>CM065717.1:63904710-63907210 GCA_033310375.1 Conus canariensis
TTCTCCTTCCTTTCCTTCCTCTTCTCTTCTTCTTCATTCCTCCTCTCCTCCGCACCTCCTTCATGTCTTTCCACTCCTTTTCTTGTCTTTCTCCTCCTCCTCCGCACCTCCTTCATGTCTTTCCACTCCTTTTCTTGTCTTTCTCCTCCTCCTCCTCCTCCTCCTCCGCACCTCCTTCATGTCTTTCCACTCCTTTTCTTGTCTTTCTCCTCCTCCTCCGCACCTCCTTCATGTCTTTCCACTCCTTTTCTTGTCTTTCTCCTCCTCCTCCTCCTCCTCCTCCTCCGCACCTCCTTCATGTCTTTCCACTCCTTTTCTTGTCTTTCTCCTCCTCCTCCTCCTCCTCCTCCTCACCTCCTTCATGTCTTTCCACTCTTTTTCTTGTCTTTCTCCTCCTCCTCCTCCTCCTCCTCCGCACCTCCTTCATGTCTTTCCACTCCTTTTCTTGTCTTTCTCCTCCTCCTCCTCCTCCTCCTCCGCACCTCCTTCATGTCTTTCCACTCCTTTTCTTGTCTTTCTCCTCCTCCTCCTCCTCCTCCTCCGCACCTCCTTCATGTCTTTCCACTCCTTTTCTTGTCTTTCTCCTCCTCCTCCTCCGCACCTCCTTCATGTCTTTCCACTCTTTTTCTTGTCTTTCTCCTCCCCTCCTCCTCCTCCTCCGCACCTCCTTCATGTCTTTCCACTCTTTTTCTTGTCTTTCTCCTCCTCCTCCTCCTCCTCCTCCTCCGCACCTCCTTCATGTCTTTCCACTCCTTTTCTTGTCTTTCCTCCTCCTCCTCCTCCTCCTCCTCCGCACCTCCTTCATGTCTTTCCACTCCTTTTCTTGTCTTTCTCCTCCTCCTCCTCCTCCTCCTCCGCACCTCCTTCATGTCTTTCCACTCTTTTTCTTGTCTTTCTCCTCCTCCTCCTCCTCCTCCTCCGCACCTCCTTCATGTCTTTCCACTCCTTTTCTTGTCTTTCTCCTCCTCCTCCTCCTCCTCCTCACCTCCTTCATGTCTTTCCACTCTTTTTCTTGTCTTTCTCCTCCTCCTCCTCCTCCTCCTCCGCACCTCCTTCATGTCTTTCCACTCCTTTTCTTGTCTTTCTCCTCCTCCTCCTCCTCCTCCGCACCTCCTTCATGTCTTTCCACTCCTTTTCTTGTCTTTCTGCTCCTCCTCCGCACCTCCTTCATGTCTTTCCACTCCTTTTCTTGTCTTTCTCCTCCTCCTCCTCCGCACCTCCTTCATGTCTTTCCACTCCTTTTCTTGTCTTTCTCCTCCTCCTCCTCCTCCGCACCTCCTTCATGTCTTTCCACTCCTTTTCTTGTCTTTCTCCTCCTCCTCCTCCGCACCTCCTTCATGTCTTTCCACTCCTTTTCTTGTCTTTCTCCTCCCCGTTCTTTTTCCTCCTTCTCCTTTTCTTCCTCTTCCTCCTCCTCCTACCTTCTCTTTCTTTTTTCACTTCCTCCTCCTCCTCCTCCCCCTCCTCCCCCTCCTCCCCCTCCTTCTCCACTACCGTCATCTTTTCTTCCTTTTCTCCTCCTCCTTCTCCTCCTCTTTCTCCTCCATCCTCTTTTCTTCTTCCTTCTTGTAATCCTTCTCTTCCTCCTTTTCTCTTCTTCTCCTATCCTCCCTCCCTATTCTTTGTTCTCTTCTTCTTTCTTCTGTTCTATCTTCTTCTCCTTTTTCGTCCTTTTTCTCTCTTCTTCCTCTCTTCCTCTACCTCTACTTCTTCCTCCTCTTCCTCTACCTCTACTTCTTCCTCCTCTTCCTCTACCTCTACTTCTTCCTCCTCTTCCTCCTTTTCCTCCTTCTCTTCTTCTTCTTCTTCTTCTGCTTCTTCTTCTTCTTCTTCTTCTGCTTCTTCTTCTTCTTCTTCTTCTTCTTCTTCTTCTTCTTCTTCTTCTTCTTCTTCTCTTCTTCTTCTTCTTCTGCTTCCTGTTTGTTGGTGTATTCCCTGAAGAGAAGGACTTCGGCCTGTTCTGCCATCAGAACGAATGCCACCCAGGTCGGGTGACGAGGGATAAACAAAACGCAGACCTGTGTGAGAGTCGGCTACGGACAGTGGGAATGCTTTCTCCATTCCTCAGTTGACATGACGCTTACAGTCCTACCATCCGCACAATCTTCAACGTTGCTTTGAATCACAAGACAAACGTGTTCGACTTCATACTTTCCGTTCTGTATCATCAGCAAAATCGACGTATGGAAAACCACAATGATGGAAACCACGGCTTTCAACATAGGAAAATCGATGTATGGAAAACCACAATGATGGGAAACCACGGCCTTCAACATAGGAAAATCGATGTATGGAAAACCACAATGATGGGAAACCACGGCCTTCAACATAGGAAAATCGATGTATGGAAAACCACAATGATGGGAAACCACGGCCTTCAACATAGGAAAATCGATGTATGGAAAACCACAATGATGGAAACCACGGCTTCAACATAGGATAAATCGATGTCATGGAAACCACAAGATTGGGAAACCACGGCTTTACATCTAGCATGTGA
>CM065717.1:63914710-63932210 GCA_033310375.1 Conus canariensis
GAACCTGGAAGACAGCTAGAAAGAACCTGGAAGACAGGGAGAAAGACAGAACCTGGAAGACAAGGAGAAAAAACATGGAAGACAAGAAGAAAGACAGAACATGGAAGACAGGGAGAAAGACAAAACCTTGAAGACAAGGAGAAAAAACATGGAAGACAGGGAGAAAGACAGAACATGGAAGACAAGGAGAAAGAACCTGGAAGACAAGGAGAAAGACAAAACCTGGAAGACAGGAAGAAAAAACATGGAAGACAGGGAGAAAGACAGAACATGGAAGACAAGGAGAAAGAACCTGGAAGACAAGGAGAAAGACAAAACCTGGAAGACAAGGAGAAAAAACATGGAAGACAGGGAGAAAGACAGAACATGGAAGACAAGGAGAAAGAACCTGGAAGACAAGGAGAAAGACAAAACCTGGAAGACAAGGAGAAAGACAAAACCTGAAAGACAGGGAGAAAGAATGTGGAAGACAGGGAGAAAGACAAAACCTGGAAGACAAGGAGAAAGACAAAACCTGGAAGACAAGGAGAAAGACAAAACCTGAAAGACAGGGAGAAAGAATGTGGAAGACAGGGAGAAAGACAGAACATGGAAGACAGGGAGAAAGACAGATCCTGGAAGACAAGGAGAAAGAACCTGGAAGACAAGGAGAAAGAACATGGAAGACAAGGAGAAAGAACCTGGAAGACAAGGAGAAAGAACCTGGAAGACAAGGAGAAAGACAAAACCTGGAAGACAGGGAGAAAGAAAGTGGAAGACAAGGAGAAAGAACCTGGAAGACAAGGAGAAAGACAGATCCTGGAAGACAAGGAGAAAGAACATGGAAGACAGGAGAAAGACAGATCCCGGAAGACAGCTAGAAAGACAGAACCTGGAAGACAAGGAGAAAGACAGATCCTGGAAGACAACTAGAAAGACAGAACCTGGAAGACAAGGAGAAAGAACCTGGAAGACAGGGAGAAAGACAGATCCTGGAAGAAAAGGAGAAAGACAGATCCTGGAAGACAGGGAGAAAGACAGATCCTGGAAGATAAAGTCCAACAGTGTCGGACAGGGGCAAAAAAAGACGAAGATGAAGACAGTGTTGATATTAGCGTCAACTGTCAAAATGCAGCAATGTCTTTGAAACAATCTGACAAAGCACCAATGTCCGCATACAAGTGCTACGATGCAGCAATGTCCCCCAAAATGTAAATATGCAGCAATGGCCATAAAAAATCTAACAAATTGCCAATATCCATATAAAAATGTAACGATCCAACAATGCTCATAAAAATGTAACAAGTGTCAATATAAAGATGTAATGATACAGGCAATATCCGTGAAAAATGTAACAAAGCACCATGTCCATGTAAAATATATAAAGCAGCGATCGGCCATATCAAAAGAAGTAGCAATGCAGCATTTGGACGAACACTGAAATTAGTTACATTTTTCGTGCACACTGTTGCAGTGTTACATTTTGTGCACACTGTTGCAGTGTTACATTTTCGTGCACATGTTGCAGTGTTACATTTTTCGTGCACACTGTTGCAGTGTTACATTTTTCGTGCACACTGTTGCAGTGTTACATTTTTCGTGCACATTTGCAGTGTTACATTTTTCGTGCACATTGTTGCAGTGTTACATTTTTCGTGCACATTTGCAGTGTTACATTTTTCGTGCACACTGTTGCAGTGTTCATTTCGTGCACATGTTGCAGTGTTACATTTTCGTGCACACTGTTGCAGTGTTACATTTTTCGTGCAGGCTGTTGCAGTGTTACCTTTTTCTCGTGGACATAGGTGCATTGTTTCATTTTACGTCGTACATATGCGAACAATGAAACGATCGTACGATCCCGTCCAGACTGACGTTTTGTTACAATTTTCGTAGAGATTGCTGGATGGTTACATTCACGTTGTATCAGCTTATCAGAGCGCCGGAAAGAAAAATGTCCACACACACACACACACACACACACACACACACACACACACACACACACACACACACACACACAGAGGTACATTTGAAGTCCCTTTACTTGTTGAAGACGACACAGAAAAGGGGCGGATACACATGCGATAAGTCTTCCTTCCAGACTCTATCAGTGTGTCTGCTGTACACATTCAACACAATATGAAAATCAAGGAAGTATGTCTCAGCTGAAAAAAAAACGAAAACAAAAATAAAGGAAAACTTCTTTTTTTGAAAAGCAGGAAAGACAAGGAAGAGAGGAATAGCAACAAACAGCAGGAGAAAACAAGGCAGAAGGAAAGAAAGAAAGAAAGAAAGAAAGCAAAACTTACATCCACTCTCCATCACAGTGTAAATACTACTGTAAACAATGAATGTATAAACTGAGATCACGTTAACAACACATGATCTTAAAACACTATGGTTACAAATCGTACCTTTATAGAAATATTTAATCTAGAAAAAAAAATGTGAGATAAAATGTTCTGTGTAAGGTTCTAATACTGTTCGAACAGCCGGACGATATAATATCCCAAAATAAGACAAAGACAGGAACAAACCAAGGAGAAAAGAATGTCATCATATATCGCTGATGCGAATTTCTTGGATGTTCATCATGTTATCTGATTCATCTGGACTGTAAATAGCGGGATGATGATCAAATATATGGATTACTGCAACAATAAATAAAAAAAAAGCAAATCTTGCCATCAATGCAAAACATTTTTTTTCTTTCAAAAGGCATCTTTATCAAAGATAGTTCACATAATGCACGGCAATGAAAGATAAAGAGAGAACAGGTGATAGGAATGACAATGGAAAACATACTGGACACAATGACAACACCAATGTACATTTTGACGACAAAAGGTTAGAAAATCCCTCAGTGGCGCGGGATGACAATGAACAGCATATCGGACATAGTGATAACACCAGTAGAAAGAAACTCGTGGAGAGCGTGGCAGCAGAGAGTCCTCAGAAGAGAAGCCCCCTTCAAGCAAGTGTTTCGGCCCTTATCTCCTGACACTCTAGGGGGGTTGGGCCACACCCGGTTCATGACTCCGGATGTCCCTCTGCTGCCCCTTTTTTTCCCATCTTGGGACGAGCCATGGCTGGGATTCGAACCCATGACCCTCTGGACACGCTCATTTTCCACTTAATGACTCGCGCTTTAACCACTGAGCCACAGGGACACCTGATATTTGTAGGGAAATTAAGCCTTATGAAGTTCACTTTTGTTCCTCCTTGACCAGATCCAGCTTGAACACCTCTCTGCCGCTTCTGCCATTGCTTTCAGGGCTCTGGTTTTTTCCTTCCCTGCAACTGAGAGCTGTTTCATGAGGCTGTATGCAGACGTTCCTACAAACCCCCTAGCTCCAATTTCTGCAGTGAGGACTTTGACCTGATAGCCTTCTCTCCTCAGGCTGTTTGCCAGATCAGCATACTTTTCAGTCTTGTAGATTTGAGCTGCCTCCATTCTGTTCTCATATGGCACCGTGAGCTCGATCATGATCAGCTGCTTGGTTGACTTAGAGTGGACTACTATGTCTGGTCTCATGCCACTCTTGCTGATGATCTCTGGGTGACTCTTCCATTCTGGGAGGTCTGCAGTGCACTCCCAGTCATCTGCCCCGTCCAGCAGACTCTGCCTGCATGTTTCGAGTGGCACTGTTGTTCTTGGCCATGATTTGCTGCCTCCTGCCGTGAAGAATGTTGCGGGTGCTTTTGGAGTCCTGATTTTCCCTTTTGTGGTGTTGGTACTAGCCCAGACTACTTGTACAATTTCTTTGAGCACTTGGTTGTGCCTCCATGTGTACCTTCCTTGAGCCAGGGCTACTTTACATGAGCTTAGGACATGCTCCACTGTTTGTTTTTCATGGCAGAGGGGGCATGCAGGATCGTCTGTTTTCCCCCACTTCACCAGGTTTGCATTTGAGGGCAGAAGGTCATATGCAGATCTGAGAATGAAGCTGATCCTGAGAGGGGCCATGTGCCAAATGTCATTCCAAGTGAGACTTCTTTGGAGTGCATTCTCCCACGTTGTCCATTGCCCTTGCTGGCTCTGCTGGACTGCTTTTTGGAGTCTTTTTTGGTCTTCTTCTTTTCTCATCTCCTGAATCATCATGTCTCTTTTGGCTTTTCCTTTGGCCTTTGACCACCATTCAGTTTTGGTCACCCCCAGTCCCTGTCTGTTGGTCTCTGTGTGTCCTGTTATTTCTCTGATCTTGAGACTTTCTTTTGCAGAATCCATCGCCTCTTGAACTTTCCATTTTCTGCCTGTCTTCAGCTGGGGCTTAATTGCTTCTACCACCTTGTCTCCTGAGTCCTCCAGCATGCTTTGAAGTCTGATCTTCCCTGCTTTGTATTCCTCCAGGATGGATTTCAGGGGTAGTTTCAGCTTTGCTTGGCGACAGTACAGCGCTATGTCAGTCAGACAGGGTGGGACACCAAGCCATTTCCTTGTGAACTTGTTGATTTTGGCTTCCATTGCCTCCACTATGCTGGTGCAGATGTCGTATATCATCAGAGGCCATAGCAGCTTTGGTATCAGCATGAACTGCAGACACCAGACCTTGTATTTGCCAGGGAGCCCACACTGGTCAATGGTCTCCAAGCCTTCCTCCGCCATCTGCTTGGTTTCTTTTGCTCTTTGTGTCTTTCAGCGTATCATCATACCATCTTCCAAGGCTCTTGACTGGTTCTTCTGTGACTGTTGGAATGGCCTGGTTGGCAACACTGAAGACCACAGATCCGGCCACTTTTCCTTTCCTCAATGAGAGACTCCGTGATTTCTTTGGCTTGAACTTCATTCTGGATGAGGCAACTATGTCGTCCAGCCTCTCCAGCACATGACGTGTCTCGTCTTCTCTGGATGAAATCACTGTAGTGTCATCCATGAAGGCCTTGAGAGGAGGCATCTTGTATCCATCGCCAAGGTCTGTTTGTCTCGCGTTGTTTGTTGCTGCTTTCAAGATGAGTTCCATTGCCAGCACGAACAGTATTGGGGAAATTGCACAGCCCATTGCAATACCCACTTCCAAGTTGATCCAGTCTGTTGTGTACTCCTTGGTAGAGAACCGCATTGAGAAGCCATTGAAGTACTTCTTGAGCATGTCGCGGATGTTCTTTGGCACATGGTACATCTCAAGAGCCAACTGTATCATCTCATGGGGCACAGATCCATATGCGTTTGCCAGATCAAGCCACACTACGTCCAGGTCTCTCTTTTCTGTTTTTGCTTTTTGGATTGCGTCCCAGATCATTGTGGCGTGTTCTACACAGCCCGCCACGCCTGGGATGCCACCTTTCTGGACTGACACATCCAAGTACTTGTTTTCCATCAGGTACTTGGTCAGCCTTGCTGCCATGACAGAGAAGAAGATTTTCCCTTCGACGTTCAGTAGTGATATTGGCCTGAACTGGCTAATGTCACTTGAGTTTTGCTCTTTGGGGATGTACACACCATCTGCCGTCATCCACTGGCCGCTGATCTTCTGGTTTCTCCAAGCCGATCGCAGCAGCCTGTGGAGCCACTCCAGCACCTTGGGACATTTCTTGTAAAGCTGGTAAGGTATTCCGTTTGGCCCTGGTGATGATTTGGCTCTGGCTTTGTCGACCACCTTCTTGATTTCCGCCAACGTTGGAGGCTTGCCATTGAACTGTTCCTCAGGGTTGGTTGGCCACACCAGACCTTGAATGTCGAGTGGTGCTTTGCTCTATGGGTCAGAGTATGTTTTCCTCAGATGCTGCTCAAGAACTCCTTTGTCCACACTTAGGGTCCCAGATTTTGGCTGCTCAAACAGTGTTCTGGCAAACTGGAAGGGGTCTCTGAAGACGCGCTCTTGTGTCTTCTTCTTTTTGCTCTTCCTCTTCCTCGCAGATTCCGCTTTGCTGAGGGCACTGTGTTTTTCTTTCAGGTCTTTCCACAGTTTTTCCAAGCCTTGTTTTTCAGCTGGCAGTGCGGTCTTCATTTGTATCTTGAGGTTTTTCTTTTGGACCCTGATCTTGTCCATCTTTTCTTGGCGTCTGGATTTCTTTGGAGGTGTTTTCTCTTTGGGTAGTTTTGCTCCATAGGCGTCTCTACATGTGGCATACACAATGTCCCCATATGTGGCTAGTTTGTGTTCCAGGGTGCTTTTCCCTATCAGTGCATCGAGTCTTTGGACGATTTTTGCATCCAGTTTCTCCCAATCTTCAGTTTCGTTTGCTCGTGGCAGGTTGAGTTTCAGGCGCCTGGCATCGAGGGCCTGTGCAAATTCCTCATCCGAACCAACAGCGTGGATGTCCTTGGCACTGTGGTTTAAATCCTGGCCTTGGTCTTCCGACGTCTTATCTGCTGATGCAGTGCGCTGCTGCTCATTCAGATGAGTCTTCACACATCCCATCTCAGATGAGTCTTCACACATCACATCCAATATACATTTTGACAATAAAATCCCTTAGTGGCGCAGAGAGAGACACCGAGAGAGAGGAGGAGAGAGAGAGAGAGAGAGAGAGAGAGAGAGAGAGAGAGAGAGAGAGAGAATGAATGAATGAATGAATGAATGAATGAATGAATGAATGAATAATATTTATTCATTAAGGCAATTGCCCCTTTCAGAGAGACAGAGAGAGAGAGACAGAGAGAGAGAGAGAGAGAGAGAGAGAGAGGGGGGGGGGCATACGAGTGTATTATGAATGTTTACATTATTTTGGTTTATAAAAGGTTTTGTAGAATTTCCATTTGGAGCAGTGTTGGGCGACATACTAACAGCTCTAGAGAACTATAAGTATATTGAAACTAACACATTGTGCAAAGTCAGAATCATTCATAATTCAGTCTGGGTCTGCAAACATCAGCATACATGGGAGCCACCTGGGGAGACAATCTTGATATACAAACTTTTTCAGAACAATATACTCTTCAGTTTTATATCTGTAGTTACCTTATTTGAGGAATACTTGTAGCCTGAGAGAATTTTGTTCTGTTCTACACTGATGTAGAAAGTGTTTAGCAAAAACACAATGAAACAAAATACATGATCCATATGTGCATTTTTGTCAAATCCAACTATGGCTAATGATTCGATATCTGCAAATTAAATGCAGACAGACATTTTCCATTAAATCCACCACCGTTTCCCAAAAACGTTGAATGACCGTACAACGCCAATACATATGTGTAATGCTGTCCTCAACCAAGCTACAGAAAATACATACTTCACTGTTCGGTACACCCATTTTCTTCAGTACAACAGTCGTATCAAGACATCTGCGTATTGTTTGTAACAGTAACGATTTCTTTTTTACGTCAGACATTTTGTTTAGATAAAACACGTTTTTTCCAGTCCTTTTGACTTTCTGTGTGGCGTTTTAAAGTGTCTGTCGTGCTGATCTGCGGGTCGCTAGATGTTGGAAGCATTAGTGTGGATAGACGAGATGAAATTATCTATCCAACACAACCTCGTGCACGTTGTTTTTTTGCAAAGGTAAAAAAACTAGTTAACGCTTAAAAAATATTTAATGCACACACCAATTAGTAGACAAACATAGACATATGTACTCACACACGCAATGATGATGATGACAACAAAAGATGTAGGATAATTAGAATTTATAAGGTGAATGGACAGATGCAGACACATTTGATTACTGTCACGAATATAAATGAAAATGTAAATAAGACTTAGCCTAATAAATGCGTCGCGGGAACAGAGTCACTTCAATAAGATCCTGGAGAACTTCCCCTCCACGTAGGACAGTTCATGTGTACGCAGACGCAGGGCCCGGGAGATGGTGGAAACCGTCGCGAAGCGATGACGACGTCGAAAAGCGTTGGAGAACGGTGAGAGTGATGAGATGACGACGGAAGTAAGGGTTGAAGTATAGATGCAACGACGAAAAGAAGAAGGAAAAAAAAGGAAAGGTCTCCCCAGCACGACCCCCTCAACGATGATTACGAAATCTCCTCCCCAGAGTCGGCTCAGCTGATGGTACGAGGAAGACAGCTCAGCTGATGGTACGAGGAAGACAGCTCAGCTGATGGTACGAGGAAGACAGCTCAGCTGATGGTACGAGGAAGACAGCTCAGCTGATGGTACGAGGAAGACAAAGATGGTTCCTTCCACTCTTTTTATATTTTTTTTCTTTTATAAATGTGAAAATTGAAAGCACGAATATGTTAACAGCACCAACAAATACGTCTTGATGTCTGATCGCAAATCTCTCAACTGTACCAGGTATACGTAATAGCTCTCCATATGATAAAATATGTTGATTTAGATACAGTCAATTACGTCACGTCGCTAAGACAAGATAGATTTAATTTCTTTTCGTAAGTTTAACGATTGGTATTTATAGGTGCGAACATACGGATCAATATTCCAAATAAAGCCGAAAAAAAAAATGATATGTTACTGATTCTCTTTGATAATCACAACGGTCTGACAGCGGGTTAGCTTATACAGTCGCTATGGTAACAGAGTTCTGAAGTTCTAGACTCGGAACAACATGACACGGAACGAAGGAAAGAAAAAGGAGAAAAGAAAGAAAATTATGTCCGCACAATCGCCTCATCATCGATGACAAGAATATGAGTGCACCTTGCAAGCAAAATTAAAAGTAAGAATTACAGAAATATATATGGCGGTCGCGAGCTGATTCATACAACGTCACACCCTGTTCATACTGTACTTCGGACGAACGTGACTATCTTTTAATATATCATAATGATATTTTGACTCTTTACAAGCTGACGTCAACTTTTTATGATATATGCATATTTAAACATGTATTAGTATTTTCAACTTTAATTTTTGTTTTTCGTATATACTTGATTATAGCTGCTTTGAAACCAGAAAAAGTAGAAATTAGTGTGCACGTCATACTCTTCTTTAACTTGTTCATAAGAACTAAACTGGACATTGTCAAGCAAAACATGAGTAATGCAATATATTCCCTTCTTGATCCATGCATTTTTCCAAAATAGCTTTTTCCCCAACCTGCATTCTGTTATTATAGAAGTCTGGTTCCCCAAGTAGTTCACGTAAATTCTAACAGTTAACTTTGTAGAAAAAGTGTTTATACGCAATAAATACTCCATACTTCTCAATACCGTTTAGAAGTGGAAAGTAAGATGTGATAGTTTTCCATTTATAGTGTGTGAACTGGATTTTCTGCAGTCACGTTATTTCAATGTTGAAGCAAAGGCTTTTAATCCTGGTAGTCCAACATCATCGTTTTGTGTACTTTTATGTGCAGTTTTTCCATTTATTTTGTCTGTTTTGTTATTTCACACAAATGTGTAACAGTACCTTTGTAAAGCCTGAGAAAAAATTGTCTGGTGGGTTATGTTATATGAGCCATAAATGGATGAGTTTTGATACAGTAAGTGACTTTAAAACTGATAATCCGCCGAAAAGAGTTAGTTGAATTCTCACCCAAATCTTGAACAAATGTCTCACGTCTGCTTATTTTTTTCTGAATAGTTAATATCTGCGCCGTTTTGTAAATCATTGGTAAACCAGATTCCGAGAATTTTGAACTTTTGTGGATTCCACTCCATACTTAAGTGGTCCATGTAACGAACAGCAGAGTTTTTACATCTCCCAAACCGAACTGCACTCGTTTTCCCAGGATTCCTATTCAAACCTGATATACGACCAAACATTTTCAGTACACTTATATATGTTTCAAATGATTTTTTTGTCGCCTGCTAAAAGCAATTCCATATTACCTGCATATTGAAATGTTTATTTTCGATGGTATCAATAATTATTCCACGTATCTCTACATTTTCCAGAATCACCGATGCCGGCATTTTAACACACAACATAAATGAATATGGCGTTAGTGGGTCACTTTGTCTGCATCCTCGGTCTATCGTGAACCATTTACAAACTTCACCATTAACAAGGACACATGATTCAATATTTTGTGGAAGGTTTCTATCCATTCGCAGAAGCCCTGTTGAAAACCAAACGCTTTCAATACTTTAAACATCAATCTCAGCCAACTGAATAGAATGCTTTCTCTAAGTCAATGTTTAATAAAAGCCCTGGTAAGTTGTGTCCTTCTAAGTAAGCAGTTGAGTCGTAAATGAGCCTATGTATCTATTCTTGATCAAACCTTCATTAATGAGACCAGGTAACACGTTATACAAACAATTGGCTATGAACGATAATCCTATTTTAGATATAACATTCAACGACGAGATAGGTCTCCAATTCTTCACAAGTGTCTTGTTTTGTCTCCCTTTGGTATCTAAGTATATCTACTCTTGATTTACATACGATTACTCACTGTCTTTGAACACATGAAAGCTCCCCCCCCCCCCCCTCCCCCACCCTCCCCCCTTCGAAATACAGCGTTTAAAGCTCTGACAACAAAAACTCCTATTCTATTCCAAAAACATTTAAAAACGTCTCTTGTGAAACCATCAGTGCCAAGATTTTTATTGTTTTTTTCTTTTATTATTTTAAGGTTGTACATGCCTCTTCCAGAGTGATTCTCCATCTGGGATATTTGCTTCATCAAAGATCTAAACGTGAAATATTTTCAAAGAGCTTATCTAAATCACAATCGTCAACCTCATATTTTCTGGACAAGAATTCACACACAAAAACATAGACCTCGTGAAGAATCCCATTTGTTGGTCATTACATCATATCTACATCACCAGCTTGACCTCTTATCTTAATAAAACAAGTAAAGAGACATGGAGCATGAAGCTGAAACCAGAACGTGGAAAAAAAAATGAAGTAGAACAAAATAACTTCACAAGAGTTTGAAAGCATAGATATCATCACAGTTGCCAATGGGAAGTAAAGAGGAGCGAAGGAGGCAGGGGAGAGATGAGAACTCATTCTCACTTCCAGATCATTAAGCTTTCTGCTGGTTACGATTAAACACTGTTTTCTTATTATCACGCTCGCTGGTGTGCGTACGAGCTCTCTCTCTCTCTCTCTCCTCTCTCTCTCTCTCTCTCTCTCCTCTCCACACACACACACACACACACACACACACACACACACACACACACACACACACACACACACACACACACACACACACACACACACACACACACAACAAACACACAAAAACACACGCTCTCTCTCTCTCTCCTTCTTTCTGTCTCACTCTCTCGCTCTCTGTCTCTCTCTCTCTATCTCTCTGTCTCTCCTCTGTCTCTCTTTCTCTCTGTCTCTGTCTCTCTCTCACGCACATTCTCTCTCTCTCTCTCTCTCTCTCTCTCTCTCTCTCTCTCTCTCTCTCTCTCTCTTCAGACTTTGTCAGACATGGAGTCCCACAGGGCTCTGTACTAGGCCCCCTACTATTCTGCATCTTCATCAATGATTTACCATTGTCCGTATCAGATGAAAAGGTCACGACAGATTTATTTGCTGATGACTCGTCACTCCAAACGAATGGTAGTGATCTACAGACAATAGAAACTTCTCTCCAGGAAAGTCTAAACGACGTGTCAGACTGGTGTCATTCAAACTCAATGGTCATACACCCAGCCAAAACCAAATCTATGATTATAGCTACCCGCCAAAAACACCAGTCGACTCCTCTTTGCCTAAAACTTCAGTTGAATGGCACTTCTATCGAGCAGGTAGACGAGCATCGTGTTTTAGGGTTAACGATAGATAAAGAATTGAAATGGCAATCACATCTCAATAATGTATGCAAGGTAGTCTCAAAACACCTTTTCCTGTTATCTCAATTAAAGCGCTACGTCAACAGTAATGTGCTTAAACTTTTCTTCAATGCACACATAATGTCACGTATCAATTACGCCTCAACAGTGTGGGACGGCAGTAGTGACGTCCACCAAAAAAGGCTGAATTCTCTCCATAGACGTGCAGCAAAGCTACTCCATCCAGCTGTATCTCTAACAACAGACGAAAAACTAAAAGCGCTGAACATACTTCCTCTGAATAGGCAATTGGAATTCAACAAGGCATCATTTATGTTCACAATCTTGACAGATACTATGCCATGTTATATCAATGCCCTTTTTACAAGATCGAACAGCTTTTCTGGCTCGACGAAATTCCTTCTTCCCTACCCACGCATTGATCTATACAAAACAAGCCTAGCTTACTCTGGACCATATGTCTGGAACTCACTTCCACCGAATCTACAAAACATGAATACTTTAAAACTTTTCAAGGAACATTTGCATAAACATTTTATGTCTCAGTAATTAAATTATTCAATTACAATGATTAGCGCCCATTCGCAAAGTCTTCTGTGAACCATACTTTGAATAAATCGTCTAAACATAAAACCTACTCCGTTAAAATCGCTCATCCCCACTCCCACTCTGTCTACCATCCCTTTCTCCTCCCCCTACCTACCATTCTCTCTTCCCCACCCTCCTCTGACCTCTCTCTCTGCAGTCTTGTTTGTTTGTTTGTAAGTTTCCTTCTGTTTTACCATCCCCCATCTCATTAGTGTTTTTATGAATTGTTTGCTTATCATTGTAGAATTAGATTACCATGTTGTCATGTTGAATTGTCAGTATGAATGATATGTACTGAAATAATGTATGCATGACAAGGACAGATTGTAAGACTAGGCTTTGGCCTAAAATCTCCATCCTTGTGTATTAAAGATCAATCAATCAATCAATTCAATCAATCAATCTCTCTCTTCTCTCCCTCTCTCTTTCACACACACACACACACACACACACACACGCACACACACACACACACACACACACACACACACACACACACACACACACACACACACAAACACACCAAGTGAGATCGCGAAAAAAAAGGAAGGCAAGCAAACAAACAAACCAAACAATGGTTGTCCGGTCAGACAGCCGAGGACAATCCGCACAAAGCGTGTTGGCCGTACGGGGGAAAGGGACGACGGGACAAGAAAGAAAAGACAACAAGAGAAGGGACGGGGAAAGCAGTGTCCATCCTTGACCATCAAGAGATGACCTTAATCCCCCCACACACAGCACAGCCTCAACGGGAGGGCGGGGGAAGGAGGGGGGAGGGGGTTGAAGAGAAAAAGGAGAAGAAAAAGGAAGGCGAGGAAAGCCGATAAAAAACAGAGCAATCTTGTTTTCCCGGGCGTCCGGTCACCTCTTTGATGTGGCGGCCAGTGTCCGGGCTCCCTCCACAATCAAGTTGATGCCACTTCACCCAGTCGTCGGGAGTCCATTTGAGCTTGTCCACGCGCGTCCGTGTGTGTAGGGAGGAGGGAAGGGGAAGGGTGTGTGGAGGGAGGGGCAAGGGGTTGGGTAGTGAGGTGAGAGGGTGGTGAGAGGGGTCTCTAGCAATTGCTCTTTTTTTTTTTTTTCCGGCGTGTCCAGCCGATATCTTTGATCTTGCTTCCAATGCCCACGCGTCCATACTAATCAAGTTTTTGCCAATTCAATGAATCACTGGGACCCTTTTGTGTGTGTGTGTGTGTGTGTGTGTGTGTGTGTGTGTGTGTGTGTGTGTGTTGTGTGTGTCTGTGTCTGTGTGTCTGTCTGTGTGTGTGTCTGTGTGTGTGTCTGTGTCTGTGTCCGCGTATGTGTGTGTGTGTGTGGGGGGGGGGGGGAGGTGTTCGTGCGTGCCTGTGTATCTGCTATGTGTGTTGTGTGTAGTGTTGTGTGTGTGTGTGTGTGTGTGTGTGTGTGTGTGCGTGTGTGTGTGTTACGCGCGCGCGCACGCGCGTACATATTTACGTGAGTATGTGTGTGAGTGAGTGTGTGTGTGTGTGTGTGTGTGTGTGTGTGTGTGTGTGTGTGTGTGTGTGTGTGTGTGTGTGTGGGGTGTGGTGCGCGCGCGCTCGCGAGCGCGCATGTGTGTATTATTGCTGATGGTTTTCACTCGTGTATTGAAGATTTTGATATCCCTATTGAGATATGTTCACAGGATGTACGTCGACCTAATAACTATGGTTATCGACTAACTGATTTTTGCAAATCACAGAATCTGTTTATATTCAATGGGAGAGTTGGCAGAGACGCAGGTATTGGTCGATGCACTAGTAGTGGATGTACTGTGATTGATTATATGTTGGGTTCACCATATTTGTTCACACATATTGCTGACTTTAGTGTTGATCCCTTTGACGCCATGCTTTCAGATGTTCACATCCAATTCTTGTATCTCTCAGCATTTCGTGGAAAAGATCAAACAATCAAAGTTCAAACTCCAATGAAAAATAATAGAAGTGTAAGATGTCCAGAAACAGGAAGACCTTTGTTTGATACAAACATTAAGCAGTGGGACCCATCTAAAGGTGAGATGTTTAAAGAAAACTTGCTTACTAAAAACATAGAGGAATTAAACAATATACTTGACAATGAAAACGCTTCTGTTGCCGATGCCTATACATTGTTATCACAAATTCTGTTAGAAACAGCTAAAGACACTCTAGGAGAAGTAAAAAATGTATCAAAAGGTACAAAGCAAAAGTCAGACAAAAGCCATGAAAATAAGCTGTGGTTTGATGCTACATGCAGGGAACATAGAAAAAAGTATTTTACAGCCAAACATAGAACTAAATTAAATGATTCTAGTCCCAACCGTAGAGAGGTTGAAATTAGCAGTAAAGAATACAAAAAAGTTCTCAGAAAATCGTATAGAGTTTACACAAAACACTGGCATAAGAAGATTCGTAATCTAAAAGCTAATAGACCAAGAGAATATTGGGAAAACATTAAAATCAAAAAGAGAAATGAATGCCCTGTTAGTATGGATGATCTTTTCTTACATTTTAAATCATTGAATGTACAACCAGATAGTGTTGAGAATGAAAGTGATATTGACTGTGACTTGCAAAATGATCTTGAATTTCTAAATGCACCAATAAGTGACGAAGACGTTGAAAAAGCTGTACAGCAACTTAAGAATGGAAAGGCTTGTGGGATAGATAGAATACGAAATGAATATATAAAACAAAGCATCCCAGTTCTCAAAACAAGTTATTGTAAACTTTTCAATAAAGTTCTTGATACAGGGACCATACCAGAAGAATGGTTGATTGGACTTATTCTGCCAATATACAAAGGAAAAGGTAGTAAATTGGACTGTAACAATTATAGAGGTATAACACTTTTGAGTTGTGTTGGAAAACTGTTCACAACAATTTTGAATAACCGTTTGACAAATTTTATCGAGAATAACAACACACTTTCGGAAAATCAAACTGGTTTTCGACGAAGTCATTCTACGACAGATCATATATTTGTTTTAAAAAGTTTAATTGATATTTTCAATAGTCGTAAAAAGCAATTATTTTGTGTTTTTGTTGATTTCACAAAAGCGTTCGATTCAGTTTGGAGGCAGGGATTATGGCAAAAGCTTATCAAAGAAGGTGTAAATGGAAAGATTTTGCAAGTAATCACGAATATGTATCAGCAGATAAAATCTTGTATATTTATAAATGGAAGTCAATCTGAATATTTTGGCAGTTTTAGAGGTGTTCGTCAAGGTGAAAATCTTTCACCTTTGCTATTTTCTTTGTATTTGAATGATCTTGAACTATATCTCACAGATCGTAACTGTGCTTTCTTAAATATTGATTTAAATCTTCCTGACTCAGATTTACTAAGTTACATTAGTTTACTTTTACTTTTGTATGCTGATGATATTGTTATTATTGCAGATTCTTTTTGCGGTTTGCAGCATGCTCTTGATGTATTAAGCGAGTATTGTAGTACATGGAAGCTTAATGTTAATGTAGCAAAAACAAAGGGTGTAGTCTTTAATGGACGCAATAGCCCAAGAAAAAAACTAAAATTCAAAAACCAGTGTATAGAAATAGTACACACTTTCAAATATTTAGGTATAATCTTTAGCAGAACAGGAAATTTTTATAAATGTAAGAAGTATTTGTATGACCAAGCGCAATGTGCAATGTTTTCTTTATTAAAGATGGCAAGATTTCAAGATTTGCCTATAAACATTGTACTGGACTTATACCAGTCAATGGTACTGCCTGTGCTTTTATATGGCTGTGAAATTTGGGGATATAGTGATTTAAAGCTAATGGAAAGTTTTCAGCTTAAATTCTTTAAGCATCTTTTTCATTTAAATCGTTCTACCAAAACAGAATTGATACATGGAGAACTAGGAATGTATCCTGTGTCAGTTCAAGTACATGCACGAATGATAAAATTCTGGTCATCCTTACTTTCTCCACAAACAAACAAATATTCATCTAGATTGTGTCAGGTATTATATGATTTATACAGAAATCAGGGTTTTACATCCAGGTGGTTGATGTGTATACGGGATATCCTAATAGAAACAGGATTCGACTGTGTGTGGGAGACACAAAAGTTTTCGTCTGTTCACAGTCTCTGTAGAAATGTTCGTAATTCATTAGAAGACATTTACAAACGTGCATGGAATGATGCTTTAGAATCTAGTAATAAGTGTTTATTTTACAGAAATTTTCAAACAGAGTTTCGCCGTGAAAAATATATTAAGATGTTACCTGATGTTTATATATACCCACTGATTCGGTTTCGCTGTGGCAATCATAAACTCATGATAGAAATTGGCAGACGATTTGGAATACCTCACGATGAACGATTCTGTCGGGACTGTGACCAGAATGACCTTGGTGATGAATTTCATTTTGTAATGAAATGTAACAAATATAACGACATTAGAAATCAGTTTATACCTAGAAAATTTACATATACAAAGTCCGTATTTAACTATTGTCGTTTGCTTTGTGGTAGTAAGAAAGTGTTGCTAAACTTAGCGAAGTTTTTGAAACTTAGTAAAGTTGTGTAACATTACATTCAGTATGTTAATTATAGGGAAAATTTTGATGTTTGATTTGTTTCATTTCTATTTGTTTGATTTGTTTCAAGTCCTCCATGCCCCAAAAGGGGTCGCAGGATTAAAATCTTTGAATCTTTGAATCTTTGAATCTTTGTGTTGATATATTTGTAAATATTTTTGTGAGGGGTGAGCGGAGGGATGTGAGCGTGTGTGCGCGTGTGTGTGAATGTGCGTTTGTGCGCGCATGCGCGCACATGAGTGCGCGCGAGCGTGTGTATGTGTCTGTGCGCGCGTGTGCGTGCGTGTACACGTGCGTGTGTATGTATGTGTGTGTGTGAGAGAGAGAATGAGAGAGAGAGAGAGAGTCTGTGTGTGTATAAGTAGGAGCGCGCTCGCGCGTGTGTGTGTGTGTATGTGTGTGTGTATGTGTGTGTGCCTCTGTGCGCGCGTGTGTGTGTGTGCGTGTGTGTATGTGTGTGTGTGTGTGTGTGTGTGTGTGTGTGTGTGTGTGTGTGTGTGTGTGTGTGTGTGTGAATACAACACGTGTCAGTACAACACTATGTTAATCTGACAGTAAATGGTTTCAGTCAGTCAGTCAGTGTGTGTGTGTGTGTGTGTGTGTGTGTGTGTGTGTGTGTGTGTGTGTGTGTGTGTGTGTGTGTGTAAGAGAGTGTGCGTTTTAACATCATTATGTCTATTGCCTGACTGC
Organism: Conus canariensis; assembly: GCA_033310375.1. Lineage (NCBI taxonomy): Eukaryota > Metazoa > Mollusca > Gastropoda > Neogastropoda > Conidae > Conus > Conus canariensis. The sequence goes on from CM065717.1 coordinate 63,932,123, forward strand.
GTTATCATAATCCATTGACAGCAAGTAAACCATTTTAAAAGCAGAATAAGCGTACGTAATGAGATGGAGATGAATTTTGTGGAGATTT
>CM065717.1:63937210-63949710 GCA_033310375.1 Conus canariensis
TCCCACCCACAGTAGTAAGTAGCAATGGAATAAGTTGGTAAAACACAAAGCATCTGTCATGTTCAGAGTGTGAATTAGGCCTGGCCAGTTCCCGTCTAGGTCTTTTGTCAAGCGAGGCATAGTCCGTGTCTGCTAGTAGAGTAATTCATTTGTTCACGATGCCACATGCAGGAAAAGCGTTTACCAGACTAGAGCAGGTCGTGGGATAAGTTCATGCACAAAGTTCCATGGAAATCTTTTTTCTGACAGAAATGGGAATCACAGGAAGTGCCTTGCTGCATGCTTTCTGGGCACAAAATGTTTCTTGACTCCCGTGGGACATAGGAATTAGTCCTGATAAATGAAAAAAAGAAAAAGAAGAAGAAAGGTAAAACCAGTGTGCTTCAATACTGCTTTCAAATAAGTTTTGAATGCTTTTAACTACTTCACTGTATCACCCTGCTCCTCTCTCTCTCTCTCTCTCTCTCTCTCTCTCTCTCTCTCTCTCTCTCTCTCTCTCTCGGGCAGGCTCAGTCTTGGTCTGTTATCATTTCTGTCACTTGTTCCCCTTCACTCTTCGTCCGCAAGCACTCCCCCAAAGCTCACTCCATTCTTCCTCCCCTCCACCTCCCCTCCACCTCCCCTATTCCCTTCTTGTTGCCTCCCCTTCCCTCTCCGCACCCGTCCTTTTTTTTTAATTATCAAAACCAATAATTGCGGCCGCCTCAGCATCACACTGACCACGAATACAGGCGATCGCCAAATCCATCGGCACACGCCACGTGAAGAATGACTCTACCGGAACCGGAAAAGCCCGCTCGTTGCTTCGTGCCTTGTCTCCCCTGCTCGTTTGAAGAGCAGGGTCCATGTCCGGATAATGACATGGCCACCAAGATAAACGAGTGTAGGCCTAATAAAGTCAGGATTTCCCATTGTGCGCTGACCGATGATCGATGTGGCTTTAGCTGTCCTTTGTCCGCGGGGATGTGCGGGTGTTGGTTGGGGAGTTTATGAGGGTCGCGGACTGGTCGGTTAGATGGGACACGAGTTTTGTGGTCGGAGGGAAAGACTAAGGTTTTACTGCGAGGTGGGGTGCTATTAACAGCTGTTCGCCGGTTTGAGAGCTGTTTCCACTGTAGGGCCCGTTCTGTGAAGTGTGGTCAGTTGTCGGGCCATGGTGCTTTATGGGTTGTACTTTTTTTTCTTGAGAGATAAAAATGGGGAAAGGATAAATGCGTACATGCGTGCCGCGCGCGCGCGGTGTGTGTGTGTGTGTGTGTGTGTGTGTGTGTGTGTGTGTGTGTGTGTGTAACAGATAGACAGACAGACAGAGACGGATGCAGTCAGAGGAAGAGAAACGATGTCTGAATTTGAAAGACAGAGGGAGACGTACAGATACAGAGAGAGAGAGAGGGGGGGGGGGAGGAATGCATGGGGGATGAGACAGAGCATGGAGGGGGGGGGGGGGGGGGTGGCAGGTGGACATCCCCCGTCCCGTATGGTGTGTTTTTGGTGTGTTGTCCTGTACAACTGAGCTGACGAGACTTTGTGGCCGTTACAGTCCAGCAGGCCCTGTGGCCATGAACATGCCCTCCGGCTGAACGGCTTGACAAGAAGCCCCCTGGCCGCCTCTTTGTCCACCTGTACACTGGTTTTACCATAGTTTTTTCTTCTTTTTCTTTTTCTTTTTGTTTGTTTGTTTGTTTTGTTTTGTTTTGTGTGTGTTTTGAGAGTCTGCGGGAGCAGGTAGCTGTTAGATGTGTGTGCGTGAGTGTATGTGTGTGAGTGTGTGGTGTGTGTGTGTGTGTGTGTGTGTGTGTGTGTGTGTGTGTGTGTGTGTTTGTGTGTGTGTGTGTGTGTGTGTGTGTGTGTGTGTGTGTGTCTGTCTGTCTGTCTGTGTCTGTGTCTGTCTGTCTGTCTGTCTATATGTATGACTGTGTCTTTGTGACAATGTATGTGTGTCTCTGTTGGTCTGCATGTCTATCTGCAAATATAACTGAACAACCAGGACAGATCGGCATCCAGTTCCACAGGATGGTGTGTCGTCTGTTAGTACCAGTAAAATATTCCAATGTCCTGTCTCTCCCTTCATTCCATTGTCCTGTCTCTCCCTTCATTCCATTGTCCTGTCTCTCCCTTCATTCCATTGTCCTGTCTCCCTTCATTCCATTGTCATGTCTCCCTTCATTCCATTGTCATGTCTCTCCCTTCATTCCATTGTCATGTCTCCCTTCATTCCATTGTCCTGTCTCTCCCTTCATTCCATTGTCCTGTCTCCCTTCATTCCATTGTCATGTCTCCCTTCATTCCATTGTCCTGTCTCTCCCTTCATTCCATTGTCCTGTCTCCCTTCATTCCATTGTCATGTCTCCCTTCATTCCATTGTCATGTCTCTCCCTTCATTCCATTGTCATGTCTCCCTTCATTCCATTGTCCTGTCTCTCCCTTCATTCCATTGTCATGTCTCTTCCCTTCCTTATTCCATTGTCATGTCTCTCCTTCATTGTCATTCCATTGTCCTCCTTCTCTGCCTTCCATTCCCATTGTCATGTCTCCATCCCTTCATCTCCATTGTCATTGTCCTCTCCCTTCACTCCATTCATGTCCATGTCTCTCCCTTCCTTCATTGCATGTCTCTCCCTTCATTCCATTGTCATGTCTCTCCCTTCATTCCATTGTCCCCTCTCTCCATGCCTTCCCATCATCCATTGTCATGTCTCTCCCTTCATTCCATTGTCCCGTCTCTCCCTTCATTCCATTGTCCCGTCTCTCCCTTCATCCATTGTCCGTCTCTCCCTTCATTCATTGTCCCGTCTCTCCCTTCATTCCATTGTCCCGTCTCTCCTTCATTCCATTGTCCTGTCTCTCCCTTCATTCCATGTCCTGTCTCTCCCTTCATTCCATTGTCCGTCTCTCCCTTCATTCCATTGTCCCGTCTCTCCCTTCATCCAATGTCATGTCTCTCCCTTCATTCAATTGTCCGTCTCTCCCTTCATTCCATTGTCCGTCTCTCCTTCATTCCATTGTCCCGTCTCTCCCTTCATTCCATTGTCCTGTCTCGTCCCTTCATTCCATTGTCCTGTCTCTCCCTTCATTCCATTGTCATGTCTCTCCTTCATTCCATTGTCCTGTCTCTCCCTTCATTCCATTGTCTCCTCTTCTCCCTTCCATCTTCACATTGTCCTGTCTCCCCCTTCATTCCTAATGTCATGTCTCTCCTTCATTCCATTGTCCTGTCTCTCCCTTCATTCCATTGTCATGTCTCTGCCTTCATTCCATTGTCCTGTCTCTCCCTTCATTCCATTGTCCTGTTCTCCCTTCATTCCATTGTCCTGTCTCTCCCTTCATTCCATTGTCCTGTCTCTCCCTTCATTCCATTGTCCTGTCTCCCTTCATTCCATTGTCCTGTCTCTCCCTTCATTCCAATGTCATGTCTCTCCTTCATTCCATTGTCCTGTCTCTCCCTTCATTCCATTGTCATGTCTCTCCCTTCATTCCAATGTCATGTCTCTCCCTTCATTCCATTGTCATGTCTCTCCTTCATTCCATTGTCCTGTCTCTCCCTTCATTCCATTGTCCTGTCTCTCCCTTCATTCCATTGTCATGTCTCCCTTCATTCCAATGTCATGTCTCTCCCTTCATTCCATTGTCCTGTCTCCCCTTCATTCCATTGTCATGTCTCCCTTCATTCCAATGTCATGTCTCTCCCTTCATTCCATTGCCATGTCTCTCCCTTCATTCCATTGTCCCGTCTCTCCCTTCATTCCATTGTCATGTCTCCCTTCATTCCAATGTCATGTCTCGCCTTCATTCCATTGTCCCGTCTCTCCCTTCATTCCATTGTCCTGTCTCTCCCTTCATTCCAATGTCATGTCTCTGTCTTCATTCCATTGTCATGTCTCTGCCTTCATTCCATTGTCATGTCTCTCCCTTCATTCCATTGTCCTGTCTCTCCCTTCATTCCATTGTCATGTCTCTCCCTTCATTCCATTGTCCTGTCTCTCCCTTCATTCCATTGTCATGTCTCTACTTTCAAACAGCCAAATGCTGAAGAAATGACAGTCACCAAAACTCATGTCTTTATCTGAGATGGAGATCCAGTTGTGCCCATTCTGGGAAAGTGGGAAGGGGGGATAGTTTGGGTCAATTGTGTCCATTCTGGGGAAAGAGGAACGGGGGATAGTTTGGGTCAGTTGTGTCCATTCTGGGCAAAGAGGAAGGAGGGATAGTTTGGGTCAGTTGTGTCCATTCTGGGGAAAGAGGAAGGGGGGATAGTTTGGGTGCTCAAGTAGAGCACCCTCGTGGTTTAAAGAGCCGCAGATGTGAAGGGACTTTGGATATTCAGGGGTTAGAATGTGTATCCTCGTTTCAGTTAAACTAAACATCGATGTTGTTGTTTGTCCGTCGAGACGACGAAGACCATCTAGTCATCCTAGGATCGGGATGAGTGCGTAGATGGCTGGTCAGGCCGATCTGCGCCCGGAAAGACCTATCACAGTATGGACAGGGGATGGTGGCAGCAGTTGGAGATCTGTTGACCAGCTTCCTGATCATCCTGCGCTGTTCAGCTGCAGCAATTCTGTTACTTTCACAGGTTTCTGCACCTTTGCGGACAACTGATCGCCATCCGTCTCTGTCCTGGGCAGTCTGCTCCCATGTTGTGTGGCTGATGTTGAAGGCCTTCAGGGAAGATTTGAGGTTGTCTTTGAAACGTTTCTTCTGGCCTCCATGAGAGCGTTTCCTTGTTGTAGTTAGCCAAACAATAGTTTCTTTGGCAGCCGATGGTCTGGCATGCGAACTACATGACCTGCCCAGCGAAGCTGTGACTGCATCAGGATGGTGAAGACACTAGGCATGCCAGCACAAGTGAGGACTTCAGTGTCCGGAATCTTGTCTTGCCACTTAATGCCCATGAGTCTTCTGAGGCAGGTGGAGTGGAAATGGTTCAGTTTCCTGGCGTGACGCTGGTAAACCGTCCATGTTTCACAGCCATAGAGCAGTGTGGTGAGGACTATGGCCCGATACACCTTGATCTTGGTCTCTAGGATGATGCCTCTCCTGTTCCATACGTTCTTGTGGAGTCTGCCAAAAGCGGCACTAGCTTTTGCGAGCCGGGCATTCCCCTCATCGTCGATGGCAACGTTTCTGGACAGAGTGCTGTCTAGGTAGGTGAACTTATCCACCGCATTCAGTTGCTGTCCAGTGATGGTGATGACTGGTTCAACGTATGGCTTTCCCGGGGCTGGCTGGTGCATCACTTCAGTCTTTTTCGTATTGATTGTCAAGCCGAAGTTGTTGCAAGCAGCAGAGAATGTCAACACTGTGTTGCATTGTGGCTTCTGAGACAGCGTTGAGGGCACAGTCGTCCGCGAAGAGGAAGTCATTGACAGTGTCTGTCGAGACCTTGGTTTTCGCTTGAAGTTTCCTAAGATTGAAGACTAATCCATCTGTACGGTACTTGATGAGGATGCCTATCTCCGCGTCTTTGAATGCGTCAGTCAACATAGCCGAGAACATGAGGCTGAACAGAGTGGGAGCAAGAACACAACCCTGCTTTACTCCGTTTGAGACTGGGAACGGTTTAGATGTCTCGCCGTTGTCTTGGACTCTGGCCAGCATGCCGTTAAAACATCGATAGTTTTCATTTGAATAACCTAACTCATATATTTCTTGCTTTCTTTACACCTTGCTCCATTCAGTCTCTCTCTCTCTCTCTCTCTCTCTCTCTCTCTGTCTCTGTCTCTCTCTCTCTCTCTCTCTCTCTCTCTCTCTGTCTCTGTCTCTGTCTCCGTCTCTCTCTCTGTCTCTGTCTCTGTCTCTTCTCTCTCTCTCTCTCTCTCTCTCTCTCTCTCTCTCTCTCTCTCTCTGTCCATCCTATCTGTCTATCTGCATGTCTGTCTATGCTATTTATTCTACCTGTATGTCTATATATGCTGTTGTCTATGCTATTCATTCTACCTGTATGTGTATATATGCTGTCTATTTCTTAGTTGTTTGTATCCTGTCTCATCTTGCGTGTCTTCCCAGTGGCCTTTCTCCCAAGCCACTTGTCCTGGCTGCCCAGTTCATAGCCGCATTCAGGTCGTCCTGTTTCATCCTGAGTTCACAGGGAGCAGCAGCCACTTGTCCTGGCTGCCCAGTTCATAGCCGCATTCAGGTCGTCCTGTTTCATCCTGAGTTCACAGGGAGCAGCAGTAAATACTGTGGTTGAGTTCCTTCGGTAATGTTCAGTGGTGCCCGTTGTGTTCCAGAATATGCAGGATACCACCTGCTAGGCCTTTTTAACGAAAATAACAGCCTATGTGCGAAGCCAACATCAGTAAAACACCCCACTGGAGGATGCCACCACGTTCGTCCTTTGATAGTTCCCACGAACATGCCGATACTGCAGAGTTCAAGATGATGTCACCATAAGACCTACATACGAAGGGCTACAGTGTTTGGGGATTTTTATGGTGACCATTGAGGAGGAGGAGGGAGGAGGAGGAGGATGGAGATGATGCTATAGAGCCCCATACTTGTCTGATGATGATGGAGATGATGCTATAGAGCCCCATACTTGTCTGATGTATGACAGGTCTGGTGATCATTGAGGATGATGATGATGATGGAGATGATGCTATAGAGCCCCATACTTGTCTGATGTATGACAGGTCAGGGAGATACAGACACCTGCCGTGTTGATGAGGAAACTGAATAAAACTCCCAGAACTACACCCAGTCTAGTGGATGGAGTTTTACGGTATGGCTCCTGTCTTCCCATCGGGGCAGGTAGCACTCACAACTCTGATAGGAGTCGAACACACGACCTCGCAGCCTGTAGGCCGCAACTCTTACCACTGGACCATGGCGGCTGGTCTGTCTTCTTACACACCTTCCGCTTTATCAATCTGTCTGTGTCTTGTCTGCAGTTCTGGAAATGATGTGTGTGTGTGTGTGTGTGTGTGTGTGTGTGTGTGTGTGTGTGTGTGTGTGTGTGTGTGTGTGTGCGTGCGTGCGTGCGTGCGTGCGTGCGTGCGTGAGTGCGTGTGTGTGTGTGTGTCCGGAATAGATTTTTAAAGCCTTCTGGGGCGCGTCGGCCACAATGCATGATTTCTGTTTTATCGCTGAATGAAAGAACAAACAAAAACAAAACACATGCAGTATTGATGAAAAATCATACCGGTGGCACAGAAATGACACAACAGATCATCTTAGGCAAACAGGCTCACTACCTATACACGAAGTTGGCTGTTACAAACTGCAACAAGAGAAGGGGAAAAGAACTTCAGTGTTTGTAGAACAAAGACAGGTGAATGAGCCACACAACTGACAAACAGTGGACAATGGCAAGGACAAAGGTAAAAGCAGCCAGATGGAGTGATGGAGGAAAAAAGACATTTCTGGCACAAAAGCAGGGATATATTTTAGACTGAAAGATTGAAAGATCCCCACTAAGTGATTCCCACTTAAACAAGAAAGAAAGAAAGAAAAAAAAAAATGAATGAATGAATGGAATGAATGAATGAATGAATGAAGTAGGTGTACATGACTAAGGGAACATTATATTATCCAGCTGAGCACGTGAATGAAGTTTAATGTCTGCTCTTTAGCTCTTTTTCCCCACTCTACAGTACTTCTCTCGTGATTTCGCACAGAAGGTAAAGGGGGGAGAGGGAGGCAATACAGATACATGGGGGCAGGGGAAAGCGAGAGGGAAAAGAGAGGAAGAGAGTGAGGAAGGCAGGGAGAGTGGGACGTGATTGAGAGAGAGAAAGAGACAGAAAGAGGGAAGGGGCAGGCACAGATAGAATGAGGGGGAGGGGGGGTAGGGGAAGAGAGGGGATGAGAGAGAGACATACACACACAAACACATACACAGACAAACATGTTTGACACAGAGAGAGAGAGAGAGAGAGAGAGAGAGAGAGAGAGAGAGAGAGAGAGAGAATGAGTGAGACAGAGACAGAGAAAGGAAGACAGAAAGACAGAGAGAGACAGAGAGAGAGAGAGAGTCAGACAGGCAGACAGACAGACATACAGAGAGAGAGAGAGAGAGAGAGAGAGAGAGAGAGAGAGAGAGAGAGAGAGAGAGAGAGAGAGAGAAGCAAACAGAGTCAGAAACCGAACCCGGGGTAAAAAAAAAAAATACAAGCGGCCGGACACAGGGCCAAAGCCGGACGGCCGCTGCAGAACAAAGACAGTGCCGGACCTGCCATGACGTGAAGTGGACGTGGCCTCCTGTCGCCTGTCTCCCCGGGTGGCCCGGCATGGTACCACGCTGAGGTCGTCGATCAAACAGCGTTTACCATCGCCCCCACTCCCCCCCCCCCCCCCCCCCCCCACACACACACACACCACGGCCCATTTCCACGGCCTCTGTCGTCCCCCATCCCAGCTGATGAGAACCGCTACCATTCCTGTCAGTTTAGCATCGCTACCATTCCTGTCAGTTTAGCATCGCTACCATTCCTGTCAGTTTAGCATCGCTACCATTCCTATCAGTTTTAGCATCGCTACCATTCCTATCAGTTTAGCATCGCTACTATTCCTGTCAGTTTTAGCATCGCTACCATTCCTGTCAGTTTAACATCGCTACCATTCCTGTCAGTTTAGCATCGCTACCATTCCTGTCAGTTTTAGCATCGCTACCATTCCTATCAGTTTTAGCATCGCTACCATTCCTATCAGTTTTAGCATCGCTACCATTCCTATCAGTTTTAGCATCGCTACCATTCCTATCAGTTTAGCATCGCTACCATTCCTGTCAGTTTTAACATCGCTACCATTCCTGTCAGTTTAACATCGCTACCATTCCTGTCAGTTTAGCATCGCTACCATTCCTGTCAGTTTAGCATCACTACCATTCCTGTCAGGTTTAGCATCACTACCATTCCTGTCAGTTTAACATCGCTACCATTCCTGTCAGTTTAGCATCGCTACCATTCCTATCAGTTTTAGCATCGCTACCATTCCTGTCAGTTTAGCATCGCTACCATTCCTGTCAGTTTAGCATCGCTACCATTCCTGTCAGTTTTAGCATCACTACCATTCCTGTCAGTTTAGCATCGCTACCATTCCTGTCAGTTTTAACATCGCTACCATTCCTGTCAGTTTTAGCATCGCTACCATTCCTGTCAGTTTAGCATCGCTACCATTCCTGTCAGTTTTAGCATCACTACCATTCCTGTCAGTTTTAGCATCGCTACCATTCCTGTCAGGTTTAGCATCACTACCATTCCTGTCAGTTTAGCATCGCTACCATTCCTGTCAGTTTAGCATCACTACCATTCCTGTCAGTTTAGCATCACTACCATTCCTGTCAGTTTAGCATCACTACCATTCCTGTCAGGTTTAGCATCGCTACCATTCCTGTCAGTTTTAGCATCGCTACCATTCCTGTCAGTTTAGCATCACTACCATTCCTGTCAGTTTAGCATCGCTACCATTCCTGTCAGTTTAGCATCACTACCATTCCTGTCAGTTTAGCATCGCTACCATTCCTGTCAGTTTTAACATCGCTACCATTCCTGTCAGTTTTAGCATCGCTACCATTCCTGTCAGTTTAGCATCGCTACCATTCCTGTCAGTTTAGCATCACTACCATTCCTGTCAGGTTTAGCATCACTACCATTCCTGTCAGTTTTAACATCGCTACCATTCCTGTCAGTTTAGCATCGCACTGAGGAGGGGGGAAAACGGAGGAGCGGGTGTTGGGGTGTTGGAGGGAGAAGGGAGTTTGAAGGAGGAAGATGGTGATGACTCTCGTGTGATAAGAATGATGTGTGTTGGATTCTTGTTTAGTTCATTTTGGGGCTTTTCGTCATTTTCTTCTTTCTTCTTTCTTTTCTTTCTTTCTTTCTTTCTTCTTTATGTGTACATTCGTCTCTCTCTCTCTCTCTCTCTCTCTCTCTCTCTCTCTCTCTCTCTCTCTCTCTCTCTCTCTCTCTCTCTCTCTCTCTCTCTCTGGATGCCAGCAAGACGAACTTTTTTCACAGCTCCGATCAAAGTTAGCTCATCTTTCGAAATGTTCGTTCAATGTCTGCAATTGGATTTAGAAAGTTTGCTGAACGCCGCGCTGCCGACATGACGTTGTCATCATTTAACATTGAAGGCAGGGATAATCAGACTGTTGACAACAATGTCCGTCCATTCCACGGTCAAGCGACCCCCCAGCTCACAGTGCGGAGTTCAGAAGAATATGTCCGTCACAGGTCAACAGGGACAGGAGAATGGCCGAGGAGCACAGGAATAGCTCAGTTGGTAGAGCGCCGGACTCGTAATCTTGGTGATCCTGGGGTTGCGGGTTCGAACCTCTGCCGGGGGCGTTTCGGTACAGGGGGATTTTTCCCTCGGAGTTAACATTGGTTCTGACTCCATTTCCCATACAGTCCTTCGAATGAGACTATAAACCGAGGTTCCGTGTGTGAACGCACGCATAACATCTTGCACACACGTAAAATCCCATCACCAACTTTCGGAAGAGTAGGCCAGTTTGGCCGTTGGTATGGATGACACGTTATACACAGCATGCACCCTGCGTGAGAAATGGAAAGAATGAAGGAAGTAAGGAAAATGAGTGATCGATATTGAACGATACTGACTAGATGACACGGGAAACGACTGAATGAAGCACCAGCTGGCAGCTCTTCAGTCGGCACTACCCAGGTAGGCAGCCCGTTGTGTAAACGAGTGTGGATTGTAAAGCGCTTAGAGCTTGGTCTCTAGCCGAGAATAGGCGCTATATAAGTATTCATTATTAATTTATTATTATTATATTATTAGGAGCACAGGAAGCTAAAGGCAAGTGAGTGTTTCATCCCCGTCTGGTCTATTCCTACTGAACCCTCCTGGTTTGAAGTATAATGCCGACACAAGAGACGACAGTTGAGTCTTCTGTGCTGGCACTTTTCAGCATTCACACCAACTCCCTGTCAGTGTGCCTTTGCCTGACCTGAGGTCATTGTGCCACAATGGAATACTGCACATCGACATGGCACCGTGCGACACCGTGATTCAGTGACAGTCCTTCCCAACAAGACTTTCCATTTGACACTGACGTTGAAGTTGTGTGTTAATGAAGATGATGTTGTTAACTCGGGTGCAGTTTGTGAAAGTGTTTTACCTGCAAGTAATTCTACGCAACAAGAAATTAAAATATCAATTGCAGCAGCAAATCCGCGTGATACAGACAGTAGTAGTGATCGTGCAGGTACTACTAGTGTTAAAGCACAGACGTCGCACGCAGACATTACAATCACAGACACCATAACGGCCTGAAGGAAACCAGGAAATGACCGCCCAGAGGACAGTACAATACAGACACCATAACGCGCCTGAAGGAAACCAGGAAATGACCGCCCAGAGGACAGTACAATACAGACACCATAACGCGCCTGAAGGAAACCAGGAAATGACCGCCCAGAGGACTTGAAAGAAGAGACGAAAGGCAACACTACATGCAGCACAGACCTTGAAAACCGAGATCTTGATGAAACGTCGTGACTTTTGCACTGTTGTAACTATTGATAAACATCTGGAAAATCCCACTGACAACTACCTATGTTCTCATCGTATTCTATGGACTATATAATGCCGTGATCTGGAATCCACATTGCGATGTATTTTCTTGCCATGTGTTGACGATATTTACTTCTAATTTTTGTGTATGTACAGTACCTTTTGTCTCCCTGCCTTGTGAATGGGCTTTGTAAAGCTTACCACAATACACCAGTATTCATTCATTCTTTCATTCATTTCTTCCCTCTCTCTCTCTCTCTCTCTCTCTCTCTCTCTCTCTCTCTCTCTCTCTCTCTCTCTCTCTCTCTCTCCTTCCAGTTTGTTGTGGTCATATAGACAAACCGTCAAAAAAGACAGGAGACAAACTAATTGTATCCTCCTTTGTCTTCTACTAAATAAGAAAAAAAAACGAAAAGGGAACGAGAGATACAGACAGACAGACAGTAAAAAATGAAACAAACAAACCTCCGGGGTTATCTTTACGAGATGATTCTAATCCAACATGCCCACACCCTACCTGCCTCTATCTGATCCCACTGCATCCTGTTCTGATCATGGTCATACTGGACCAGCTGGCACTTGGGGACATCAATGCTTTATATTCTCTCTCTCTCTCTCTCTCTCTCTCTCTCTCTCTCTCTCTCTCTCTCTCTCTCTCTCTCTCTCTCTTCTTCTTCTTCTTCTTCTTCTTCTTCTTCTTCTTCTTCTTCTCTCTCTCTTCGTTATGTCCCTGCTTGAGTCAGTGAGTGAGTGTGTGTGTGTGTGTGTGTGTGTGTGTGCGCGCGCGCGCGCGCGCGCGTGTGTGTGTGTTGTGTGTTGTGTGTGTGTGTGTGTGTGTGTGCGTGTGTACGTGTGTAAGTGTGTGTGTGTGTGTGTGTGTGTGTGTGTGTGTGTGTGTGTGTGTGCGTGCGTGCGCGCGCACGCACAGTGTGTGTGTGTATGTGAGTGTGCGTGTGTGTCCATGCATGTGTATGTGCGTGTATGTATGTATGTTTGTGAGTACAGAGAGAGAGAGAGAGAGA
>CM065717.1:63957210-63979710 GCA_033310375.1 Conus canariensis
GAGGGAGCTGAAGGGATGGAATCAAGGAGGGAGCTGAAGGGATGGAATCACAGGAGGGAGTTGAAGGATGGAATCCAGGAGGGAGCTGAAGGGATGGAATCAAGGAGGGAGTTGAAGGGATGGAATCACAGGAGGGAGTTGAAGGGATGGATCAGCAAGGGGAGCTGAAGGGATGGAATCAGGAGGACTGAAGGGATGGAATCACGAGAGGGAGTGAAGGGATGGAATCCAGAGGGAGCTGAAGGGATGGAATCACAGGAGGGAGCTGAAGGGATGGAATCACGGAGGGAGCTGAAGGGAGGAATCAGAGGAGGAGGAGGAATGCAGGAGATGAGGAAGGAGTGAGGGATAATCAGGAGGGAGCGAAGGGATGGAAACACGAGGGAGGAAAGGAGAGGGATGGATACAGGGGGAGTGAAGGGATGGAATCAGAGGAAGGTGAAGGGATGGAATACAGAGGGATCGAAGGGATGGTAGAAGAGGGATGGAATCACAGGAGGAGCTGAGGGATGGAATCAGGAGGGAGTGAAGGGATGGAATCACAGGAGGGAGCTGAAGGGATGGAATCACAGGAGGGAGTGAAGGGATGGATCAGCAGGGGAGCTGAGGGATGGATCAGGAGGGAGCTGAAGGGATGGAATCACAGAGGAGTGAAGGAGGGATGGAATCACAGAGGGAGCTGAAGGGATGGAATCAGAGGGAGGTGGAATAGGAGAGGATACAGGAGGGAGTAGAGGGAGACTGAAGGAGATGCACGGAGGAGCTGAAGGGATGGAATCACAGGAGGGAGTGAAGGGAGGAATCCAGGAGGGAGCTGAAGGGATGGAATCACAGGAGGGAGTGAAGGGATGGAATCAGGAGGAGCTGAAGGGATGGAATCAGGAGGGAGCTGAAGGGATGGAATCAGGAGGGAAGGGATGGAATCAGAGGGAGTGAAGGATGGATACGAAGGGAGTGAAGGGATGAATCAGGAGGAGAGATGAAGGGATGGAATCACAGGAGGGAGTGAAGGGATGGAATCACGGGGGAGCTGAGGATGGATCAGAGTAGGGATGGATGGAAGAGGGATGATCACAGGAGGGAGTGAACGGGATGGAATCAAGGAGGGAGCTGAAGGGATGAATCAAGGAGGGAGCTGAAAGAGGGGATGGATGAATCACAGGAGAGGGAGCTGAAGAGGATGGAATCAGAGGGAGCTGAAGGATGGAATCAGAGGAAGGGAGCTGAAGGGAGGATGGAATCAGGAGGGAGCTGAAGGGATGGAATCACAGGAGGGATCAAAGGGTAATGGATGATCACAGGAGGGAGTGAAGGGATGGAATCACAGGAGGGATGGAAGGGATGGAATCACGGAGGGACGAGGTGAAGGGGAGTAAGGGATGGAATCAGGAGGGAGCTGAAGGGATGGAATCAAGAGGAGGGAGGAACAGAGGGATGAGGATACAGGAGGGAGTGAGAGCTGAAGGATGAATACAGGAGGAGCTGAAGGGATGGAATCACAGGAAAGGAGTTGAAGGTGATCAGGGAGAAGAAATCAGGAGGAGTGATGGAGGAGTGAGGAGAATCAGAGGAGTAAGGGAATCCAGGAGGATAGGATGAACAGGGACTGAGGTGAATCAAGGGATGAAGATGATCAGGGAGTGAGGGATGGAACAGAGAGTAGGATGGATCAGGGAGGTGTACAGGGAGAAGATGATCAGGTGAAGGATGGAATCAGAGGGAGTGAGGTGATAGAGGGAGTGAAGAGGAACAGAAGTAGAGATGAGGCTGAAGTGGAACAGGAGAGAGGGTGATCAGAGGATGAAGGATGATAGAGGTGGGATGACGAGGGATAAGATGCAAGGAGGAGGATGATCAGAAGAGGGAGTGACTGAAGGGATGGAATACAGGAGGGAGCTGAAGGGATGGAACATCAGGAGGGAGCTGAAGGGATGGAATCACAGGAGGGAGCTGAAGGGATGGAATCACAGGAGGGAGTTGAAGGGATGGAATCACAGGAGGGAGCTGAAGGGATGGAATCACAGAGGAGGAGCTGAAGGGATGGAATCAAGGAGGGAGCTGAAGGATGGAATCAGGAGGGAGCTGAAGGGATGGAATCACAGAGGGAGCTGAAGGGATGGAATCACAGGAGGGAGCTGAAGGGATGGAATCACAGGAGGGAGCTGAAGGGATGGAATCACAGAGGGAGCTGAAGGGATGGAATCACAGAGGAGGGAGCTGAGGGATGGAATCAGGAGGGAGCTGAAGGGATGGAATCAGGGAGGAGCTGAAGGGATGGAATCACAGGAGGGAGCTGAAGGGATGGAATCACAGGAGGGAGCTGAAGGGATGGAATCACAGGAGGGAGCTGAAGGGATGGAATCACAGGAGGGAGCTGAAGGGATGGAAATCAGGAGGGAGTTGAAGGGATGGAATCACGGAGGGAGCTGAAGGGATGGAATCAGGAGGGAGCTGAAGGGATGGAATCACAGGAGGGAGCTGAAGGGATGGAATCACAGGAGGGAGCTGAAGGGATGGAATCACAGGAGGGAGCTGAAGGGATGGAATCCAGGAGGGAGCTGAAGGGATGGAAATCAGGAGGGAGCTTAAGCAAGGGATGAGGATGAATCACAGGAGGGAGCTGAAGGGATGGAATCAGGAGGGAGTGAAGGGATGGAATCACAGGAGGGAGCTGAAGGGATGGAATCACAGGAGGGAGCTGAAGGGATGGAATCACAGGAGGGAGTTGAAGGGATGGAATCACAGGAGGGAGCTGAAGGGATGGAATCACAGGAGGGAGCTGAAGGGATGGAATCACAGGAGGGAGCTGAAGGGATGGAATCACAGGAGGGAGCTGAAGGGATGGAATCACAGGAGGGAGCTGAAGGGATGGAATCACAGGAGGGAGCTGAAGGGATGGAATCACAGGAGGGAGCTGAAGGGATGGAATCAGAGGAGGGAGCTGAAGGGATGGAATCACAATAGGGAGCTGAAGGGATGGAATCAGAGGAGGAATCACGATGTCAATCTTAGGCAAAAATCTCAGTATGGTTCACGTGCCATGACCTTCCAAGCTGTGGAGTGAACCAAGTGAACATTCCTACCGCTCTTCCAACGTACACATACACTTACAAACATGCACGCATGAGCGCTCTGATGTGATCTTTGAGTTTCTGAAAGAAATTAACATATTTCATCTGATCTAAGATTTTACAGCAGAAACATTTGTAACAAAATTTCCGGTGTGTTTTTAGAAGGTGTGTATTGAAGGGTTGTGTGAATGCATGACTTTTGAGTTGACTTCAACGTGGTGACAGCCCTGGTATGGCCCTTTGTGGTCGGCTGGGCAATATGCAACATTATCTTACCTTACCTCATGTTTACAGGCATGTGCACAAACGCGCGCACAGGTAGGAATGAGTAGAAGAGATGAGAGAGAAGCAGTCAGAGCGTTTGTGTATGTGTGTGTGTGTTTGTGCAGGTGTGAATGAGAGAGAGAATGTGTAATTATGTCTGTATGTATACATACTCTCTCTCTCTCTCTCTCTCTCTCTCTCTCTCTCTCTTCTCTCTCTCTAATACACACACACACACACACACACACACGCACGCACACACACACACACACACACACACACACACACACACACACACACACACACACACACACACACAAATACAACACTTGCATAGATAATCATAAACGGCCAGGTGGAAATGACAAATAATAAAGCAAAACAAACCCTAATCAAATAAACTAAACGAGCATAGAGACACATAAAACAGAACTAATTTAATAGTAAAAACCACAAACATTCAATAAGCATATTGCACATTTTCGGTTTATTCGTAAAATCTTTATCAAGCATAAAAAACCAAGGGCCCACTAAATGACAGCCCGAAGCACAGCATTTCTCTCCTGAAACTGATTATTTCTCGCTCCCACTTTACTTGAATTCTCACTCACTGCTTTAAAATCGTGTATGCTTCATCCCTAACATAAGCCTACCATCAGAAAACAAAGAAATAAAGTACAATGCGGATAATCCAGCCCAAGCAAGCTTAACCAACGCAAGTTGTCCCAAGTGAGAAAGCAGTAGAACTGGACCTATATTTCCGCTGCTATTGATTTCTAATCGGAACAGCTGTTGCTTGTTGAGCGAGGCATTCCCGGTGTGTGGTATGTCACGATCATTATGTAGATGACGTGAAACGGCCCTCCCCAAATTCTCTCCTCTCTCTCTCTCTCTCTCTCTCTCTCTCTCTCTCTCTCTCTCTCTCTCTCTTAAAACAAGAAACGTTCCCCTCACTCGACGACCGTAGTTCGTTTGCTTGTTTGTTTGTGTGTTTGGTCTCGGTCGTGGGCCGGGTGGCCGAGCGGTGACGTGGGGAGACTAGGTGGGAACCCTCAGCCCACAAAGACGATTGCTGTGCCTCATTTGGCGGGCGTCAGGATGGCAGCGAGGAGGGACTCCCTGAGTGCTGATCACCACACAGGGGTGGGGGGGGGGGGGAAGCTGGGGGGGGGGGGGCAGGCGGGCGTCAGGATAGCAGCGAGGAGGGACTCCCTGAGTGCTGATCACCACACAGGGGTGGGGGGGAAGCTGGGGGGGGGGGGGGGGAGGCGGGCGTCAGGATGGCAGCGAGGAGGGACTCCCTGAGTGCTGATCACAACACAGGGTTGAGGGGAAGCTGGAGGGGGGGGGAGGGAGGGGGCCATCCTCTGCACACCTGGCCCTACGTCTTTGTATCGCTTGAATGTGAAGTGTGGAGGACTGGAAAAAGAGAGGGGAAGATAGGGGATATGGGGAAGGAGGGGGGGGGGCGAGGAAGCGGGGTATAAGAGTAATAGCGAGGGAGGTGAAATTTCACGTCTGAGTATGTGTGTGCACGCCGAAGCTGATGTGTGTGTGTGTGTGTGTGTGTGTGTGTGTGTGTGTGTGTGTGTGTGTGTGTGTGTGTGTGTGTCTCCGTGTGTGTGTGTGTGTGTGTGTGTGTGTGTGTGTGTGTGTGTGTGTGTGTGTGTGTGTGTATGTGTGTGTGTTTGTGTAGGTGTGCATGAGAGAGAGAGTATGTGTAATTATGTCTGTATGTATACATACTCTCTCTCTCTCTCTCTCTCTCTCCTCTCTCTCTCTCTCTCTCTCTCTCTCCCCTCTGCATGAACAGTCGACTGATTGCTCGGACGTGTGCACGTGCATACCTGTGTCTGTGCTGACGTACGGGCAAAGTGCTGACGTCTAACGCTATGCGTTCCAAGAAGAGGCACATAGTTAGCAACACATGACCTCCCTCCTGCTTTTTCCCATCCCACTTCAAGTCTCTCGCTCGATGTTCTCTTGCCACCCCCATCTCTGCCCCCTCCTCCCCCTTCCCCTTCTGCCCTTCCTCGCCCCCCCCCCCCCTCCCCTCCCAATGCCGCCCCGTCCCTCCCAACTCCAAATGAGTTTCCTCCACCCACCCTCCAACCTCCCCCTCCACCCACCCACCCTCCAACATCCCCCTCCACCCACCCTCCAACTTCCCACTCTTCAGAACAACTGTGACGTGTGGGGAAAGATGAGGGAAGGGGTGCGGCAGGTACCCAGTGGGGGTCTGAGCTGAGGTGTGTAGTATTGTGTGCTTCCCCCTACTCTGTCATGCAATTAGACATTTACAAAGATTCCTTTGTTCTTATTTGATTTTTTTTGTGGTTTATTTCTGTGTGTGTGTGTGTGTGTGTGTGTGTGTGTGTGTGTGTGTGTGTGTGTGTGTGTGCGTGCGTGGGTGCATGCGTGCGCGCGCGCGCGCGTGTGTATGTGTGTGTGTCTTGGTTTATTTCTTATCACACTGTCCTCTCTTGTCCACCTTCTTTCTGTAACTAATTTGTTTCATTACTTACCCCGGTTCTTACTGATTTTTTTTTTTTACTCTCCTTTTTCTCCCCCCCCCCCCCCCCCCCCCTTTCAATTCTAGTCTTGTTGTCCTTCTTCCTATCTTGTCGTTATCTCTATTTCTTTCCTTTGATTTCGATGTTCCCTGTTAGTCAAAATGTGCCAGTTTATCATCGGGATATTTCTGCCAGCTTCATGTTACAGAGTGTAGATATGTTGTACAGGTTTGTTTTGTCTACCATCTTTGATATGCTGTATAGGTGGCTCTGTCTGCAGTCTTTGATATGTTGTATAGGTTGCATTGTCTACAATCTTTTTCAACAAACAGTACGACCAAACACTGTCATAAGCGCATCTCCGTCATTCATGTGGAATGCACGTGGCTGGGTGTGTGTGAGAGTTCAACACTATTGTAAACAGTAATTTTTAATGAATTAGTTTCGACTTTGCTTCGTTTTCTTTTTCAGGAAGAAATGGGGACCGACAGACCTTTGGTGGAAGAGAAGGCATTATTTTTCTCGCTGAGAAAACCAATGCATGACATCAGATTTTTTTTTCCAGTTATATAACCCTCAATACTGGCGAAAAATATATTTTCTCAGCCTAAAAAAAATCGGTGTGCATACACTTGGATATATGAAATCTATGACAGAGAGAAGGGTGGCTGTGCACAGGTCTGTGACAAAGAGAAGGGTCGCTGAGCACAGGTCTGTGACAGAGAGAAGGGTGGCTGTGCACAGGTCTGTGACAAAGAGAAGGGTCGCTGAGCACAGGTCTGTGACAAAGAGAAGGGTCGCTGAGCACAGGTCTGTGACACAGAGAAGGGTCGCTGAGCACAGGTCTGTGACAAAGAGAAGGGTCGCTGAGCACAGGTCTGTGACAGAGAGAAGGGTGGCTGTGCACAGGACTGTGACAAAGAGAAGGGTCGCTGAGCACAGGTCTGTGACAGAGAGAAGGGTCGCTGAGCACAGGTCTGTGACAGAGAGAAGGGTGGCTGTGCACAGGTCTGTGATAGAGAGAAGGGTGGCTGTGCACAGGTCTGTGACAGAGAGAAGGGTGGCTGTGCACAGGTCTGTGACAGAGAGAAGGGTGGCTGTGCACAGGTCTGTGATAAAGAGAAGGGTCGCTGTGCACAGGTCTGTGACAGAGAGAAGGGTGGCTGTGCACAGGTCTGTGACAAAGAGAAGGGTGGCTGTGCACAGGTCTGTGACAGAGAGAAGGGTGGCTGTGCACAGGTCTGTGACAGAGAGAAGGGTGGCTGTGCACAGGTCTGTGACAGAGAGAAGGGTGGCTGTGCACAGGTCTGTGACAGAGAGAAGGGTGGCTGTGCACAGGTCTGTGACAGAGAGAAGGGTGGCTGTGCACAGGTCTGTGACAGAGAGAAGGGTGGCTGTGCACAGGTCTGTGACAGAGAGAAGGGTCGCTGTGCACAGGTCTGTGACAGAGAGAAGGGTCTGTGCACAGGTCTGTGACAGAGAGAAGGGTCGCTGAGCGCAGGTCTGTCAGAGCAGAACACAGCTTTGAACTGAAGTATTTGGGCATCACTTGCATTTCTATTCACACCGCTCTTTGTTCCCAAATTCGTTGTATTTTTACTGTCCTCAGCATCAGTGACAGCCCTGATATGCCCTTTGCGGCTGACTGGGCTGTAAGCAACCTTACCTTACCTTACCTTACCTTATCTTACCTTACCTTACCTTACCTTACATGTCCTTAGCAAACTTTGAAAGTGTTATTCTCTCTAACCTTTAGCTGTTTTAAATGACAGGCCTCAGAAGAAAGCACAGGCACGATGTTCATTTAAAACCTTTGTCTGTACTACATGACAGAGCTGAGGAGGCACGGGCACGTTGCTCATTAAAAACCTTTGTACTACATGACAGAGCTGAGGTTGCACGGGCATGTTGCTCATTAAAAACCTTTGTACTACATGACAGAGTTGAGGAGGCACGGGCATGTTGCTCATTAAAAACCTTTGTACTACATGACAGAGCTGAGGAGGCACGGGCACGTTGCTCATTAAATACCTTGGTCTATACTACATGACAGAGCTGAGGAGGCACGGGCACGTTGCTCATTAAATACCTTGGTCTGTACTACATGACAGAGTTGAGGAGGTACGGGCATGTTGCTCATTAAATACCTTGGTCTGAACTACATGACAGACTGAGGAGGCACGGGCACGTTGCTCATTAAATACCTTGGTCTATACTACATGACAGAGCTGGATTTTGAGAGGCCACGGGCACGTTGCTTATTAAAAACCTTTGTACTACATGACAGAGCTGAGGAGGCACGGGCACGTTGCTTATTAAAAACCTTTGTACTACATGACAGAGCTGAGGAGGCACGGGCACGTTGCTCATTAAAAACCTTTGTACTACATGACAGAGCTGAGAAGAGGCACGATGGCCGTGAAGAAAGCCGTGGTGATGTGGAAGGAGTTGTGGGCCCTGATGATAGCCATCTGCCTGCAGGCGCTCGGCAGGCGGGGAGGACTGAAAGTGTGTTGACGTGTCATTGTCGTGGAAGTGGGTCACAGATGGGACAGATGGGCACAGCCCGTCATGATTCGCTGGTTTTCAATAGCTCTGGGGCATTTGCAGGTCCGTGGTAATCGATAGAACACAAACGCTGGAGAGAACAAAATATAGTACTGGGTACAGTTGCGCTGTGTTTGAAGGATTGTGCTACAGGGATAGGCGTAGCTTAACCACCATCGTGTGGAGTGATACAGAAATTCATGTGCTTAGACACACACGCTTGTATTATTATATACATTAATATTATTGCGTTGCACATGTATCTATGAAATACAAACATATACTAAATGCGTGGGCGGCCGTGCGTACTCATGCCAAACTTGCTTTTAAACACACACACACACACACACACACACACACACACACACAACACACACACACACATAATACGATCCAGGATGCTGTCCCCACTGGCACAAACTGTGGAGGCAGACCTTTGCCTGTTCCTGAATAATCAGTCAACACAGACTGCTGTCCGACAAAGACATCATCGGCCACCATTGTAAGTTCTCTCTCTCTCTCTCTCTCTCTCTCTCTCTCTCTCTCACCACACACTCTCCACCCACACACACACACACACACACACACACACACACACAGAGTCTTCTGCGTTTTACTTCCACTGTTTGGACAACCGGTCATTATCCAAGGGCTATTGACCACAAAGGAAATCTTTCCAACATGTGTCCCACAGTATTATTCTTCCATGCACCATGAGTAGTAACGTCCAGTCAATGGCACACCACATGACTGGGATCTTCATGTCAGAGGG
This sequence comes from Conus canariensis, assembly GCA_033310375.1. Classification (NCBI taxonomy): domain Eukaryota; kingdom Metazoa; phylum Mollusca; class Gastropoda; order Neogastropoda; family Conidae; genus Conus; species Conus canariensis. Next base: position 63,966,378 of record CM065717.1, read on the forward strand.
CAAACTTTATCTTATGGACTGTCCAGCAGCGGTGGACTTCAGTTCAGAACACTTCTACTGGGATCAAGCGCGCAGTATCTGCATCTCCGTTCCAGGACTTAATATTTCAACATTATGATATTTCCTCTGTCTGCTTCTGAGCATTCTCACAACACTCTTCTTCATCTTGATCCGTCTCGTTGTTATTGTCTCCCTCTGTCTCCTCTGTGTCGTCTTCCACGCCGTTGTCCTCTTCTAATTACCCAGGCAAAGCGGTTTTCACCCGCGCACGTATGTTTATCTGTCTGTCTGTCAGCGGAATTAGTCAAAGCCACTCCATTCCTTTTTAACCAAACTCAGCCAAAAAGATGGTGCGGGGTGCAGGGACGGATCCATCTATTGCGGTCGATCTATGGAGCGGATCCCGACCAAACCACGGTCCACGGATCGTTCAGCAAGATCAGTAAAGAGAGGATGACGCCGAAAACTACAGGACCGATGTGACGACATGCTGGACACAGCTACAGGACCGATGTGACGACACTGGCTGGACACAGCTACAGGACCGATGTGACGACATGGCTGGACACAGCTACAGGACCGATGTGACGACACTGGCTGGACACAGCTACAGGACCGATGTGACGACACTGGCTGGACACAGCTACAGGACCGATGTGACGACAGTGCTGGACACAGCTACAGGACCGATGTGACGACACTGGCTGGACACAGCTACAGGACCGATGTGACGACACTGGCTGGACACAGCTACAGGACCGATGTGACGACACTGGCTGGACACAGCTACAGGACCGATGTGACGACATGGCTGGACACAGCTACAGGACCGATGTGACGACAGTGCTGGACACAGCTACAGGACCGATGTGACGACACTGGCTGGACACAGCTACAGGACCGATGTGACGACACTGGCTGGACACAGCTACAGGACCGATGTGACGACACTGGCTGGACACAGCTACAGGACCGATGTGACGACACTGCTGACACAGGTACAGGACCGATGTACACCAGTGCTGGACACAGCTACAGGACGATGTGACGACAGTGCTGGACACAGCTACAGGACCGATGTGACGACAGTGCTGGACCAGTACAGACGATGTGACGCAGTGCTGGACACAGCTAACAGGACCGATGTGACGACAGTGCTGGACACAGCTACAGGACCGATGTGACGACAGTGCTGGACACAGCTACAGGACCGATGTGACGACAGTGCTGGACACAGCTACAGGACCGATGTGACGACAGTGGCTGGACACAGCTACAGGACCGATGTGACGACAGTGCTGGACACAGCTACAGGACCGATGTGACGACACTGGCTGGACACAGCTACAGGACCGATGTGACGACAGTGCTGGACACAGCTACAGGACCGATGTGACGACAGTGGCTGGACACAGCTACAGGACCGATGTGACGACAGTGGCTGGACACAGCTACAGGACCGATGTGACGACAGTGGCTGGACACAGCTACAGGACCGATGTGACGACAGTGGCTGGACACAGCTACAGGACCGATGTGACGACAGTGCTGGACACAGCTACAGGACCGATGTGACGACAGTGGCTGGACACAGCTACAGGACCGATGTGACGACAGTGCTGGACACAGCTACAGGACCGATGTGACGACAGTGCTGGACACAGCTACAGGACCGATGTGACGACAGTGCTGGACACAGCTACAGGACCGATGTGACGACAGTGCTGGACACAGCTACAGGACCGATGTGACGACAGTGGCTGGACACAGCTACAGGACCGATGTGACGACAGTGGCTGGACACAGCTACAGGACCGATGTGACGACAGTGCTGGACACAGCTACAGGACCGATGTGACGACACTGGCTGGACACAGCTACAGGACCGATGTGACGACAGTGCTGGACACAGCTACAGGACCGATGTGACGACAGTGCTGGACACAGCTACAGGACCGATGTGACGACAGTGCTGGACACAGCTACAGGACCGATGTGACGACATGGCTGGACACAGCTACAGGACCGATGTGACGACATGGCTGGACACAGCTACAGGACCGATGTGACGACAGTGCTGGACACAGCTACAGGACCGATGTGACGACAGTGCTGGACACAGCTACAGGACCGATGTGACGACAGTGCTGGACACAGCTACAGGACCGATGTGACGACAGTGCTGGACACAGCTACAGGACCGATGTGACGACAGTGCTGGACACAGCTACAGGACCGATGTGACGACAGTGCTGGACACAGCTACAGGACCGATGTGACGACACTGGCTGGACACAGCTACAGGACCGATGTGACGACACTGGCTGGACACAGCTACAGGACCGATGTGACGACACTGGCTGGACACAGCTACAGGACCGATGTGACGAACAGTGCTGGACACAGCTACAGGACCGATGTGACGACAGTGGCTGGACACAGCTACAGGACCGATGTGACGACACTGGCTGGACACAGCTACAGGACCGATGTGACGACAGTGCTGGACACAGCTACAGGACCGATGTGACGACAGTGCTGGACACAGCTACAGGACCGATGTGACGACAGTGCTGGACACAGCTACAGGACCGATGTGACGACACTGGCTGGACACAGCTACAGGACCGATGTGACGACATGGCTGGACACAGCTACAGACGATGGACGACACGGGCTGGACACAGCTACAGGACCGATGTGACGACAGTGCTGGACACAGCTACAGGACCGATGTGACGACACTGGCTGGACACAGCTACAGGACCGATGTGACGACAGTGCTGGACACAGCTACAGGACCGATGTGACGACAGTGGCTGGACACAGCTACAGGACCGATGTGACGACACTGGCTGGACACAGCTACAGGACCGATGTGACGACACTGGCTGGACACAGCTACAGGACCGATGTGACGACAGTGCTGGACACAGCTACAGGACCGATGTGACGACAGTGCTGGACACAGCTACAGGACCGATGTGACGACACTGGCTGGACACCGGGCCTGTAGCCAAAGGGCGAACCCGGTGAAATCTGCCGCCGATCTGTGGCCACGGATCCCAGCCAGCAGCGGATCCACGGTGAAATCTGCCGCCGATCTGTGGCTAACAGCGGATCCACGGTTTCTGTACATTACTAAAAAAAATTACTACAAAACTTTCCGCGGTACCAATGTTACAGTAAATTTACTACAAAGTTACTATTACGAATTGATAGCACTCTGTTACAGTAAATTTACTACAAAGTTACTATTACGAATTGATAGCACTCTTAGTTACTATTGCTAATTGATAACAATCTACGAAGCAATATATTTCCCAAACTTATTGAAATTTTCTGTTTATGTAACCATTGATATTCCGTAATTTGCATCCTCTATTTTAGCAAAAATTCATAACGCACACTGACAGTAGCGCCTTCAGTCTCCAACAACTATTACTTTCCATGGCAAAAAAATTATTCAGTTCACTTAGGAGTTAATTTAAAGGGAGGATCCAAGATTCGTTCGGAGGTCTGTGCTTTCTTGTGTGTGTGTGTGTGTGTGTGTGTGTGTGTGTGTGTGTGTGTGTGTGTGTGTGTGTGTGTGTGTGCGTGCGTGGTGTGTGTGTGTGTGTGTGTGTGTGTGTGTGTGTGTGTGTGTGTGTGTGTGTGTGTGGTTGTTGTTGTTGTTGCTATTGTTGTTGTTGTTTGTCGCTCGTGGACATGATCGTGAGTTGTCAGCTGTTCTTGTTGTTGATATCATTTATACCTGTTTTCAAATAAGCCTCCTGCTTCTTCTCTTTTTTCTTTTTCTCCTTTTTCATGTTATTCTTCGTTGTCTTTCTTTCTTTCTTTTCTTTTCTTTTCTTTCTTCTGTTTTCCTTCTGTCTTTTTTCCTTTCTTTCCTTTTTTTCTCCTTCTCCTTTTCCTTCTGCTTTCTTCTTCTTCTTCTTCTTCTTCTTCTTCTTCTTCTTCTTCTTCTTTCTTCTTCTTCTATATTGTCCTGTTTTCTTTTCTTCTTTTTCTTCTTCCTCATCCAGCTCTTTGGTAATAAGCCTTCTCCCCCCCCCCCCCCCCAGAAAAAAAAAAAAAAAAAAAACAGAAAAAGAAAAAAACAATCCTGCTGCTCTACCTCTAGTTTCTTGTGTTCCTTCTTTCTCCTCCTCTGTCGTGTCATCACCTTCGCTTCCTCTCACTCTCTTCATTCTCCTGCCTGTGCTTCGCACTGCTCTCCTCCTGAACTGCCTTTGTTTTATCCTCGTCTCTTTCTTCTGCCCCCCTTTCCCCTCTGTTTGCAGCTCATCGTCTTCTTCAGCCCGTTTGGGGCTGCCAGGTGGAGGAACATTTCTGCACTTCATAAACAATATCCCGGCCTTTGGAGCATTGGCACTCCTGCTTTCCTCTTTGTCTGTGAGTGAGTGTGCGCGCTCGCGCGCGCGCGGCGGTCGCGCGTGTGTGTGTGTGTGTGTGTGTGTGTGTGTGTGTGTGTGTGTGTGTGTGTGTGTGTGTGTGTGTGTTGGATTTTTTTTTTCTGCCTTTCTTACTTCTCGTGTTAATCACTGACTGACCTGCTTTATGTTCCCGGCTCTCTCAGTCATCTCCCCTAGCTCCCTCTCCCCCCCCCCCCCCTCACTCTTTCCTCCCATCCCTGCCTCTCCCAACCTTCTGTACTTCCCTTCCCGCTCCTTCCATTTTGTCTGTCTTCCTACCCGACTTTGCTATTGCAGACCTAAAGTTTGTTTCTCAAATTTACTTTCAGTTGGTTGCTGCTGCTGCTGCTGCTGCTGCTGCTGAACCCTTCCGTGTATACTGAGATCAAGAGTAAGCCAGGTGATAAATTACGATCAGTGATCCATCTCCCCTCCCCCCCCCCCCCCCCCACCTCCCATTCCAATATGCCATATTGAACTGTTTCATCAGTTCCACACGTTGCCCCCCCCTCTCTCTCTCTCTCTCTCTTCCTCTCTCTCTCTCTCTCTCTCTCTCTCCCTCTCTGTATGGGTGGTGTGGTGTGGTGTGGCGTATGTGTGTGTATGTTTGTGCTTGCATGTGTCTGTGTCTGTGTCTGTGTTTCTATGGTTCAGTATCCGCAAGTCCGATGACGAACAACTCGCACACAGACACACACACACACACACACACACACACACACACACACACACACACACACACACACACACACACACACACACATACACTCACACGCACATGCACGCACGCGCGTACGTCACTTTTCAATCTGTGGCCAAGTTGGCAGGGGAAGCGCATTCCGTGCTGGTAAGTACTAACTCTCCCCCCCCCCCCCCCCCTTCCTTTCTCCCTCAGTGCACAAGATGAGATGTACATTTCCTTTTTTCCCCCTCTTCCTCTTCCTCCTCTTTTCTTCCTCCTCTGTCGCTCCTCTTCCCCTGTTCCCCCACTCCCCGCCCCCCCCCCCCCCCCCCCCCCCCCCCCCCCCCTGCTTGGCCGCTATGTCATTGCACAAACGCCTTTCTCCATCATCATTTTGCACGTGGTGTACGCATCAACGCTGTAACTCTCCGGTTACCACCAGGGATACCCCACCCCCACCCCCACCCCCACCGCAAGGTTTTAACCGTGGTTCTCTCTCTCTCTCTCTCTCTCTCTCTCTCTCTCTCTCTCTCTCTGTTTGTCTATCTGTCTGTCTGTATGTCTCTGTCTCTGTCTGTCTCTTTGTCTCTGTCTCTGTCTTGGTCTCTGTCTGTCTGTCTGTCTGCTCTGTCTCTGTCCTGTCTCGTCTCGTCTCTGTCTCAGTCTCTGTCTGTCTGTCTTCTGTCTGTCTGTCTGTCTGTCTGTCTCCCTCTCTCTCTCTCTCTCTCTCTCTCTCTCTCTCTCTCTCTCTCTCTCTCTCTCTCTCTCTCTTATAACTTGCTAAGTTTTAGAGTCAACTTGTTGTTAGCAACAAGAAATGAAAATGACCTTTTCGATCTTGCTATGTACATATATGAAGCTCAAAAGCGAATACGAACAGTCTATTCATAATAGTTTTGCGTAGTGCATATACGTGTAATAGCTTTTTCTTTCCATTTTCTTACTGAGAATTCTTCTTGTGTGTTGTATTACGGGTGTCACCCCTTCAGTATGGGCTATGGCCTTTACCTGAATAAATCATTCGCATTCGCATTCGCATTCGCATTCTCTCTCTTATAACACTATGTTGCTGACTTCTTATACCCTCTTTTTGCAGATGAACCTCATATACCAAGTTGTGTGTGTGTTGTGTGTGTGTGTGTGTGTGTGTGTGTGTGTGTGTGTGTGTGTGTGTGTGTGTGTGTAAGAGAGAGAGAGAGTTTTACTGTTTATGTATATTTTGTGCTGATGAGAATCCTTATTGTTTTTGTTACAATCAGCTCTATATTGTGTAATAATGTTTGTGTGTTAATGTTCTTAGTTCCTGAAGGGACAGGGGCCAGATGGAAAAACGCATGTTTTCTTGTCTTTTCCGCTTGGGAATAAAGACTATCAATCATACATTTAATCACTCAATTACTCCTCTCTCTCTCTCTCTCTCTCTCTCTCTCTCTCTCTCTCTCTCTCTCTCCTCTCTCTCTCTCTCTCTCTCTCACACCACACACACATGTAAATTTCCCCTGTACAATCTCCCGTGTCCATGTTACCCACAGATACACTCTCACCTACCACTGGCAGCTTCTTTCTTCTGAATTCTGTTCCACTGAATGGTGCCAATGCTGACCCTAATCTAAAGAAGTCTGGCACTTCATGGCAGCCCCCACCTATCAGCCGCGGGAAGAGGATCAAGTTGCGAAAGCCTCAGAATGCCGTTAAGTGTTACGAAATTAATCGCTTCTCTTTATCTGGTATCAGCGAAAGTGTGGCCAAGTTGGGCTCAGACTCCACCCCCCCCCCCCCCACCCCCCTCCCTCTGACTTTCGCTGATACAGTGGCGACAGATGAAGTGCACCGCAGAGTGCAGCTTGTGTGATAGATGGTGGGTTTGTTTGGTTGTTTTTTTGTTTTTTTTGTCAAATCGCATCAAACAGCACAATATAATGTTGCATAATATTATCTAGATATGTAACGGCTGTACAATACATCGCATCACACAGTACAATATAATGTTGCGTAATCTATCTATCTACGATAATAATAAACGGCTGTACAATGTATGCAATACACATACACATACAATATGTTGCGTATTATATCTAGATAAGTAACGGCTGTACAATACATGCATCACAAAGTACAATGTAATGTTGCGTATTATATCTAGATAAGTAATGGCTTGTACAATACATTGCATCACAAAGTACAATTAATGTTGGATGATTATATCTAGATAAGTAACGGTGTACAATACATGCAATTCAAAAGTACAGAAATGTTTGTATGATCATAATGCTTAGATAAGTAACTCGACGTGACACAATACAGTGCAATGTAAAAGAAAGCAACTCAGAACAGTGAAGACCACACAATACAGTGCAATGTAAAAGAAAGCAACTCAGAACAGTGAAGACCACACAATACAGTGCAATGTAAAGAAAGCAACTCAGAACAGTTGAAGACCACACAATACAGTGCAATGTAAAAGAAAGCAACTCAGAACAGCTGAAGACCACACAATACAGTGCAATGTAAAAGAAAGCAATACAGAACAGTTGAAGACCACACAATACAGTGCAATGTAAAAGAAAGCAATAGCAGAACAGTTGAAGACCACACAATACAGTGCAATGTAAAGAAAGCAATGCAGAACAGCTGAAGACCACACAATACAGTGCAATGTAAAGAAAGCAATACAGAACAGTTGAAGACCACACAATACAGTGCAATGTAAACGAAAGCAATGCAGAACAGCTGAAGACCACACAAAACAGTCCAATGTCAAGAAAGCATTGCAGAACAGCTGAAGACCACACAATACAGCTGACTGTAGTTCAATACACACAGGATCCAGCGGTCATGTTGCCATGGATTCCTTGCGATCTTCTCACCGCATACAGCAGGAACAACGTCGATTTAGACTCACACCAAAATGACTAACACACCGATCGCAACTGATGGGTAAGAGAGAGAGAGAGAGAGAGAGAGAGAGAGAGAGAGAGAGAGAGAGAGAGAGAGGAGAGAGAGAGAGAGAGAGAGAGTCTCGTATCAGACTCAAACTTTATAACCTTGGAACTTATCGTTTTTTAGATGTTTTATCGCTTCGGACAAGAAATTTAATTACACCTTGTTACAGAAGAACACCTCCACCATGGACACTAGATTGAAATAAGAATAAGGCAAGTACAACCTGTCAGTCGTCTTTCGTGAAAGTGCAGGCAATCCTCACACTGATGCCCTATCAGAGAAGACTGGGGCAGGGGCGGAGACAGATGGAGGGGGAGGGGGGGGGGGCGAGGAGGGAGAGTAAGAGAGAACAGAGAAGAGGAGGGGTATACAGAAGAAATAAGGGGCTTGAGGATAAGCAAAAATAAATGTTTATATGTATGTATGTACGTACGTAAGTATGTATGTTTGTATGTATGTATGTGTGTGTATGTATGTATGTATATGTAAATGTATGTATGTTTGTATGTGTGGATGTATGCATGCATGCATGTATGAAAAGAAAGAAAGAGAGAGAGAGATGTGTGGGGGTGGGGGTGGATGGACAGATGGATGGATGGATGGATGGTGGGTGGGTGGGTGGGTGGGTGGATGGATGAATTAATGAAATGGACAGATGTATGCATGCATGATGTATGTATGTATGTAATGGTTGGTAAGATCGCTAACCTGAGGATTTTGTTAGATTCTCAGACTGAAAGTCTACGTCTTTTCTGGTCCTCAGTTCTCTGGAATCTCTCTTACTTCTTCACCTTGAATCTGAAACCTTTGTGGGGAAAGATCATCGGGAAATCTGGCATTAAACCTGTGAACGTGATCCTCTTCCGGCTTCTTTTCTCAGCCACATCTTGAGACACTCCTCCTCAAATCACCACCATCATTACCAACTTCTGTCCACGACATCATCACCATCATTACCAACTCTCTGTCACGACATCATCACCATCTCACTCGCAATCTCACATCATTACACTCTCTGTCCACGACATCATCACCATCATTACCAACTCTCTGTCCACGACATCTCACCATTCATCATTCACACATTCCAACTCTCTGTCCACGACATCATCACCATCATTAACAACCTCTGTCCACGACATCACCACCATATTACAACTCTCTGTCCACGACATCATCACCATCATTACCAACTCTCTGTCCACGACATCATCACCATCATTAACAACTCTCTGTCCACGACATCATCACCATCATTAACAACTCTCTGTCCACGACATCCACCATATAACAACTCTCTGTCCACGACATCATCACCACTATTAACAACTCTCTGTCCACGACATCATCACCACATTATACAACTCTCTGTCCACGACATCATCACCATCATTACCAACTCTCTGTCCACGACATCACCACATTAACAACTCTCTGTCCACGACATCACCACCATTATTAACAACTCTCTGTCCACGACATCATCACCATCATTAACAACTCTCTGTCCACTGGGAGTTTTCCATCCTCTTTCAAAAATGCAGTCGTCCGTCCTCTGTTTAAAAAAAAAGTCGATTCTCCATCCTGAAAATTTAAAGAATTACAGACTTGTTTGGAATCTTCCTGTTGTTTGTGGAAATCACTGAAAAGGTTATTCTTGTTCTGCTCAAGGATCATCTTTCTCCTAACCTTCTTATTTACCACGTTCATTCTGCCCACCACTCTGACCATAGCACTGAAACCGCTCTTCTTAAAATCTGCGATGACTTACTGGCTGCTCTTGACAACAATATGTCACTTCTCTGTCTCTGCTAGACCTCTCTGCAGCTTTTAATACAATCGATCATTCTATTCTTCTCTCCTGTTTGCGTATCTCTTCTGGTCTCTCTAATACAGTCCTCAACTGGTTTCACTCCCACATCACCGATCGTCGTCAAGTTGTTTTTATCAATCGTTGTACTTCCAGACCGACTCCATTACTGTACGGTGTGTCCCAGGGCTCGGTGCTTGAGCTAGTCCTTTTCATTGTCTCCCGCCATTGTAAATCAATATTCCAGTTTTCTATCATAGTTTCCCTGATGACAATCAGCTGTATATTTCTGGACCTTTTTCTAATCTTCCGACTATGATTGGAAATACACAGTCCTGTGTGTCTCACCTCAAAAACTGAATGGTTCACAACAAACTGAAACTGAACGAAGACAAAACTGAAAAAATGTTGATTTGTCAAAAAAGTGTTTGAATCGTCCCTGTATTCCATTGATCTAATTGACTCATCGATCACTCGTTCTTCTGCTCGTAACCTCGGTGTGTCAGTTGATCAAACTCTTTCCTTTCAACAATATGTTGCTAATGTCGCTCGGATTTGTTTTTGGAACTCCGTTGCATTGTTTCCATCCTTCATCTCTTTTCCGAAGACACCACTAAAACCCTTGTTTGCGTGTTTGTACTTTCTCGTTTGGATTACTGTTCTGCTCTTTTGTCCGGTTCCCCATGCTGTCTCATCAAAAAATTTCAGAAGGTCCAAACTCATGCTGCTACAACATCTTTCACTCATATACATTTGACCACATTTCCCCATTGATGCGTTCTCTTCACTGGCTCCCTGGTCAGCAAAGCCACGTCTCTCTGCTATAAATCTTTTGAATCCTCGTGTCCTCAATACCGGACTGATTTGTTGCACTTGTACACCCAATTCTATGAACTCCACTTGTTCGCCCAATTCTATGAACTCTACTTGTACACCCAATTCTATGAACTCCATATGTACACCCAATTCTATGAACTCCCTTTTTCCTCTGATACTCGTTTCTTCCACATTCCCTTTGCTCATACTTAAAAGTTTTTGTCCGATTTTTTTCCCCATCAGGCACCTTTTATTCGGAACAATCTCCCACATCAACTCAGACCTCTGCCTCTCTGGCCTCTTTTAAATCAAACTTGAAAACCTGTCTTTTCCCACCTCAGTGATGGTAATTTATGTAACTTTTCTCGAGTATTCTATTTCATGTGTATGGATGCTTGTGTTTATTCCTCTAACAGCAATTGTTTTGTGTGGTAAATGGATGACGGGTGGAGGGTCATTGTGACTGGGTCAGCTGGATGATGGCCTGTGTGGATATGGGCCGACCTTGTGACTGCAGGGTTCGTTTTCGTGTATTGCCTGTTGTTCTTTATTAAACAGCTTGCAGTTTGATGTGTGTTCTTGTTTATTGTGAACACCTTGGCCATTCAATTCACTTGGCGTATAGATGTTCTTAACGATAACAATGATGATAATGATAATGTATGTAAGTACGTATTCTGTATGCATGTATGTATGTGTGTATGTATATGTGTATGTACGTATGTATGTATGTATGCATGTAAGCATGCATACATGTATGCAAGTATTAATGTACGTATGTATGAATATATGTATCGATATATGCATCTCTGTATACTGCGTTCCAAGACGCGTAAACGAGGAAAACTGGGAGATTAACTTGCAAAGACTTGACGTATCTTTGTGTGCGTCTCTTGAAATGATCAAACCGTTGTCTCAAAGTTCCAGTGTCCATTGTCTTAGGAAGTCTGAAATTAATGCGTGCATCCTCTCTGTATTTCGATCTTGATTCTTAGCACCTTTCTTCCAGACAAAATAATCTCTCCATGCTTATTAATGTTGTATCTGTACGTATCGTGTACACTGATTGGCTAATACTTATTATGACTTTGGTTGATTGGTTAGTGCATTTGTATTATCTGCACAGCTGATTTTGTGTGGTATGAATTTCCTTCAGGTTTCACTGGGTTAAGACATATTAATAATGACATTAAAAACTAGAAGGGTACATGGGACAGCGTAGACCTCTATCGAATGAATCTTTTCCGCTTTTTCAGTCTGTTCTTGAGTAGAACAAAATTATTGCCCGCAAAGGGAAGAATTAGTTGTACTGAAAAGTTTACGTCCCGAGTTCTTCTTCTTCTTCTTCTCTTCTTCTTCTTCTTCTTCTTCTTCTTCTTCTCTTCTTCTTCTTCATGAGAAATATGAAATGACAACGTTTGTAACAGTAGTAAGGTTTTATTTTCCACGAAAATAGTATATCATTTATATTACCCCATCCTACTTCTTTTTTCATCTCCTCTGTTCTATCCCATCCATTCTAATGGGAAATGGCATGTCAGTTCACACCACACACACACACACACACACACACACACACACACACACACACACACACACACACACACACGCACGCACACGCACGCGTGCACGCACGCACGCACGCACTCATGCACGCACGCAAACGCACGCGCGCGCGCGCGCGAGCGCACACACACACACACACACACACACACACACACACACACACACACACACACACACACATCTTTCCGTTGTTGACCCAGACCTGGGCCAGATTAGTGGGTGATGGGGGGGGGGGGGGGAGGTCTGAATGCCTGGACTGATATCAATTTTCTCTTCAGCTTTGATTGGTTGTTCACACACGGGTGCTGGCATCAAACTTGTGAAACTATTTAGGTCAAATGAAAAAAAAAATTATCAGGAATGGATCTTTGTTGTTTCTTTCGTGACGAGCACGAACCGCAGAGACACCATCAGTCGAACAGGACACACAATTATGCGTCAGTGACGTCATTTATTTCCCCAAATAACAATATCTACGGTGAAGACAGACGCTTAGTTGATTTGTAGGTGTTGTTGTGTTGTTGTTGTTTGTTTGTTGTTTGAATTAATAGTTTGAAGTTTCAGACAGTCCTGAAATGGACATTATCTATGTATGCATAACGACTGAACGTGACTGCGTGTTTGATCTAAATGATGAACAGCCAAGTCAGCCCCTAAGTAGCCCCCTTTATCCGCAGGCTGGAAGACAGGCAGCAGAGGAGACAGTTGCAGCTGCTCCATGAAGGCTCAGGGCGTCGGGAAGGGGGAAGGGTGCAGGGAGACGGGAGGGGGGGGGGGGTGCGGAGGCAAAGACAGCACCGCACAGATGTTGCATCACTGATGTCCAAAAACTCCCCTCCGAACCCACGCCAAAATGAGACCCTCTCCAAGCGCCCTCCACCACCCCGCCACACAACGTTGGTGTTGGGGGGTATTTTGATCTCACGGCAGTTCTGTCCGTAGAGAAAAAATCGAAGATATTGCAAATCGGTCGTTTGTATGACTGTCTTAATAGATTTGCCGCTCTGTGGTGTGTGTGTGTGTGTGTGTGTGTTGTGTGTGTGTGGTGCGTGCGTGGTGCGTGCTGTGCGTGCGTGCGTGCGTGCTTGTGTGTGTGTGTGT
>CM065717.1:63987210-63997210 GCA_033310375.1 Conus canariensis
GTGACGTAGAGTGTGCATATGTAGACGGAGAGGTGAACGGGTGGGGAAGTGGGGAGGGGGGGGGGGGGGGGGGTCGTTGGCAAACAAGCCAGAAGATTCCTACCCTGCGGTTCGAATCTCCTCTAGACTACTCCCTGCCCTCTTGACTACACCTTAAAAGATGGCCTGAACACTTGTCTTCGGATGAAATGATAAACAAAGTTCTCATGTGCTGCAGACGTGCCTCATGTAAAAGAAACCATGGCAACTAGTAAGTTATCCAAGAAAAAAAACTGAGCAGAAAAACTGATTGAGGGGAGGGGGGGGGGGGATGTGGGGGGACCTGACACTCTTCGTACCAGAATGGCACGCTGTTCCGGGAATGTAGTCTGAATATCAGAAACGGAAATATGTTTTTACAGGAAAGGTGTACCTAACTAACCATATCACGGCGTACCACGCCGCTACACTTCATACCATGCCATACCGTACCACACCATACCGTACCACATCAAACCGTACCACACCATACTATACCATACCGCACCATACCATTATGTACCACACAATACCATACCATACCATACCATACCATACCATACCATACCATACCATACCATACCATTCCACACCATACCATACCATAGCGTACCATACCATACTGTACCATACCATACCATACCATACTTCACCATAACATAATATACCGTACCATTCCGTACCATACCATACCATAGTGTACCATACCATACTGTACCAGTATGGTATAGCGTACCATAGCGTACCATACCATACCATACCATACCATAGCGTACCACACCATACTGTACCAATATGGTATAGCGTACCATACCGTACCATACCATACCATACCATAGCGTACCATACCATACTGTACCATATGGTATAGCGTATCATACCATACTGTACCACATCATACCATAACATAGCGTACCACACTATGCCATACCATTCTGTACCATACCACACTGTACCACACCATACCATACCATACCACACCAAACCATACCATACCATACCGTACCACACCATACCATACCATACCATACGGAACCACACCATACCATACCATGCCATACAATTCCATACCATACCATACAATACCTTTCCATACCATACCATACCATTCCATCTCATACTATACTGTACCACACCATACCATACCATACCATACCATACCATACCATACCATACCATACCATGCCGTACCAAACCATACCATACCATACCGTACCACACCATACCATACCATACTGTACCATGTCATAGTGTACCACACTATACCATACCATACAGTGCCACACCATATCATACTATACCATACTGTGCCACACCATACCATACCTTTCGACACCATACCATACCATACCGTACCACAACATACCATACCATGCCACACCATACCGTACCCCACCATACCGTACCACACCATACTATACCATACAATACCATACTGTACCAGACTGTACCATACCATACCATTGTGTACCACACTATACCTTACCATATCATACCATACCATTGTGTACTACACCATACCATACCATACCATTGTGTACCACACCATACCATACCATACCATACATACCATACTATACCATACCATTCCATACCGTACCATATCAAACCATATCATACCATGCCATACCATACCATACCATACTGTACCATTCCATACCATACCGTATCAAACCATACTATACCATATCATATCATACCATGCCATACCATACCACATCATACCATACCATACCATACCATACCATATCATACCATACCATACCATATCATACCATACCATGCCATACTATACCATACCATACCATACTATACCATACTAGATCATACCATACCATACTGTGCCATACTATACCATACCAGATCATACCAACCATACCATACTGTACTGTACCATACTATACAATACCAGATCATACCATACCATACCATACTGTACCATACTATACCATACCAGATCATACCATACCATACCATACTGCACCATACTATACCATACCAGATCATACCATACCATACCATACTGTACCATACTATACCATACCAGATCATACCATACCATACTATACTGTACCATACTGTACCATACCAGATCATACATACCATATCATACTGTACCATACTATACCATACCAGATCATACCATACCGTACTGTACCATACTATACCATACCAGATCATACCATACCATACTTACCATACAATACCATACCAGATCAACCATACCATACCATACTGTACCATACTATACCATACCAGATCATACCATACCATACTGTACCATACTATACAATACCAGATCATACCATACCATACCATACTGTACCATACTATACCATACCAGATCTACCATACCATACCATATCCATACTGTACCATACTATACCGTACCAGATCATACCATACCATACCATACTGTCCATACTATACCATGCCATGCCATACCATACCATACTATACCATACCATACCATACCATACCATACCGTAGTGTACCATAGCATACCATACCATTCCGTACCGTATCACACCATACTATACCACGCTATACCATACCATACTATACCATGCCAAACCATACCACACTATACCATGCCATACCATACCGTACTATACCATACTATACCATGCCATACCCTACCATACTATACCATGCCATACCATACCATACTATACCATGCCATACCATACCATTCTATACCATACACTACCATACCATACATTACAATACCTTACAGTACCACAGCATACTATATTAAACCACACTGTACCATATCATACGCTACCATACGTTACCATACCATACCATACAACATATCAAACCATGCCATACCATACGACATCATATCAAATCATACCATACCATGGCACACCATATCAAATCATGCCATACCATGGCACGTATCAAATCATGCCATTCCATACCATATCAAACCATACCATACATATCAAACCATACCATACTACACCATATCAAATCATGCCATTCCATACCATATCATACCATTCCATACATATCAAACCATACCATACCACACCATATCAAACCATATCATACCACACCATATCAAACCATACCATATACCATACCACACCATATCAAACCATACCATACCACACCATATCAAATCATACCATACCACACCATATCAAACCTTACCATACCACACCATATCAAACCATACCATATCATACCATACCACACCATATCAAATCATACCATACCATGGCACGTATCAAATCATGCCATTCCATACCATATCAAACCATACTATATCATACCATACCATACCATATCAAACCATACCATATCATACCATACCATACCATATCAAACCACACCATACCACAGCATATCAAACCATACCATATCACACCATATCAAACCACACCATACCAACCATATCAAACCATACCATACCACACCATATCAAACCATACCATACCACACCATATCAAACCATACCATACCACACCATATCAAACCACACATATCAAACCACACATACCACAGCATATCAAACCATACCATACTACACCATATCAAACCATACCATACCACACCATATCAAACCATACCATATCATACCATACCACACCATATCAAACCATACCATACCACACCATATCAAACCATACCATACCACACCATATCAAACCTTACCATACCACACCATATCAAACCATACCATACTATACCATATCAAACCATACCATACCATATCAAACCATACCATACCATATCAAACCATACCATACATGTAAAACCATACGATACCATATCAAACATACCATATCAAACTATTCCATATCAAATACCATATCAAACTATGCCATACCACGCCAAACCATACCATACCATACCATACCATACCATACCATACCATACCGTACCATGCCATACCATACCATGCAATCTAATACAAAACAGTACAATACGATATGATACCATACAAAATATAATACAATACAATGCAATACGACACAACACAATACAAGACAATACAATACAATGCGACACAGTGCAAGACAATGTAATATTCCCAGACAACTGCAGCCAGGACTAAAGGAGTTTGTCACAGTGATTTTTTGTTCTTTCTGTCACGTTCCGATACACACCACTGCAAACCGTCACGGTTACACACATTGTTTCCAACTACTCCCTCATAGCTTTCTGCATACAGTATGTGTTTGTATGTTGTTTGTTACAAACGTTACCTAACGTCTATGACAAAACACATTGTATTCTTTTCTTTACTGCACACACCACACCACACACACACACAACACACACACACACACACACACACACACACACACACACACACACAACAGGAAGAGAGAGAGGGAAGAGAGGGAGGGAGGGAGGAAGAAGCAGACAGACAGACAGACAGACAGACAGACACAGAGTTTCAGTTTTAGTTTGTCATGCGTCCCGGGAAAAAAAATCTATCATTTTCCCTTTTGTGTTAGTTTAAACCATCAGACCTGCTCTGCAGATACTTGATACGTTTTTAGGAGAACTTTAACTGAAGTGATTGAAAACTCTCCTTTGCATGGTGCTTGCTCCTTGATGATCAGTTTTTGAATAGTGATTTGGAGTCTTGGGGGAAAAAGAGCCTGCCTGTCACTTTAGCGGAAGCAGCGCACTAGCTAAGAGCAGAGAGACAGTCAAGAAAGGGAGAGAGATTAGCTAAGAGGAGGAAAGAGGACGAAAACTTAAGACAGAGAGAGCTGAACTCGTACATCGTTGATCCTCGGGGCGAGCATCCTATACATTGGAGGCATTACTTGGACGTAGCCCTCGCAGCCCTTGAGATGCTTCAGGAGCTACGGGCGTTGGATAGTCAGTAGAGACAAGAGTTCTGGTCATTAGGAACTCTTTCCGTGGGAAAAAAAAAGTCTGCTGTCGAGAGAAATTTTGATTTGGACTATTTGAAATTTGATGAGATGATTGTCTTCACGAATTTTTTTTTTTTTTTTTTTTTTTTTTTTTGTAATTGAAGGAGTGGCTTCTTAGTAAGGATATATACTTTTTGTAATTGAAAGCTTGTCCTCTCGGAAAGAATGTATCATTGTTGGTGACTGAAAAGAAACAGGGGATTTGGGGGTCTGTGAACCCAGAGTGGATAGTTGTTTATGTGAGGCAAACTGGTCGCCTGTATGACCTAAAAAGAAGTTTGTAAAATGGGCGAATGAATTGAAGTCATTGTGACCTGGATATATTTGTGCGAGAACAGTGTTTAACACTTTGTATAAAAGGGAAAGAAAAATTATTGTTGTGACGTCTTGGTGAATAACATATTGTAAAAAAAAAAAAAAAAAGGGGGGGGGGGGGAGGAAATATTAAAATCTTCGTCGCGCTAAAATAAGTGAGGCGCGAATAGACGGAAGACAAAAAACATTTTTTTAGCGGGGGAGAAATCTAAATTGGTATTCTAGTCTGTTATATTGACAGAAAGGAGTCAGATGTGTCGTGGCGTGTGAGGCGCATGATTGACTCTGTGTGCATGTGAGTGTGTGCATGGGGACTGTCGTGTGAGAGTTTCACCTTGGAGGTCTATATACGCTACACCACATCTGCTATGTTTCGAGATCACACTGCGGATGATTTAAAGCTGATGGGTAAATGAATTAATGACAAAGATGAGAAAATTAAGTAGACGATCTCACTGCAACGACTTAGCAGTTGTCTGACCTAGGCATTAGCCCAATGCACTTGTCAGGCCTTGGGTACCTACCAAACACTGGCTGTGCCATTATGATCACTTTGTGTGTGTGTGGTGAGTGTGCACGGTGTGTGTGTGTGTGTGTGTGTGTGTGTGTGTGTGTGTGTGTGTGTGTGTGTGTGTGTGTGTGTGTGTGGCGTGCGCCACACAACACACACACACACACACACACACACACACACACACGTGCGCCACACACACACACACACACACACACACACACACACACACACACACACACACACACACACACACACAACAGGCAGAAAGACAGACACACTGACAGACAGACAGGCAGACAGAGAAGAACCATGACGAATTCTTTGTCAAGACAATAAACAAACATAAAGATCTAGTCCTTGTTTTCAGGGGGCGTATCATAGTGAACATCAGACCACCGACAGACGTGGAAGAAGACGTCCACATGCAGAAGCGCGGCAGCCACGTGAGGTGATGTCACGGCTGACAGACTCTGACTGACAAACCAGTTTATTGTCAGATTAACAGATTCAGGCTGACAGACTCTTTGCCCCAAGTGTCGCTCCGGGCATCAAGTGTAGTTTACACAGTTCTATGACAGGATCTACCACGTCTTTTGTGTTCGAACCAACAAATAAACAAAGATACCAAACCAGGCCTACACTGAAATGGCCCACCGTTCGACTTGTCAAACATGTCAAGCAGTGACAAAATCCACCGGACATGAAAGGAAGCAATAATGAGACCTCACCAATGATGACCACTTGGACGATCAGCGGTGGTTAGGTAGCAAGGCAAAGCCTTTGATGGTGATGGCTGTCAGCCCTGGCTTCAGACAGCACACCGCACAGCCTGCAGTAAACCTTCTGTCAGCTGTAGTGAAAAAACAAAAACAAGAAAGAAAAAGCTCTCAACTTGTTACGGTTGAGGCCAAACTGTATCATTAAATACCTAAGAATAGACTGCTTAAGTATCTTGGCGAGGAATGTATTTTTTCCACGGACTGGATTCTTCCAATATTTGTGATGCCCGTATATGAGTAATGAATGATGCTTTTTTTGCCCTCTTATTATTTCTAAAGGTCCAATAAAAGCAAACAAACAAACAAAAAACCGCGCAATACGTTCAACATCGTCAATACACATCATTACAGAACAAAATCGAATCAACGGCACGACCTTTTACTATAAAGAAATGGGATGACAGTGGTTTAATTTTCACACACCTCACACTAGCACGCTGTCGGAACAGAAATGGCATGACGTGATTCCCTGTCACACATTTCACACTGCCATGGCAGTAGAAGAGAAATGACATGACATCATTTACTGTCACTTCACACCGCCATGGCAATAGAAATGACATGACGTCATTTACTGGCATACATCTCATGCCACCATGGCAAAAGGAGAAAAATGGCATGACGTCATTTTACTGTCATACATTCTCACACTCCATGGCAAATAGAAATGATATTACATCATTTACTGTCATACCTCTCACACTGCCTTGTCAATAGAAATGACATGACATCATGTACTGTCATACACCTCACACTGCCTTGTCAATAGAAATGATGACATCATTTACTGTCATACTACTCACATTGCCATGGCAATAGAGGAGAAATGACATACAACTCACAGTGCATTGGCAATAGAAGAGAAATGACATGACGTCATTCACTGTCATACAACTCACAGTGCACTGGCAATAGAAGAGAAATGACACAACGTCACTCACTGTCATACACCTCTCATCCCAGGGCTAAAGAGAAGAAATGACATGACAGTCGTTTTCACTGTAATACGTATCCCACGGCATTATAGATGAGCTCGCTGAAAAGTAGATTTAAAAATAAGAGATTTAATTTTGTGAATGAGCCTGACCTCAACACTATGAAGCTAATTACCAGTTTTACATTTGGCAATAGAAGAGAAATGACATGACGTCATTCACTGTCATACAACTCACAGTGCACTGGCAATAGAAGAGAAATGACACAACGTCACTCACTGTCATACACCTCTCACTCCCAGGGCTAAAGAGAAGAAATGACATGACAGTCGTTTCACTGTAATACGTATCCCACGGCATTATAGATGAGCTCGCTGAAAAGTAGATTTAAAAAATAAGAGATTTAATTTTGTGAATGAGCCTGACCTCAACACTATGAAGCTAATTACCAGTTTTACATTTGGCATTCCTCAGGAAAGAAGAGGCGTGGACAGGGAAGCAAAACAGGAAGGAAGGAACTTGCTGCTGTAGGTGCATGTGTTTTTACATGTGCCGTGTGCGTACACAGACCTGTAGTCTGGTTCACATGTGTGCATGCGTGTGGACTGAAGGAGGCAGTGTCCAACTAATGACAATTGCATGAGTTGATACTGAGAGCACCGCCTTCCAGGGGATGACTTGTGTGCTAGGAACACTGTCTCCCATGACGATAGCAGTCGGCCAGTCGACGTGACACCTGACGGGTGCAGTCCTGACCGCGACACATGTCCCAGATCGATATCCCCCTGAAATGAGAAGCGCAGTAATGCTAATGGTGAACGTCGTAGATTACATCGGCCGCCTATAGCAGGACAGGACAACAGGTGCCGCGCGCCATCTATCATGATTTATCTCCCCTCATAAACCTCGTTTTTCAGCACAATGCTTTATTTAGCGCCCTCTACGTCACTGTGCTGTGCACGCTTCTGTGACGACGGACAGAGGGGTTTCACCGAGTGAGAGAGAGAGAGAGGAAAAGTGACGGAGAAACGTCGGGGAGTGGGAGTGAGGGTGGGGGTGGGAATGCGGGGGAGACGGGAGGGGGATCTCTAGACTGTGTATGCGATGTTGCAATATTCATAAAGCCCCCCCCCCTCCCCACCCTCTCTCTCTCTCTCTCTCTCTCTCTCTCTCTCTCTCTCTCTTCTTGCATTTTCTTTATCTTCAATATCACACACACACACACAACACACACACACACACACACACACACACACACACACACACACACACACACACACACACACACTATATATATATATATATATATATATATGGTCAACCTATTGTCATTCCGCACCTTTGGCCCCCTCCCCCTTCACTCCCATCTTAATTTTATGTTTCCTATAGATGCAATGTTTTATGCTCAACGTTTTATTTCAAAGTTTAAACATTTTAATTAAGGTGACTTTTTCCAACTGCATACATTCGTGATTCGTGCTCAGGGACTGAGGGTGGAGAATGCGAGCTTTTTACTGTCACAGTCTGTACCCCCTGACGAAGGCAAATAAAGCCGAAAATTTGGGAAATTTTAATTTTGTTTGTTTGGATTTTTATCTACTTTGAATATATATATATATATATATATATATATATATATATATATATATTTCAATTATAAACAAAGCTTGCTCTTATGTCTTAGATTGAAGAAATAGGGGGAGATAAGCATTCATATCTGCAGTGGTATATATATATATATAATGCTGAACAATTAAGTAGTGGGGGAAAACAAGTGCTGTACCAGCGCGGAGGGGCAATGGAGAACAGGGTAAACGGGAAGGGGAAAAAAGTGGGGGGGGGGGGGGGGGGCAGGGAGAGAGAGGACAGGGTAGGGGGAGAGGAGATCCCGCGGGGAAAGCAGTGTACAGCTGACCTAGCTGAGGTCGTGGCAGTGTGTTGGGATGAAGGGGGAAGCAGTGTACAGCTGACCTAGCTGAGGTCGTGGCAGTGTGTTGGGATGAAGGGGGAAGCAGTGTACAGCTGACCTAGCTGAGGTCGTGGCAGTGTGTTGGGATGAAGGGGGAAGCAGTGTACAGCTGACCTAGCTGAGGTCGTGGCAGTGTGTTGGGGGGATGAAGGGGGGGGGGGAAGCAGTGTACAGCTGACCTAGCTGAGGTCGTGGCAGTGTGTTGGGATGAAGGGGGAAGCAGTGTACAGCTGACCTAGCTGAGGTCGTGGCAGTGTGTTGGGGGGATGAAGGGGGGGGGGGGAAGCAGTGTACAGCTGACCTAGCTGAGGTCGTGGCAGTGTGTTGGGATGAAGAGGGAAAAGCAGTGTACAGCTGACCTAGCTGAGGTCGTGGCAGTGTGTTGGGGGGATGAAGGGGGGGGGGAAGCAGTGTACAGCTGACCTAGCTGAGGTCGTGGCAGTGTTGTTGGGATGAAGAGGGAAAAGCAGTGTACAGCTGACCTAGCTGAGGTCGTGGCAGTGTGTTGGGGGGATGAAGGGGGGGGGGAAGCAGTGTACAGCTGACCTAGCTGAGGTCTGTGGCAGTGT
>CM065717.1:64007210-64017210 GCA_033310375.1 Conus canariensis
ACAGTCAGTCAGTGAACGTGGATGTCTGGTGGGTCTGGTGGGTCTGTTTCCACTCACCAAGGTTGTGAAGCAAGGGTGCGCCATGTCATCCCCTCTCCCCTCCCTTCACCCTCCCTCTTCACCTCCCCCTCCCCTCCTCTCAGCACTACCCCCTCACACCCACCCTGTCATCAGCCTATTGTTTGCCATGACACTGTTTGTTGTCGTCAGCCACACAGGTGATGGAATCACTATCCGTTGACCTGTGAGGCCTCAACACCAGAACGACAGTACAGGAGTTCTGTGGGCAGACGGCTGTGCCCTGCACACATACTGAACCAATTCTGCAGAAGCTTGCCGCTCACTCTACGGCCTCAAGCCTAGCCAGCTCAGCTAGAACTAGTTTTCATGACTGACGACACATAACTGCACAACGTCGACTTCTTCGACTACCCTGGGAGCTGTCCGACATCGACTTCCACCCGGTAACGATAAGGGTGAGTCATCAGACCTGCAAAGGTTGGCACTATGGACACCTGTGTGAACGTATGTGGATTGACTGTCACGACTGAGCTAAGAATCTGCTAAGCATTTGTCATGACCTTGCTCTACATGGCTGTGAGAAGTGCAGAGTGTATCACAGACAGGTGGAACAGTCAACAAGCTATACTTGTGCTATCTAAATAAGGTCAAGGACATCTCATCGGAGGAACGAGTCTTCAGCCCACATGTTCCACGCAATGCTGACTTCTCCAGCATTCTAACTTTGACGATGAAACCTCAGCTGCATTAGGTCGAACATGAGATCATACTGGTGTAGGAAGATTTTCAAGCCACGAGGGATGACTCTGAGAGCAGGAGGGGAGGAGGGGTAAGGGTCCCAACAAAAAAACGATGGTTTTCATTGTGAAGGTTTACAATACTAAAACAAATGTAATTTATGACAGCTGTATAACTGGGATGGTTCAAAACGAAATGGAGGAGGATAAGTGTGTGCCGCATTGAGGCTGGGTCCAGGTGTCGCTTCAGCCCTGATTGGACCCAAAGGAAACATCCGGTCAAGGGAGATTACCCCCAACTCCCCTCCCATGGTTTCTACGCCAGTAGATGAGGATGGAAGACGACTGCCTCCTCCCAAAATGGTGGTCTCCTCCAACAACACATCAGAAATAATAACGCCTGGTGTTCTGGTGAGGAGCTTCGCGACAACCTTGGGCTTCGCTGAAGACCTGTAGCATTCCTACCACAGGATGGGAATCGATGGAAGCTGCATGCAGAGCCTGGCGCCAGCTGTCAAAACGAGAGTCTGCACATCTCTAAGGAGTAAAGGATGACATGAATGACCGTGCCCACAAGGACAGATGTTTCAGTTCTGTGACAGCTACTGCATGCAGAGTTGTGGTTGCTGGTGTTTCAGATTTTGAATAAATGTTATCGAACCGCCCAGAGAAACGTGGACAAACGAGTCACAAGACAAAACACAACGCGTTTCGACCTCTTGGGTCTTCCTCAGGTGAGAAACAAACGCAAGGAAGAAGGCGTTGAACTCTGAAGCGATCTGAAGCGATCAAAGCTAAGTGAATTTTCGTTGTTTTATTCGTTTGTTTCTCACCTGAGGAAGACCCAAGAGGTCGAAACGCGTTGTGTTTTGTCTTGTGACTCGTTTGTCCACGTTTCTCTGGGCGGTTCGATAACATTTATTTAAGATTTATTTAGATTTCCGCCTGCAGTCGTCTCACTTTGCAACTAGATCTTTTCAGATTTTGGTTAAAGCTGCAATCACACATTCTGAATCACTGATGTCTCCGTTGTATGAGACTGACTTCCTTGATCAAACACACACACACACACACACACACACACACACACACACACACACACACACACACACACACACACATGTAGTCACACGCGTGCGTGCGCGCAACACACATACACGCACACGCGCACACACACACACACACACACACACACACACACACACACACCACACACAGAGAGAGAGAGAGAGAGAGAGAGAGAGAATATTTATTCCGGTCGAGTGAGTGAAAAATGGCCGGGGTCGTCCTTGACTGTGGAGGCAGCATTGTGGTTGACCTGACATAATGACAGTGTTTTCCTGGGCGCAGTGTGCACTGCAACACTGTTGTCTGCACACAGTGATACCGCCGCACACTGAGTGCCCGCCACAACAGGCTGTCAGCAAGGAGAAATACAGTGTGGCCAACCACACCTACGCTGCGTCTCTGTCCCCCGTGACCGTCAGCCTGTAAGTCTGACTGCTGTCTGACCGTCTGTTTGCCCCATTGCCCCACTCTCAGTCCTTTCCCTTGTTCCTTAACCAACTGTCCCCCCCCCCCCCCTTCACCTGCTCTCCATTCCCTCCCTTGTGGCCTGCACTCCGCCCACCCTCTTCCTCTCGCTCCCTCTCTGCCTGGCTGTCTGTCTGTCTGTCTGTCTCTCTCTCTCTCATTCTCTCTCTCTCTCTCTCTCTCTCTCTCTCTCTCTCTCTCTCTCTCTCTCTCTCTCTCTCTCTCTCGTGCCATGTGTGATATCAGATATTCACACGTCACACGGTGTTGTCACACCAGGCATTCCTATGTGGACCCACCTGAAGAAAACAAAATGGTGCACATCAAGGGTCCGACAAATCTGTAGGGCGGTTTCCTGCTACATGTCAGATGAGTGTGCTATATTGTATGACATGGCTGGCTTTGCTACATGTCAGATGAGTGTGTTGTATTGTTTGACGTGGCTGGCTTTGCTACATGTCAGATGAGTGTGCTATATTGTATGACATGGCTGGCTTTGCTACATGTCAGATGAGTGTGTTGTATTGTTTGACGTGGCTGGCTTTGCTACATGTCAGATGAGTGTGTTATATTGTTTGACATGGCTGGCTTTGCTACATGTCAGATGAGTGTGTTATATTGTTTGACGTGGCTGGCTTTGCTACATGTCAGATGAGTGTGTTATATTGTTTGACGTGGCTGGCTTTGCTACATGTCAGATGAGTGTGTTATATTGTTTGATATGGCTGGCTTTGCTACATGTCAGATGTGTGTGTTATATTGTTTGACGTGACTCGCTTTGCTACATGTCAGATGAGTGTGTTATATTGTATGACATGGCTGGCTTTGCTACATGTCAGATGAGTGTGTTATATTGTATAACATGGCTGGCTTTGCTACATGTCAGATGAGTGTGTTATATTGTATGACATGGCTCGCTTTGCTACATGTCAGATGAGTGTGTTATATTGTTTGACATGACTGGCTTTGCTACATGTCAGATGAGTGTGTTATATTGTTTGATATGGCTGGCTTTGCTACATGTCAGATGAGTGTGTTATATTGTTTGACATGACTGGCTTTGCTAGATGTCAGATGAGTGTTATATTGTTTGACATGACTGGCTTTGCTAGATGTCATATGAGTGTTATATTGTTTGACATGGCTGGCTTTGCCAGATATCAGATGACTGTTGTTTTGTTTGAGGGGCTAGGTCTGTTACATGTCAGATGAGTGTGTTATATTGTTTGACATGACTGGCTTTGCTAGATGCCAGGTGAGTGTGTTATATTGTTTGACATGGCTCAGTCTGTTACATGTCAGATGAGTGTGTTATTTTGTTTGACAACGGACAATATGTTATATGTCAGATTGGTCCGTTATGTTGTTTGACGTGGCTTGGTCTGTTACATATCAGATTTGTGTGTTATGTTGTTTGACGTGGCTTGATATGTTACATGTCAGATGTGTGATATTGTTTGACACGGCTCACTTTGCTAGATGCCAGAGGAATGTGTTCTTTTGTTTAACATGTCTTTGCTTGCTAGATGAGTGTGTTATATTGTTTGATATGGTTCAGTTTGGTATTTCTCAGATGAGTGTGTTATATTGTTTGATATGGCTCAGTTTGTTACTTCTCAGATGAGTATGTTATATTGTTTAAATGCCTCAGTCTGTTACATGTTAGATGGGTGTGTCATTTTGTTTGACATGGCTCGGTCTGTTATATTTCAGGTGAGTGTGTTATTTTGTTTGATATAACTGGTCTGTTACATGTCAGATTGATGAGTTATATTGTTTTACGTGGCTCGGTCTGATAGATGTCAGGTGAGTGTGTTATATGGTTGAACATGACTTTGTCTTCAATAGATTGTTAAACATAGTTTGGTGTGCAAGATGTCAGATGAGTGTGTTATTTTGTTGATTGGGACTTTGTACGCAATACATTGTCATACATGGCTTGTGTATTGTATTGTTGACCAGGACTTCTTAGTACACTGTCATACATGGTTTGTGTATTATATGGTTGACCAAAACTTAGTTATACATTGTCATACATGACTTGTGTATTACATTGTTGACAAGGACTTCTGAATACACTGTCATACATGGCTTGTATATAACATTGTTGACCGGGACTTTGTCTTTAATGCATAGTCATACATGACTTGTGTGTTACATCGTTGACCAGGACTTTGTAATACATTATCATACATGACTTGTGTGTTACATCGTTGACCAGGACTTTCTATGTGATACATTGTCAAACATGGTAGGGTCTGACCGATGCCAAATAAATGTCTTATAGTGACACATTGTCAAACATGGTTGGGTCTGACCGATGCCAAATAAATGTCTTATTGTGACACATTGTCAAACATGGTTGGGTCTGACCGATGCCAAGTGAATGGCTTATAGTGACACATTGTCAAACATGGTTGGGTCTGACCGATGCCAAGTGAATGGCTTATTGTGACACATTGTCAAACATGGTAGGGTCTGAC
Organism: Conus canariensis; assembly: GCA_033310375.1. Classification (NCBI taxonomy): domain Eukaryota; kingdom Metazoa; phylum Mollusca; class Gastropoda; order Neogastropoda; family Conidae; genus Conus; species Conus canariensis. The sequence continues at coordinate 64,011,985 of CM065717.1, forward strand.
CAATGCCAAATAAATGTCTTATTGTGACACATTGTCAAACATGGTTGGGTCTGACCGGTGCCAAATGAATGTCTTATTGTGATGAACATGACACATTGTCAAACATGGTTCCATCTGACTGATGCCAAATGAATGTCTTATTGTGATGAACATGACACATTGTCAACCATGGTTGGGTCTGACTGATGCTAAATGAATGTCTTATTGTGATGAACATGTGACACATTGTCAAACATGGTTGGGTCTGGCCAATGCCAAATGAATGTCTTATTGTGGTGAACATGTAACACAGTGTCAAACATAGTTGGGTCTGACTGATGCCAAATGAATGTCTTATTGTGATGCACATGACACATTGTCAACCATGGTTGGGTCTGACCGGTGCCAAATGAATGTCTTATTGTGACACATTGTCAAACATGGTTGGGTCTGGCCGATGCCAAATGAATGTCTTATTGTGATGAACATGTGACACATTGTCAAACATGGTTGGGTCTGACCGATGCCAAATGAATGTCTTATTGTGATGAACATAGCTTTGCTTGTCACTATCAAGCATGGCTTGGTCTAACAGATACCAGATGAGTGTGCTCTATTGTTGAACAGACATTGTCTGCAAACGCACTGTTAAACATGGCTTGCTTTGACAAATGCACTGTTAAACATGGCTTGCTTTGACAAATGCACTGTTAAACATGGCTTGATTTGACAAAAGGACTGCTAAAAATGGCTTGCTTTGACAAATGCACTGTTAAACATGGCTTGCTTTGACAAATGCACTGTTAAACATGACTTGCTTTGACAAATGCACTGTTAAACATGGCTTGATTTGACAAAAGGACTGCTAAACATGGCTTGCTTTGACAAAGGTCAGTGGGCTTGTGTTATATTGTCGACCAGGAGTTCGTCTGCTGTGAAACATGGCTAGGTCTGACAGATGTTGAATGAGGGTGTTGTATTTGTAAACAGAATCTAGTCTGCAAAATGTCAGATGAGTATGGTGCATTGTTGTATAGGACCTGGTTTACAGCATGCCAGATGAGTACGTAACGTTGTGAAACATGACTCTGTTGGATATCAAATGAGTGTTACATTGTTGAACATTACTTGGTCTAATATGTCAGATTCTTGTGATCGTTTCTTTTCCGTATTCTGTGAGTCTGTGGATGTAAACTGACTTTCCTATAGTCTATGAGTCACTGATTCAATAGTAGTAGTAGTAGTAGTAGTAGTAGTAGTAGTAGTAGTAGTAGTAGTAGTAGTTATAGTAGTAGTAGTAGTAGTAGTAGCAGTAGTAGTAGTATAAATTAGGTATCATTGGACAACAAAAATGAGATTAAATCTGTATGTATGTGCGCGTGCTCACGTGCACACACATGATAGTGTACCTGTACACTGTCCTGTATGCACGGTTCAATGAATTCACGCGCATGGCTGCATGTGTGTGTGTGTGTGTGTGTGTGTGTGTGTGTGTGTGTGTGTGTGTGTGTGTGTGTGTGTGTGTGTGTGTACAAAACGTTGTTGACAGCTTTATAATGCGTTCAGGACATTTATATCAGTATGGCTCCGTCCCTGCTGGCATGGTTTATCAGCGGCTCAGTCAATGGTGTGAAAGTGTTGTCTGAGCAGGTTAGAGACACTGAAACCTGACTCGGTCAGATACATATCTGTCCGCTTAAACATAAAGACAGTTGACACAAGATTTGCATAGTCAGTCTTGGTTGCACAGGCCCGCGCGCGTGCGTGCGCGCGCGCGGGCGTGTGTGTGTGTGTGTGTGTGTGTGTGTGTGTGTGTGTGTGTGTGTGTGTGTGTGTGTGTGTGCGTGTGTGTGTGTGTGTGTGTGTGTGTGTGTGTGTGTGTGTGTGAGAGAGAGATATATATGTATAATGTGTATATGTGGTTGCGTTGCTATGCACCTTTCCCCATGCGCGTGTGTCTATGTGCGTGAACAAAATGAGCAGGTGCACACAGCATGGCTGGCTATGCGTCTCTCTGTGTGCCTGTCCGTCCGTCCATCCCTCAACACAAACATGCAGGCCCTGGGAGCGCCGTGATGGAGGACGGGGGGGGGGGGGGGGGGGGGGGGGGGGGAGCAGGGGAGGTGGGTGCGAAGTAGGAGGGAGGGGGAGAAGGGAAGGTTGGATCGGAGACGTGGTATTACGGGGGGAGGGGGAGGGGGGGAGGGGGAGGGGGGAGGGGGGGTTCTAAGTGTTTCGTTCTTTATCATGCCTCCTTCCAATCCCCACACGGGCCAGCCGTGCTGTAAGCAAGGCACAGCCTTTCAGCTGAATGGTCCTCGGGCATTCCAGTGTCTCCACCCTGCCCTATTCCTTCCTTTCACCGCAACACCCCGGGGTCGCTCCTTCATGCGCCCCTGCTCTCCTCCACCTTGCCCCCCCCCCCCCCCGTCCTCCCCCCTTTCTCCTCCTATACTATCCCCCGATCCTCTAACCAGACACCACCACACACACACCTACGCCCATAACACCACCCGCCCCTTCCTTCCTTGAACAAGCTTTTTTTTTTCCCCCAAACTAAGTCAGACAGAAAGTGGGGCGTGTTTAGGACCGTCAGAGGAAAGGGTCACTTTGAAGAAAAAAGAGAGGGGGAGGGGGGGAGGGGGAGAATGAAATGATAGAACCGACGTATTATGGAAGGTGTGGGCGTATGGGGAGGGGAAGAGGGCGGGAGAGGGGGACGTGTTAAGTTGAGCCAATCCTAGCAATGCTGTCCTCCCCTTTATCTATCATGTCACCACGACACAAATACTTTGCTACCAAAAGTGTGTGTGTGTGTGTGTGTGTGTGTGTGTGTGTGTGTGTGTGTGTGTGTGTGTGTGTGTGTGTGTGTGTGTGTGCGTGTGTGTGTGTGTGTTTAAATCATTGTTGGGTTCCATAAAATAGCCTTTGTGTCACTGTCGGCAGTTAGGGAAGGACTGTGGTTAAAGATGATGTCTGCGGGCTTTTTTTAACATCAAGGTGTGAAAATGTTGAAGATACTGGGTCTTTAAAGTCAATGGGAAGTGAGTCGTGCAGATCCAACTTTCTCGCTGTCAGAACATTCTTTACGAAAATATTTCCCTTTTGCCTTCTCTTCAGCAGCTGTAAATTCATGCCAGTGCACACACACACACACACACACACACACACACACACACACACACACACACACACACACACACAACATGTGCATGCATGCATACACATGTGCAGACACGTGCACACACACACACACACACACACACACACAAACACGCACGCACGCACACACGCACGCGCGCGCCACACACACACACACACACACACACACACACACACACACACACACACACAAGCACGCGCATACTTACGCAAGCCGAGAGAGAGAGAGAGAGGGGGGGTGGGGGTGGGAAGCACTCTCTGAGATGTTGAAGCATGGTTGTTGTTTGTCTGTTTACCAAATGCCCACAGAGTTCATAAGTCTTCTATATCAGTGACAATGTCAAACAACTGAAACAAATCGAGCCAAGCAACTCTCTCTCTCTCCCTCTCTCTCTCTCTCTCTCTCTCTCTCTCTCTCTCTCTCTCTCTCTCTCTCTCTCTCTCTCTCATAATCATAAAATTGTGCGTCAGTGGTGTGATGATGTTTGTAGTGCTGTTGTGTGTTCTCTGGTAGTTCATGAATGATATAAACGATGTGGGCAAGCTGCTCACTTTCACTGACTCTGTGCCGACTCTGAGCACTATAGAGCTGATCTGCTGAAAGCGGGTAGGTCTGGTCGTACTAAAACAAAGGGAGGAAGAATGCATACGCTTGATAATGGAGTAGCTATCCTCTCATTAATGTGTAAAGATGTTTAGGAATTTACTTCTCAACCAAATTCAGTTTTAATTTTGCTTGTAAAGATCTTGCAAGCAGGGCAAAACATGCTGTATAAGTAGGAAATTGTCAAGTTTGCGAGATGAATCATCTGAAGCTCTGTAAAAAAAAATAAAAAAATAAAAAAAATAAAAAATTGACAATAAATTCACCCACATTGAGGTGTGGTGCCATTTAGGGGTCTGGGTAAAGACTGCAGTAGTTATGAGAAAGTCCAACTTTTTTGCCTCATTCAAGGAATATGTTTTTGCTACTTTTATTTATGAGAAAGTAACAATTACTAAATATACAAGCATTCTGCAGCTGGATGCCTACAATACTGGTCAAAATAAATACAAAGGAATGAGAGCAGATTACAACAGAGAAAAAGCAAACAACACGTGATATGATCTGGATGTCAGGGGTAAATAAACGGTGGTGACATTGATGACAAAATGATATATGCTGGGTTCAATCTAGATGTAGGAGAAGTGGTGATACCTATGCAAACTGTCTGTGCTAACCCAATGATTTTACATGGAGGGAGTAGATTTCCCCGCTAAAAAAAAAAAAAAATTAGCTTTTTTTACTATAGCGAATGTATTCCAGATTATCTGTCAATGGAAATAGACTAAAATATAAAGTATCTAAAAAATAACGTGTATCAACTATTATATCTGTGCATCATATTTGTTATAGACAGCATTATAAATACGGTTTTACTTGTCCACTATGACAAATCGCATATAAAAGTGAAGTACATTTCGCATTTCAGTGTCAGAGCTGGAGTTGTCGCAGAGACGAATTTAGCATCTTCATCATGGACGCCACCTATCTGAACACTCACCTTATAACGGCTTTCATGGAGGAGGATTTTGTTCAGAAGTTTGCTTTGCACACTACACAAAGCCCTAGAATTCCAGATCACATATATTCTTGAGATACAAGATCCTTATTATTTATACTTTCTCTCTTTTAAATGCAATTGTGATGGTTGTTTAGTTCATATTCACTCAATTCGCTATCGTTAAAGGCCATGGCATTTAATGAATCTCTCTCTCTCTCTCTCTCTCTCTCTCTCTCTCTCTCTCTCTCTCTCTCTCTCTCTCTCTCTCGTTTGTCTCAAGGTGAGTGAAAAATGGCCGGGGTCGTCCTTGACTGTGGAGGCAGCATTGTGGCTGACCTGACATAATGACAGTGTTTTCCTGGGCGCAGTCTGCACTGCAACACTGTTGTCTGCACACAGTGATACGGGTACGGGGGAGGATGTTGGGGTGGAGCGTTTGGGAGGGGATAGGGGAGATCTGAATAGAAATGGGGATGCTCTGAAATGTGGACACATATTTGTACACACACACACACACACACACACACACACACACACACAA
>CM065717.1:64019710-64029710 GCA_033310375.1 Conus canariensis
ATGGTGACTTATATCCGGGTAGCATTGGTCGGGTGGCAGGCAGGACAAGGGTGCCACCCGGTGAACAGTCCTTTAACACTTGGGTCCGGATCCCATGACAGTGTGCAGCAATGGCTGTAGCCAACAGCACGCGGCACCGCCACCACACAAGGCCGGCAGTCAGGGGCAGGCTGGGAGGGTGGTGATGGGAAGGGAGCGGGGAGGGTGGCGATGGGAAGGGAGCGGGACAGGGAGGGTGCGATGGGAAGGGAGCGGGGACAGGGAGGGTGGCGATGGGAAGGGAGCGGGGACAGATAGGGAGGGTGGCGATGGGAAGGGAGCGGGGGCAGATAGGGAGGGTGGTGATGGGAAGGGAGCAGGGAGGGTGGCGATGGGAAGGGAGCGGGGACAGGGAGGGTGGCGATGGGAAGGGAGCGGGGACAGGGAGGGTGGCGATGGGAAGGGAGCGGGGGCAGATAGGGAGGGTGGCGATGGGAAGGGAGCGGGGCAGGAGGGAGGGTGGCGATGGGAAGGGAGCGTGGGCAGGAGGGATGGGTGGCGATGGGAAGGGAGCGGGGCAGGCAGGGAGGGTGGCGATGGGAAGGGAGCGGGGCAGGCAGAGGGGTGGCGATGGGAAGGGAGCGGGGCAGGTAGGGAGGGTGGCGATGGGAAGGGAGCGGGGCAGGGCAGGGTGGCGATGGGAAGGGAAGCGGGGGCAGGCAGGGAGGGTGGCGATGGGAAGGGAGCGGGGCAGGTAGGGAGGGTGGTGATGGAAGGAGCGGGGCAGGAGGGAGGGTGGCGATGGAAGGGGCGAGGGCAAGGGAGGGAGGGTGGCGATGGGAAGGGAGCGGGGCAGGCAGGGGGTGGCGGATGGGAAGGGTGGCGTGGGGCAGGGGAGGGAGGGTGGCGATGGGAAGGGAGCGGGGCAGGGAGGGTGGCGATGGGAAGGGAGCGGGGAGGCAGGGAGGGTGGCGATGGGAAGGGAGCGCGGGGCAGGCAGGGAGGGTGGCGATGGGAAGGGAGGCAGAGGGGCAGGAGGGAGGGGTGGCGATGGGAAGGGAGCGGGGCAGGAGGTAGGAGGTGGCGAGGTGAAGGGAGCGGGGCAGTGGAGGGTGGCGATGGGAAGGGAGGCGGGCAGGAGGGAGGGTGGCGATGGGAAGGGAGCGGGGCAGGGAGGGTGGCGATGGGAAGGGAGCGGGGCAGGGAGGGTGGCGATGGGAAGGGAGCGGGGCAGGAGGGAGGGTGGCGATGGGAAGGGAGCGGGGCAGGGAGGGTGGCGATGGGAAGGGAGCAGGGGCAGGGAGGGAGGGTGGCGATGGGAAGGGAGCGGGGCAGGGAGGGTGGCGATGGGAAGGGAGCGGGGGGCAGGGAGGGAGGGTGGCGATGGGAAGGGAGCGGGGGCAGGGAGGTGGCGATGGGAAGGGAGCGGGGCAGGGAGGGTGGCGATGGGAAGGGAGCGGGGGCAGGTAGGGAGGGTGGCGATGGGAAGGGAGCGGGGGAAGGAGGGAGGGTGGGATGGGAAGGGAGCGGGCAGGGAGGGTGGCGATGGGAAGGGAGCGGGGCAGGGAGGGTGGCGATGGGAAGGAGCGGGGCAGGGAGGGTGGCGATGGGAAGGGAGCGGGGGCAGGGAGGGTGGCGATGGGAAGGGAGCGGGGGCAGGAGGGAGGGTGGCGATGGGAAGGGAGCGGGGGCAGGGAGGGTGGCGATGGGAAGGGAGCGGGAGGCAGGGAGGGTGGCGATGGGAAGGGAGCGGGGCAGGGAGGCGTGGCGATGGGAGGGAGGGAGGAGGAGGAGGGTGGCGATGGGAGGGAGTGGGGGAAGGTAGGGAGGGTGGGATGGGAAGGGAGCGGGCAGGGAGGGTGGCGATGGGAAGGGAGCGGGGGAAGGTAGGGAGGGTGGTGATGGGAAGGGAGCGGGACAGGGAGGGTGGCGATGGGAAGGGAGGCGGGGCAGGTAGGGAGGGTGGCGATGGGAAGGGAGCGGGGGCAGGGAGGGTGGCGATGGGAAGGGAGCGGGGGCAGGCAGGGAGGGTGGCGATGGGATGGGAGCGGGGCAGGAGGGAGGGTAGGGACGATGGGAAGGAGAGCGGGGGCAGGGAGGAGGGTGGCGATGGGAAGGGAGCGGGGGCAGGAGGAGGGTGGCGATGGGAAGGGAGCGGGGGCAGGTAGGGAGGGTGGCGATGGGAAGGGAGCGGGAGCAGGGAGGGTGCGATGGGAAGGGAGCGGGGCAGAGGAGGGGGGAGGAGGGGGGATGGGGGGAAGGGAGCGGGCAGGGGGTGCGATGGGAAGGGAGCGGGGGCAGGTAGGGAGGGTGGCGATGGGAAGGGAGCGGGGGCAGGGAGGGTGGCGATGGGAAGGAGCGGGGGCAGGGAGGGTGGCGATGGGAAGGAGCGGGGGCAGGGAGGGTGGCGATGGGAAGGGAGCGGGGCAGGAGGGTGGCGATGGGAAGGGAGCGGGGGCAGAGGGAGGGTGGGATGGGAAGGAGGGGGCAGGAGAGGGTGGCGATGGGAAGGGAGGGGGGCAGGCAGGAGGTGGTGATGGGAAGGGAGCGGGGCAGGGAGGGTGGCGATGGGAAGGGAGGGGCAGGCAGGGAGGGTGGCGATGGGAAGGGAGCGGGGGCAGGGAGGGTGGCGATGGGAAGGGAGCGGGGGCAGCAGGGAGGGTGGCGATGGGAAGGGAGCGGGGCAGGGAGGAGGGTGGCGATGGGAAGGGAGCGGGGGCAGGCAGGAGGGTGGCGATGGGAAGGGAGCGGGGCAGGGAGGTGGCGATGGGAAGGGAGTGGGGCAGGGAGGGTGGCGATGGGAAGGGAGCGGGCAGGCAGGGAGGGTGGTGATGGGAAGGGAGCGGGACAGGGAGGGTGGCGATGGGAAGGGAGCGGGGGCAGGCAGGGAGGGTGGCGATGGGAAGGAGCGGGGCAGGCAGGGAGGGTGGCTGATGGGAAGGGAGCGGGGGCAGGGAGGGTGGCGATGGGAAGGGAGCGGGGGCAGGGGAGGAGGTGGCGATGGGAAGGGAGCGGGGGCAGGGAGGAGGGTGGCGATGGGAAGGGAGCGGGGCAGGGGAGGTGGCGATGGAAGGGAGCGGGGGCAGAGGAGGGTGGCGATGGGAAGGGAGCGGGGCAGGGAGGGTGGCGATGGGAAGGGAGCGGGGCAGGGGGAGGGTGGGATGGGAAGGGAGGGGGCAGGAGGAGGGTGGCGATGGGAAGGGAGCGGGGGCAGGCAGGGAGGGTGCGATGGGAAGGGAGGCGGGGCAGGGAGGGTGGCGATGGGAAGGGAGCGGGGCAGGGGAGGGTGGCGATGGGAAGGGAGGGGGCAGGCAGGGAGGGTGGCGATGGGAAGGGAGCGGGGCAGGCATGGGAGGGTGGGATGGGAAGGGAGCGGGGCAGAGGGAGGGTGGCGATGGGAAGGGAGCGGGGCAGGGAGGTGCGATGGAAGGACGGGGCAGGGAGGTGGCGATGGAAGGGAGCGGGGCAAGGGAGGGTGGCGATGGGAAGGGAGCGGGGCAGCAGGGAGGGTGGCGATGGGAAGGGAGCGGGGCAGGGAGGTGGCGATGGAGGACGGGACAGGGAGGGTGGCGATGGGAAGGGAGCGGGGCAGGGAGGTGGCGATGGGAAGGGACGGGCAGGAGGGAGGGGGGATGGCAGGCAGGGAGGGTGGATGGAGGGAGCGGCAGGGAGGGTGGCATGGAAGGGACGGGAAGGAGGTTGGAAAGGACGGCAGGGAGGGTGGCGATGGGAAGGGAGCGGGGCAGCAGGAGGGGTGATGGAAGGAGCGGCAGGGAGGTGGCGATGGAAGGGACGGGGCAGCAGGGAGGGTGGCGATGGGAAACGGCAGAGGGGGAGAGGCAGGGTGGCGATGGGAAGGGAGCGGGCAGGAGGGTGGCGATGGAAGGGAGCGGGGGCAGGCAGGGAGGGTGCGATGAGGAAGGGAAGCGGGGCAGGCAGGAGGGTGGCGATGGGAAGGGAGCGGGGCAGGAGGGTGGCGATGGAAGGACGGGCAGGAGGGCAGAAGGACGGGAGCGATGGGAAGGGGAGGGGGGAGGCGAGATGAGGAGGGGCAGGAGTGCGAGGAAGGAGCGGGCAGGAGGGTGCGATGGGAAGGACGGGCAGGGAGGGTGGCGATGGGAAGGGAGCGGGGCAGGCAGGGAGGGTGGCGATGGGAAGGAGCGGGGGCAGGAGGGGGGATGCGATGGAAGGAGCGGGCAGGGAGGTGCGTGGAGGAGCGGGGGAGGAGATGAAGGGAGCGGGAGCAGGGAGGGGGCGATGGCGAGGGAGACGGCAGGGAGGGGAGGAGGCACGGGGAAGGGAGGGTGGCATGGACGGGGCAGGGCATGGAAGGGAGCCAGGGCAGGAGGGCGGCAGATGCGAGGAAAGGGCAGGTGCAGGCAGGGCAGAGGGATGGAGGGCGGGGCAGGGAGGGTGCGAGGAAGGGAGCGGGGCAGGCAGGAGGTGGCGATGGAAACGGAGCAGGGCAGCAGGGAGCGGGAGATGGTAGGGAGCGGGCAAGTGCTGGAAGAGGCGGGAGTAAAAGCAGGACATAAGAGGCAGAGAGAGAACAGGGAGGGATATCACACACCACACACACACACCACACACACACAACAACACACACACACACACACACACGCACGATCGACACACACGCACACAACCACACCACACACAACCACAGAGCACAACACCATCACACGAACACACACACACAACAACACACACACACACACACACACAACACACACACCTCAGCCGACACACCTGCACAGGCGACAAGCTCATGCAGCAACACACACACACACACACACAACACCAACACACACACACACCACACACACACACACAACACCACATGCACAGACCACACATCACACACACAACACACACACACACCACACACTACACACAACACAACACACACCACACACAACACACACACACACGCACAGCACTGCGCATGGCAACGACAGCACGCACGCACGTGCACACACACACACCATATGCGCCTCGCGCGCGACGTGCGATCACACTGACGCACGCACACACACACACCACACACACACACACACACACCACGCGCAGTGACGGTGTGAAATTTGAAAGCTCAATAACCCACGTAACAATAGTTTAGCTCTCTTCTCTCTCTCTCTCTCTCTCTCTCTCGTCTCTCTCCATCCCCTCTCTCCCTCCTCTCTCTCTCCACTCTCCTAGATACAGCCTGGATGCAGTTGGTCAAAGATTAGAGTAACCCCAGCCCTTCTCTCCTCTTTGCTTCTCCACCATTCCCCTCCTACCCGCCCTCCAGTCTCGCAAGGAGCACGTCGCTAACTTCCACACTTATTGAACCTCGGATCGTTAAAATCAGGCCACTGCGCTATCGGCATAATCAGCAGTGTTTACCCAGACCACAGACTATCTGTCGCTCTTTTTAACCAGATAGAACAGGGATTTAACATCTTGTCAGACACAACTGACAATGGTCGGGGAGTAACAATAAGATTCGGAGTGGTGGAGTGGGGGGGGGGGGGGTGAGGGAAAATGGGAAAATGGGGGAAAGGGGAGGGAGAAGTGGGGAGACGGAGGGGGAGAAGAGCGAAATGGATGGACAAGAATGTGCATGGTTTAGTAGAAGGGGGTCGTGTGTGTGTGTGTGTGTGGGGGGGGGGGGGGGGTATCTGTATATGTGGGGGGGTGGGGGGGTCTGTGTGTTCCAAGAGAGAGAGAGAGAGAGAGAGATAAAGTGTTGCAGTTTTACAACAAACTAGCCAACTGTTGGGACGGATTAGCTCCAGACAAGGACGATCACTATCCATGACGTCATGATGACGGCACGAGCCATCACGTCACCGGTAAGGTCCCCTCCCTCTCTACCCTGCATCTCCTCCCCCCCCCCCCCCCCCCCCCCCCCCCCCCCCCAAGAAAAAAAAAACCGCTGGCGATTACAACCAACGCCCCGCTCACAGAGTGCCAGAGGACTGCCAAAGCACACATACTTCTCAGAATACTTTGTGTTACAGACACACTGTCTGACAAACCTGCATGAGAGACAGAACTTCCCATGATAACGGACTGACAACTTCGTCCTTCTATACACACGTTGTTGCAGTTTCTTCCTTTCTTTCTTCGTTCCTTGGTTTTCAAGGCATTGAAAAAGAGAAGAGAAAAAACCATTAAGCTCAGGTTTTCCTGTTTGACGGTTATCGGATTTGAATTTCAATCGTCCACGCAGATTGGATAATTCCTGTCTGCACGTCGTTCTTCTCGTCATCGTCATCGTCAGCACTGACTTTGACCGTTGAAAAGGCAGCCTTGTGACAGACTGAAGGCGAATCAGTTTGCTCGACTTGGTGAGTATGATATGTCTATGTTCACATTGAAGAATGAGGGGGAGGAGGGAAGGGGCTGGGGAGTGAGGGGGGGGGGGGGACGTTGGCTGGCTGGAAGGTCACTGGCCGGCCGGTGTGTCCACTGTTTGATTTATGTCTCTGATGACCAAACACTGTACACGATGTTATTTCAACATATATTTTGGGTACAATCTTTCTCTTTGACTAGGCTTTTCTAGTCGGCTGTGTGTTTCTTCCCTCAAAGGGCTGCGTTTCTTCCCTCAAAGGGCTGTGTTTCTTCCCTCAAAGGGCTGTGTTTCTTCCCTCAAACGGCGGTGTTTCTTCCCTCAAACGGCTGTGTGTTTCTTCCCTCAAACGCTGTGTGTTTTCTCCCCTCAAAGGGCAGTGTTTCTTCCCTCAAAGGACTGTGTTTTTCCCTCAAACGGCTGTGTTTCGTCTCTCAAACGGCTGTGTTTCTTCCTCAAAGGGCTGTGTTTTTCTTCCCTCAAACGGCTGTGTTTCTTCCCTCAAAGGGCTGTGTTCCTTCCCTCAAACGGCTGTGTGTTTTTTCCCTCAAACGGCTGTGTTCCTTCCCTCAAACGGCTGTGTTTCTTCCCTCAAAGGGCTGTGTTTCTTCCTTCAAACGATTGTGTTTCTTCCCTCAAACGGCTGTGTGTTCCTTCCCTCAAACGGCTGTACTTCTTCCCTCAAACGGCTGTGTGTTCCTTCCCTCAAACGGCTGTGTTTCTTCCCTCAAACGGCTGTGTTTCTTCCCTCAAACGGCTGTGTTTCTTCCCTCAAACGGCTGTGTGTTCCTTCCCTCAAACGGCTGTGTGTTCCTTCCCTCAAACGGCTGTGTGTTTCTTCCCTCAAACGGCTGTGTGTTTCTTCCCTCAAACGGCTGTGTTTCTTCCCTCAAACGGCTATGTTTCTTCCCTCAAACGGCTGTGTCTTTCTTCCCTCAAACGACTGTGTGTACTTCCCTCAAACGGGTGTTCTGTGTTTCTTCCTCAAACGGCTGTGTCTTTTTTCCCTCAAACGACTGTGTGTTTCTTCCCTCAAATGCATGCTGTCATAGAAAGAGTTGTGGGTTTCTTGTTGTTGTTGCTGCTGTTAGTTTTTTGTCGTTGTTGTTTTTAGTGCGTCATATGCCTTCCGTATTATTTCTATTCTGGTGTGCTCTGCCGTGTTGTATGTAATCTACTGTGTTGTATGTAATCTACTGTGTTGTATGGCATCTACTGTGTTGTATGGAATCTACTGTGTTGTATGTAATCTACTGTGTTGGATTGTACTGCATGTCACTGTCTCTGTTGTATTGTATCATATGAATTTCACAATGTTGTTTTGTATTGCATTCTACTGTGTTGTTTCGTATGTATTCTACCTTATTGTATTGTAGCGTCCGTATCCTTTGTTGTACTTTGCGGTATCGAATTATGTCTATTATACTGTGTTGTATTATTTTATGCATCATACTCTGCTGTATTATATTATATGTATTGTATTACATATGTATACTACACTGCTGTATGTATTCTACTTTGTTGCATAGTAAGTATAAGTATTCTACTGTGTTCTATCGTATTGTATATATCATACTGTGTTACGTGTGTATCGCATTGTATGCGTTCTACAGCGTTTTATGGTATTGTGGGTATTATACTGTGTCGCATCGCATTGAATTTTTTTTTTTTGTTCTTTGTTGTTTTAAGTTTTGTTGTTTGTTTGGTTGTTTTTTGTTGTTGTTGTTTTGTTTTGTTTTTTTGTTTTTTGGGGGGAGGGGAGCGGGGGGGGGGGGGGGTAAGGGGGAGGACGTGATGGCGTTGGACCGTCCAAACTGTCCAGCCGTTTATCCCGAGTCGTCCGCAGCAGAGCAGGGGTGTTGCTGCCACCCAGTTCTTACCTTAGTTCAGTCATTCTTCACCTAGTCCAGTCATTCTGCACTTAGTCCAGTCATTCTTCACCTAGTCCAGTCATTCTTCACCTAGTCCAGTCATTCTCCCCCTAGTCCAGTCATTCTTCACCTACTCCAGTCATTCTTCACCTACTTCAGTCATTCTTCCCCTAGTCCAGTCATTCTTCACCTAGTCCAGTCATTCTTCACCTAGTCCAATCATTCTTCACATATTTCAGTCATTCTTCACCTACTTCAGTCATTCTTCACCTACTTCAGTCATTCTTCCCCTAGTCCAGTCATTCTTCACCTAGTCCAGTCATTCTTCACCTAGTCCAGTCATTCTTCACCTAGTCCAGTCATTCTTCCAGTCATTCTTCACCTAGTCCAGTCATTTTTCACCTAGTCCAGTCATTCTTCACCTAGTTCAGTCATTCTTCCCATTGTCCAGTCATTCTTCCCTAGTCCAGTCATTCTTCACCTAGTCCAGTCATTCTTCACCTACTTCAGTCATTCTTCACATTGTCCAGTCATTCTTCACCTAGTCCAGTCATTCTTCACATTGTCCAGTCATTCTTCACCTAGTCCAGTCATTCTTCACATTGTCCAGTCATTCTTCACCTAGTCCAGTCATTCTTCACCTACTTCAGTCATTCTTCACCTAGCCCAGTCATTCTCCCCCTAGTCCAGTCATTCTTCACCTAGTCCAGTCATTCTCCCCTAGTCCAGTCATTCTTCACCTAGTTCAGTCATTCTTCCCCGAGTCCAGTCATTCTTCCCTAGTCCAGTCATTCTTCACCTAGTCCAGTCATTCTTCACTACTTCAGTCATTCTCCCCTAGTCCAGTCATTCTTCACCTAGTCCAGTCATTCTCACTACTCCAGTCATTCTTCACCTAGTCCAGTCATTCTGCACCTAGTCAGTCTTCTTCCCATTGTCCAGTCATTCTTCACCTAGTTCAGTCATTCTTCCCATTGTCCAGTCATTCTTCCTCTGTCATCTCCCCTAGTCCAGTCATTCTTCCCAGTCAGTCATTCTTCCCATTGTCCAGTCATTCTTCACCTAGTCCAGTCATTCTCCCTAGTCCAGTCATTCTCCCCTAGTCCAGTCATTCTTCACCTAGTCCAGTCATTCCCCCCTTAGTCCAGTCATTCTCCCCTAGTCCAGTCATTCTTCACCTAGTCCAGTCATTCTCCCCTAGTCCAGTCATTCTCCCCTTAGTCCAGTCATTCTTCACCTAGTCCAGTCATCTCCCCCTAGTCCAGTCATTCTTCACCTAGTCCAGTCATTCTTCACCTAGTCCAGTCATTCTCCCCTAGTCCAGTCATTCTTCACCTAGTCCAGTCATTCTTCACCTAGTCCAGTCATTCTCCCCCTAGTCCAGTCATTCTTCACCTAGTCAGTCATTCTTCACCTAGTCCAGTCATTCCCCCTAGTCCAGTCATTCTTCACCTACCAGTCATTCTCCCCTAGTCCAGTCATTCTCCCCTAGTCCAGTCATTCTTTACCTAGTCAGTCTTCTTCCTAGTCAGTCTTCTTCACCTAGTCCAGTCATTCTTCACCTATTCAGTCATTCTCCACCTAGTTCAGTCATTCTCCCCTAGTCCAGTCATTCTTCACCTAGTCCAGTCATTCTTCACCTAGTCCAGTCATTCTCCCTATCAGTCCAGTCGTTCTTCACCTAGTCCAGTCATTCTTCACCTGTCAGTCATTCTTCCCCTAGTCAGTCATTCTTCACCCTAGTCCAGTCATTCTTCACATTGTCCAGTCATTCTTCACCATTCAGTCATTCTCACATTCATCATTCTTC
>CM065717.1:64034710-64049710 GCA_033310375.1 Conus canariensis
TAAACAATAATTTAGTGTAGTAACAGGGACAGACACGGGCATATTAAACAATAATTTAGTGTAGTAACAGGGACAACAGACAAGAACACGGTTTGTAATAATGCAGAGTAGTAACAAGGACAGAAAAAGACATGTCAAACAACAATTAATTGTAGTATCGGGAACAGACACGGGCATATTAAGCAATAATCCAGTGTAGTAACATGGACAGAAAAGCGCATGTCAAACAACAATGTATTGTAGTATCGGGAACAGACACGGGCATATAAAGCAATGATCCAGTGTAGTAACAGGCACACACGAGAGCATATTAAACAATAATCAAATATAGTAACAGGGACGCCAACAAGGACATATTAAACGGTAATTCAGATTAGTAAGAGGGACACAGAAGGGCATATTAAAATATGATCTAGTATAATTGTAATCACTCCTTCGTGTGCATGACTGTTTGCAAGAGTATATGAAGCATGTATTATTTAGTAATTGTACATGTATGTTGTCAATGTTTGTAACAGATATGCTTATCTAAGTATGTATTGTATATTGTGGAGTGATTTCACAGCATGGGTGCGGTCAACAGAAACCAAAAGGAGAAATAAGTTTGTGGAAGCCGGAATAGCTCAGTTGGTAGAGCGCCGGACTCGTAATCTTGGTGATCCTGGGGTTGCGGGTTCGAACCTCCGCCGGGGGCGTTTCGGTACAGGGGGATTTTTCCTCGGAGTTAACATTGGTTCTGACTCCATTTCCCATACAGTCCTTCGAATGAGACTATAAACCGAGGTTCCGTGTGTGAACGCACGCATAACATCTTGCACACACGTAAAATCCCATCACCAACTTTCGGAAGAGTAGGCCAGTTTGGCCGTTGGTATGGATGACACGTTACACATAGCATGCACCCTGCGTGAGAAATGGAAA
Source organism: Conus canariensis (assembly GCA_033310375.1). Lineage (NCBI taxonomy): Eukaryota > Metazoa > Mollusca > Gastropoda > Neogastropoda > Conidae > Conus > Conus canariensis. The sequence continues at coordinate 64,035,632 of CM065717.1, forward strand.
GAATGAAGGAAGTAAGGAAAATGAGTGATCGATATTGAACGATATTGACTGGATGACACGGGAAACGACTGAATGAAGCGCCAGCTGGCAGCTCTTCAGTCGGCACTACCCAGGTAGGCAGCCCGTTGTGTAAACGAGTGTCGATTGTAAAGCGCTATATAAGTATTCATTATTATTATTTTTAAATACAGTCAGAGATAACAAAAATAACAAGGACAGATATTTTTGAAACATAAATCTACAACATCCGCTTAATCATTTGACATTTAACAAAAGGTATCGGTTATACTTCTTAATAATTTATTTTCTGCTGTGAAATGACAACTCCTTGAGGTTATCATGAGTAAATCAACTAAATGGGTAGGTCTTTACGACGCCATGTCACTAAGACAAGGGTAGCCTCAGTAGGAACATTCTGTTCCTTTTATATCAAATACTGGAATCAAAGTTTTGCACCTTTTGATCAAATAATTCCATGAAATTATCAAAGGGACTCTGCTATGATCCATGAACAATTTACCATTTTTTGTCCAAAATAATATACAACAGATATCAATTTCTCACACATCAAATTTCTGTATAATTATTCTACCACACCCCAACCATTCTCCGGTACATCATCTCAGTGAGACCTTATTAATCTGACCTCTCAAAACCTTGTTATAATTTATAAAATTGTTATTAATATGAAAAACAATAATAATGACTAAAGTAGTGATGACTAGAATACATAACTCTAGAAAATATAATGACTAAAGTAGTGATGACTAGAATTCATAACTCTAGCCATTCATACCCATTCAAAAGTTAACATGACTGGCTATCAATACACAATCTAAAGAAATATAATTTTTATCATCACCTCATAAAAAGTTAGTAAATCCCATTGACCACATTGAGCCAAACAGGGCTGCAGCTATCAATAATCCCACACACTCTAATTAAAAGTTTGACACTTAACTGGTAAGTTTCCATTACTATTGGTGAAATAAATTAGCCCCACTCAAGAAGAAATATTTCATCAGTTGCCATTGATGAACAAAACAAGATGGCACATTCTGACCAAATGTTTTCACCGAACAGGCATCACAACATAACATCAAGGAGAGTCGTCCCCTCAAAATAGCAACCCTTGAGTTACGTAACTGATAAACATGACCTAAGCAAGCTAGCACAGTCTCCTGCTTAACTTCATGAAAAGTGCAAAACCCTAAATAATAAAAATGCCTCTTCTTCCCATTCATTATGATTATCCATTCCGACAGTGTGCAGTTTCCTGTCGTCCACGGAGAACATTTATTATATTTGTTACATTCTTCTTGTTTACTTTATTTACCGTGTATGATATCCCGTAGCTAACGATAATAATCTCCACACAATATAAAAGATTGTATGCAAAATAAAGACCAGTTTTAGAAATATTTTGCTGCACGGCATGCAGTGGCACCTCCGTCTAAAGTTTTACGGTTTCAGCTTTCCTCCAAAAGCGTTAAGTTGCCAGGGTTTCAAAGAAAAAGAGTCCGTTCAATTTATGACCGAATAGGATTTTGTCGATTTTGTTTATTCACTATGCATGCCTAAAGATTCCTTTTAATGTTTATTAAGAATAATATAATTTAATTTGTCCACTTAAATTTACAAAATCAATTTAATTTACAAAATAAATCAAGCAGTTGAAAACAAGCTGCAATTTGGTTGTTTACTTCCGCGAATGAAGGGAGATAAGTCTAACAATTTCTTGTCCCGGAAGCTGGCAGTTCACCTTGCCATGCATAATAATGGCGATAATAATGATATTACACAGGAACTGAAACCATATCTAAACATATCAAACAACGTATCGAAGACTTTGCATCATGTGCAGAACGAATGAAAGCGATGTTTCAATGGCTAAACTGAGATCAATTAGTAACAAGACTACTACTGAACATACAATGCTAAAGTGATTGAGATGGTTACATAATAACAAGAACAGACGAGTGTATGGTTACTGGTCATTGTGTCCGACGACGTTTTGAATTACAACGGGAACAGGAAACGGAAAAACACTCTCAGGGACGGCAAGGATGATGATCGATGACCTGTAGAATTCATATGATCTATCCATCAGATGACAACATCAGTGGATGATGATCGATGACCTGTAGGATTCATATGATCTATCCATCAGATGACAACATCAGTGGATGATGATCGATGACCTGTAGGATTCATATGATCTATCCATCAGATGACTACATCAGTGAATGATGATCGATGACCTATAGAATTCATATGATCTATCTATCAGATGACTACACAGTGGCGACATCCAGCTAAAGACAGAAGAATTATGTGCACATAAAAACCACAAAGTATCAATCCAGTCAAAATCAAGAAACTACTAACGGCCACTCTAAATCAAACTTAAACTGAAACTTTAACGGAGTTCATGTATGTATAGGATAAATTGAAAAATATTTATGACCTCAAAACCAATCTCAAATCACACTAAGTGGTACGTCTTGGACTTTTGTAATGCTGGATATACTTGTGCTGAATGTGGTTAAAAAAAAAAAAAAAAAAAAAAAAAAAAAAAAAACCTGGCGGACGATGAGAAAAGAGTTTATACTGAGAGGTCCATCACACGTGCACACCATGGATCTTCTTCACGGAGTAAAAGGTCAGAAAGTGTAAGAGATGTAGGACCAGTCTCTAACTTGCTCTACACTCTTTCCTCTTTTCAGTTCCCAACACAGATGGAAAAACTCTTTTACCTGGACGGATTTAGAATAGATTTTTGTTTGTTTGTTTGTTCATGCATGTTCCGTTCCCCTTCGTGAGTATTTTCCTCAGGCTAATTGATAACTTGATTGCCTCGACTGCCAATAGCCCCGAAAACCAAGAGAAAACAAAATTGCAGTGATCATTGTTGAGAAAGGTATTCACTCCATGGGTTTCTAAAAGCACAGGATGCTTTATGCTACAGCTGGTACTGGCTTCAAGAGCAGAAAAAGAATCATAGTAGAAAAAGACTACAATGCTGTATTCAGACTGATAAGCCATGTTTGGTACCAGAACCAAGGGAAAAAATCGGCATCGTAAAGATAACTGTCATGGGACCTATGTTTAGATGGTAATGTCATGACAGACATGGTGACCATCATTACAACGACGACAATGATGACGTCGTTCACAATGAAACATTTCAGCGTTTTCATCTTTTCGGATTGAGGCATTATAATGAATCTGATTCTAAATCACTGTCATAATTTGTCTGGATGGGTAAATCGTCGAGGGGAGGGGCTCATTGTTAGCCCTGACGCTGCTCCCAGTGGGAGGAGAAGCAGAAGCCGAGAGCAGACGGCCGTGGAAGTGGTGACACCAGACACCAGTCCCTCTTCCCTTGTTCCCTAACCCCTTGACCTACATTTCACCTGTCACCTTGCCTGTCAACACTTGTCACACCCCACGCTGTCCCACAATGACGCACGACCAGGGTTCTTTTCCCCCTTCTGGCTTTCTTTCTTTTAAAAAAAAAAAAAAAAAAAATAGCCCGTGACGATGATGTATGTAAAATAGTACATGCTTTTTGAACTACTTGTTTCGTTTTGTTTCGAAAATGTCCGCTTCTGTCCCTCAGCTTTCATCGATGATCATCTGACACTGTCCCGTGCGTAAGGGGCGAAAGGTTTATTAGTAATGTAAAGAGACGCGATAGATTAAGCTACGAAGTTACATTTCTCTCTCTCTCTCTCTCTCTCTCTCTCTCTCTCTCTCTCTCTCTCTCTCTCTCCTCAGTGCGTATGTGTGTGTCTGCGTGGTGTGTGTGTGTGTGTGTGTGTGTGTGGTGTGTGTGTGTGTGTGTGTGTGTGTGTGTGGCAGAGAGAGAGAGAGAGAGAGAGAGAGAGAGAGAGAGAGAGAGAGACGACATGGGTGGAGAGCAGTAGGAAGACATGACAGACAGGTCAGAAATTATGCAGGGGACAGGTAAGCCCGCCTTGTGCAGAGGAAATGGAGAGCACAAAACGTAGTGTGTTATGTCCTTCACGTGTTCCTTGCGAACAGGTGTCGTGGGCTGGTCTCCAGGCCTCATGGTCTCCCTGTCTCCCCAAGAGAGAGACAGACAGACAGACAGACAGAGACACAGAGACAGACAATTTGTTTACTACCTATCAGCAAGATTACGCAAAAACGACTGCTGTGATTGAAAGGAAACTTGGTGTCAATGTGTCACGTTGCGCAGTGACAGAGTAATGACGTTGTAATGCGGATCCGTGCTGTGGATCCCAATCAAACGCCAGATCCAGTGCGCTTTGGAACTTGACGGGGGTCTGTGATCTCCTGTGCTCCCTCCTGGTCTGTGGTGATTAGTGTGCGGGTTTTCTGGATGTTGTTCTTCAAACGGGTGTGAAGGATGAACTTTGAACACGTTCCCTGTACTGTATGCTGTAAAGACTAACTCTCTCTCTCTCTCTCTCTCTCTCTCTCTCTCTCTCTCTCTCTCTCTCTCTCTCTCTCTCCACACACACACACACACACACACACACACACACTCACACACACACACACACACACACACACACACACACACACACACCATGAGACAGGAGAGAGAGAGAGAGAGAGACACACACACACACACACACACACACACACACAGAAGGAGAGACAGAGAGAGAGAGAGAGAGAGAGAGAGAGAGAGGTGATAATCAGGCCTTTGACCCATATCAGGTGAAGGTTGAGCTCGTACATTACTGAAAAGCAATGCATAGCCGTTCGGTTTAACAGAGAACGGCGGAGTAAATATTCAAGGAAATGAAATGCAGAAAACGAAAAATGAAGAAATAAAGCAACCTTGATACCATGGGGACAAAGTTGAATGCACCTCTCTAGAGGGTCGTTAACAGTCTCATTAGTTACAGTTTATACTTAAACATTTCTAAATTGTTCATGATTGTGCTGTTTTCATTTACAAAAGTAATGGACAATTTTATTTGATTTTAGTTTGATTGTTTGTTTTTAGTGGTTTGCTGGATGTGTTTTCCCTGTAGAAAATAAAAGGATAAAATGCATTTCGATTTCTGCAAGAAAACAACAAAGGGACAATTAGAATTTCCAGTAGAAGCGTTCTTAGTGAGTCGGATGGAGAGATACCATACTTCGCACAGAAATATGTTTTACATCAACTAAATATTAATTTAGAGTAGACTTTAAAAGGGCCCCCCCTTTTTGTGTTCATTAAATTCTTTTTCTTTTTTGCCTTTTTGCAGAAGTAAAGAGAAAGAAAAGAAAAGAAAAATTAAAACCGTTCTTTTGTTGTTTTAAAATGCCATTCTTGCTGATGATACTACAGCAGTCTGTTTTGAGAGATTTAAAAGGAACATATCACAATCAGCGGCACACTGACTTTTTCACAATGACTGAAACCATAACAATACAGAAAATAGCACACAGATGACACCCAAGTTATCTTATTTTGACAGTGCATAGCTTTTAACATATTGTAGAGTCTTAAAGGGAGTGTGTGTAAAAGCATTCTCAAAACACTTAACTAGTATTTTATTAATGTAGCATCAACATTCATCAATAAAAAATAAAAAAAAGTATTGGCCAGTGCCTCCATACATAAGCGCATTTGGAGTACAAACATTAATATTAAAGAAAAGAGATGACCAGATTCTACGGGCCTAAGATATGAGCCAGCACCTAGATTTCAACACCATAGAGGCTGAATCCCATTGTCAACCAGTTTATAGAACACAACAGAAGAGTTATTCACAGCAAACTCTGGAATAATGTTCAGAGCAGTTGCACCATTTCCGCACGACTGGCCGTGTGGGGCAAACGGTGACAGTCCAGCGGAAGGAGAGACACCCAGGCATTGAAACATGTTTACAGTTGAAATCCTCTGATCGCCAGCGTAGCCATATTTCGCCAATTAAGATATGTCCGCCAACTCTTATGTTACAATGTTTGATTTGTCCAAATTGACAATAAAGTCGAGACGCTCAGAAGTATTTCCTGAAATATCCAGCTGACTTTGCAAGCCACTGATAGAATCTCAAACAAGTGCCACGTCATCTGAAACCAAAATTCAGAAAAGTGCGAATTAAGATGGACATCACATTTGCCTAGAATTTCTTCAGAAACCTCTTCAAAAGAACAAGGCCAAGTTAGTGCAGGGCGATACATTTTTTGCTCCGTTTAAGGCCACGAGGACTCGTAAACTTTTCGGGTAAATCCACACCTACCCGATCCCTTGCTTTAACAACATTAGGAGTGTATATCTGTTACTGCCTTGAATATTTTCCATTCTACTTTTTTTTTTTTCAAATCAACCCAAGGCATTTCCTCACTACAATGTCGAATGCTTCCTAAACTCAATGAAAGCTACGTAGAGTTCTTGTGCTTTTTCACTAATTGCTTCTCAGTTAATGCTGTGTCAAATAGAAAATCTAGTCAGTCGCGCCGAAATCTTTTCCGAAATCTTGCCCGGGTGTACTAAAATCCTTCATTTTCTATCCACCATGAACATCTTATTTAGGATGAAACTACAAAATTCACTACTAGTATTTATCAAGGACGTTTTTCTGTAGTTATCGGAAATAGACGTATCGCTTTTTTATGTGTAATGGTTGGATGATCCGTCAATGTTCTGAATAGCAGACACAGAGAGAGAGAGAGAGAGAGAGAGAGAGAGAGAGAGAGAGAGAGAGAGGGTAAATCTAATAATTTATGAAATTTTAACTTCCCAACGATCAACTACATACGACCTAGAGAGGGGAAGAGCCGATGAGAGTTGAGAGGGAGGTAAACTGGTCGTTTCAGTTCGATTTATGTACACCTCTATGTCACGCTGTTATTTGGGCCTTAGGCGTGAGGTGAATGCTCCCTTACATGCTGTGCAGCGGAGAATGAGTCTGACCATCAGTTCATGCGCCATTCACAGGACGTAACACGTGTGGAAAAAATGATGGCACATAGAAAAGATATCCTTTCTGATCGCAACCCCAAATACACATACACGCGCGCGCACACACACACACACACGCACGCACAAACACATACACGCGCACGCACGCACGCACACACACACACACACACACACACACACACACACACACACACACACACACACACACACACACACACACCAGTTTATTGATTTGCTTGTATCAGAAATGTCTTCCTTTTTCTTCTCGTTCTCTGAAGGGTGAGGGGTGGTTGGGGGGCCGCACTGAAAAACTGTTCCTCAGGTCCTCCAGCAGTCGGTCGTGTTCCAAACTGTGGTTCTCTGCACATCACTGCCCTCTCCACTCTGCAAGTTGTAAGTCCATCAGGTTTTCTTCCCACCGTGTCCCTCCCTCAACAGTTACCTGGTGGTCGGTTGATCAAGGCCGTTGGATTTCGTCACGTGACCATACCAAGCTGGGTTCCTTTTTTTTTAAAGTGATGTTAGTAGACCTTAAACGTGCTTCAGTTTGCTGCTGGATGGTTTGAAGCACATGGTCACCGGCGATGTAATTCATACATCCGATGTTTAGTACCTTGCGATTACATCTCATTTCCATGGCTGGATTCTTCTTTCTAGGTTCGCTGGAAGGTGCATGTCTCACATTAGTACAGGAAGATGGAACTGACCAGTGGAGGCAGTTACCTGGTGTTACGTCTGACCAGTGCAGGCAGTTACCTGGTGTTACGTTTCATGGCACTGACCAGTGCAGGCAGTTACCTGGTGTTATGTTTCATGGAACTGACCAGTGCAGGCAGTTACCTGGTGTTACGTCTGACCAGTGCAGGCAGTTACCTGGTGTTACGTTTCATGGCACTGACCAGTGCAGGCAGTTACCTGGTGTTACGTTTCATGGCACTGACCAGTGCAGGCAGTTACCTGGTGTTACGTTTCATGGAACTGACCAGTGCAGGCAGTTACCTGGTGTTACGTTTCATGGAACTGACCAGTGCAGGCAGTTACCTGGTGTTACGTTTCATGGAACTGACCAGTGCAGGCAGTTACCTGGTGTTACGTTTCATGGAACTGACCAGTGCAGCAGTTACTGGTGTTACGCTTCATGGAGATGCTGTCGTCCCTCCATACAGGTCTCAGTGTGGACTGTGCTGATATTCTTCGCGTCTCCTGAGACAGTTTTTGCCATGGAGCCCTCATTGCTCATGGTAGATGCCAGGTAGGTGAACTATTGCTCATGGTAGATACCAGTTAGGTCTTCTATTGCTCAGGGTAGATGCCAGGTAAGTGAACTATTGCTCAGGGTAGATGCCAGGTAAGTGAACTATTGCTCATGGTAGATGCCAGGTAAGTGAACTATTGCTCATGGTAGATGCCAGGTAAGTGAACTATTGCTCATGGTAGATGCCAGGTAAGTGAACTATTGCTCATGGTAGATGCCAGGTAAGTGAACTATTGCTCGTGGTAGATGCCAGGTAAGTCAACCAGTGAAGAAGTTTTGGCTCCTGTCACGGGACAGCTGTATCAATCGTGACGTTGTGGCTGGCCATCACCTCGGTCTTCTCCTCAGCATGAAGCGGACTTCAAACGGAAGGAAGCAGAGAAAGCCACTAGGCTGTTTAGACATCGTCTTCCTTTCGCTCTCTGTCCCAGTTTATCTCCACTAGGCTGTTTAGACATCGTCTTCCTTTCGCTCTCTGTCCCCAGTTTATCTCCACTAGGCTGTTTAGACATCGTCTTCCTTTCGCTCTCTGTCCCCAGTTTATCTCCACTAGGCTGTTTAGACATCGTCTTCCCTTCCCTCTCTGTCCCCAGTTTATCTCCATACAGCTGTCAGGCTCTGCTGAACTCAGTGCTGAAACGGGCACCTAATAAGATTGCAATTCACCTTGACTGGGTGGCACTGAGGCTCTCTAGATAGGAGAGACATTTGTTTTTAAATTGAAAGAAGCATAGCTTTGAATGACCTGAAGCCATTCTGTGTTACTTTCTCCGTTTATCTGATATTATTTACATGTTATAGTTTCCTCTGTCTGTTATCTTCTTACTTCTGTTCTGTCTTCCTTTCTTTTGCTTTTCGTTTTGTCTGTCAATGTATTTGTTGACTTACAAACATGTACTTTTCCAGTCTCTCTTTCTCTGTCCTCAGCTTTGAATTTACTCTTCCTTCTTCTATTCTTTCTCATCGCTTCTGTCTTCTCTCTACCCAGTCTTCCCTTCAGGTCTTACGTTTTTCGTTGTTTTCTTTCATTTACATGTACTTATCGATTTCTTTTTCTTCTTACTATCTGTTATTTCTTCTTTTATTCTTTGTTCCTCTCTTTCCTTCGCTCTCTGTCTGTCTGTCTGTCTGTATGTATGTATGTATGTATGTATGTATCTCTCTCTCTCTCTCTCTCTCTCTCTCTCTCTCTCTGTGTTGTTGTTGTTGCTGTTGCTGTTGTCGTTGTTGCTGCTGCTGCTGCTGCTGCTGCTGCTGCTGCTGTTGCTGCTGCTGCTGCTGCTGCTGCTGCTGTTGATGCTGGTAGTGATAGTGTTTGTCTGTTTGGTTTTTCGTTTGTGTGTCGGTCTGTTTGTTTGTTTGTTTTTTTATTCTTTTCTTCTTTCTCTGGGTTTCCCACAAAACTTTCTGTCACAGAGCAGTAAGTTTATGATTTATTGACTGCAGTATTGGCCGTGTGCAGTGTGACTGCAGGCAAACAAAAGGTCACAGCTTCCTTTCCGCCTGCTTTTTTTTTTTTTAACCTATAATTTGTTGGTCGGAAAAAGAAGTAGTTTGAGCACAACGCAAAGAAGGACCACAATGGTTTTCTGTTAGACTTAGCAATGCAAAAGTAATAATGATATGATGGTTCTACGTATGATTTGGCAGTATCAAAAACATGATGGATCTTTCTATAAGCTCGCGCCAAAAAAAGAACTTAAAATGATTGCCTACAATATAGAGGTGCAAGAAAAAAAGATAACATAATGAGTCTGAACTAGTAGGAAAACTGGTATGATGGAACACAATGATTTTGTGTATAATCTATCGGCACATACAAATTAAACTGAAATAATGATTATTCTGTGATTTGGCAGGATACCTGCTAACAACAACAAGAACAAAAATAACAACAACAACAACCACAACAAAAGTATTAATAATTATATTAGTAACAGTTATAATGATGGTGTTGATGACAAGAATAATAATCATGATAATAATCATAATCATAATCATAATAATCATGATGATGATGATGATGATGATATGATGATGATGATAAATCTAATATTACCGAACAACAAATAATCAATAAAAAGACAATCAAATGATTATTTTAGCAATCATCTAGAAATAAAAGATAATAATGAGTATGTCTTTAGAACGGATGATAGAAATAGTACATCCATTTCTTCTTCTTCTTCTTTTCTTCTTCTTCTTCTTCTTCTCTCTCTCTCTCTCTCTCTCTCTCTCTCTCTCTCTCTCTCTCTCTCTCTCTCTCTCTCTTCTTGTATGTACACACGCCCTTGAGTACGTATGCATATTTCAACACACTAATCAGTCTACACACACACACACACACACACACACACACACACACACACACACACACACACACACACACACCCCTCACGCACACGCCCGCATGCACGCACGCACGCACGTACGCAGGACCAATCGCACACACACACACACACACACCACACACACACACACACACACACACGAGGGAGAATTGGAGAACAGCCGTGGGCTGAAATGCGGGCGCAGGTCGCAAGAATAACACATGGAAACAAACATTGAAGAACGTGTGAGAGAGGAAAGGGGACAAACGGTGACAGAGAGAGAGAGAGAGAGAGAGAGAGAGAGAGAGAGAGAGAGAGAGAGAGAGGAGAGAAGACTGACAGACAGACAGACAGACAAAGAGAGGAAAAGGAATTCTTTAATGAGTGGGTTTTCCACCCCGGTGTACTACATGTTGAGTCGATATATCACTGAAAAAACTGTACAAAACAATCTGGTTGAACACATAGGTTAAAAAAAAAAAAAATCAAGAAAATAAGAACGTGAAGGAAATGCAAGCATTGATATTTTTGCTGAAAAAATCAAATACGGACATGAAAATTTGAGTGAGACAGACAGACAGACAGACAGACAGGACTGACAGACAGACGGGCAGAGACGATCAAGAATACCATAATGAGCGGGTCTTCCACCCCTATCCACCACACGTTGGGTCAATATATCACTGAAAAACTATACAAAATAATCTGGTTGAACAAACAAGTTTTTAAAAAATCAAGAAAAACAAAGTACATAAAAATTGTTTGTTTGTTTTTTAAGTGAAGGAAAGGCAAGCATTGATATTATGGTTGACAAAAAGCATTTATGGACATGAAACATTGAGAGAGAGAGAGAGAGAGAGAGAGAGAGAGAGAGAGAGAGAGAGAGAGAGAGAGCGAGAGAGAGCGAGAGAGAGAGAGAGAGAGAGAGCGAGAGAGAGAGAGAGAGAGAGAGAGAGAGAGAGAGAGAGGAGAGAGAGAGAGAGAGAGAGAGAGAGAGAGAGAGAGAGAGAGAGAGAGAGAGCAAAATTAGTGTTAGGAGAAAAAAAAATTCTCCACAACTGTTATGCATCTCATCCCGATCTCTACTTCTCCCCAGGCAGAGAAAAATCTACGCGTTAGGATTTTGAACGATGTCATTTTTTTGTTTGTTTGTTTTTTTGTTTTTGTGAGTGACAATGTAGCAAGAGGGAAAAATGACCGGTGTGAAAAAAAAAAGCACACACACACATACACACCTCTCTCTCTCTCTCTCTCTCTCTCTCTCTCTCTCTCTCTCTCTCTCTCTCTCTCTCTGGAAAGAAAAAGTGTGCAGCTGTTGTGATGCCACAAACAGGAGAGTGGTGGAAGGAGCAGGGATAAGAGTTCAAAATGACCAGCAGAAACTGACAGTCTGTCTTTGTCTGTCTCTTTTTTCTGTCTGTATGTTTGGTATGGACAGGCAGAAAGAGGGGTGGGCAGGAGGCTGGAGATAAAACAGGGAAGACAGAGAGAGAGGAGAGAGAGAGAGAGGAGAGGAGAGTGATTGCGGGAGAGAGAGAGAGGGGTGGGGTGAGGTAATTAGAGAGAGACGGGGGGCGGGAAAGCCGGTAGAGTTAGTAAATAGAAAGACAGTAATCAACACCCAACACAACACACGACACACACACAACCACGTCAACATACAGCCACAACAGGCACGCACACGCACGCAGAATGCACGCATCACGCACACACATGCACGCGTGCACCACGCACGTACACACACACACACACACACACACACACACAACAGAGCACGCACGCACGCACGCACGCAACGCACGCACGCACGCACACACACACCTGAGCATAACACAGTACAATACCTTACACCCATGAGGACAGACACAACAAAACACATGACCGTGACAAAGCGAAAACAGCGACGCACATACAATAAATATACCCATAAAAGTTCTCTCCACTTCCAAGATACCGATCCTGAAAGTAGCAAAACAGGACCACTACCAGCAATCCATCACCCACCAAGTCCCTCCACTTCCCCAGACCATCCGCCGCCAGGGCCCGTGCCACTCACGGCCCCACACACCCCCCCCCGCCCATCCGCCCGCCATGGCCCTGCACATCACGGCCCCACACTACCGTCTGTGGGCACGACCCTCAGCGGCGAAGGGGCCCATAAAAGACGTCTCCCATGCCCTAAGGACTGCAGGGCGACTTTCACCTGGACTATCCATCATCCTGGCCTGTCAGGACCAGCCGCCTATAAAAGCTGCCACAGCCCATCCCCTGTGGAAAAAAAAGTTTAAGAAATAAAAAAAAGCTAAAAGAAAAGAAAGAAAAAAGCACAAAAAAGTAGAAAAAAAGAAAGAAATGTTCTTTACGGTCCGGTCATTTGCCCCGCGATCCCCCCCCCCCCCCCCCCCCACCAGCCCCCCCACCCCCCGGCCTTCAGGAGCACATCAAGAAGCTGATGTTTGGCCAGATTAAGTCTCTCCCAGTGGCTGTGGATTGCTAAGAGCCGTTACAGCCGTGCTGGAGAAGAGAGGAGACTGGTGTAGCACTCTGTTATCACCAGCTTTCAAAGGATCCTCAAGGAGTCACTGTAGAGCCGGACCAGGTTAAGTACGTCATCTGGGGCTTGGGGGCTCTGGACTGTCCCGCCGTTTACTGCCGTCTGAAGACAGATCCGAGGTGTAGGAGGTTAGCGGACAGTCACTTTTATGATCACTGACCTTCAAAGGTCCACCATGGGGGCAGCGTCAGGCCAAGTGAGTGGATCGTGGAGTGGATTGAAGAACCGACCGTGGGGCAGCAATACTGAGGCCGACTAGAGGCCGCGATCACAGACGTATAGACATGTATTGCCTGAACAGTGCAGAGGGCAGTGAGGCCGTCAGTCGGTGGACTGTTGCAAATGGTGCTCCCCATCTCTCCTGGATTGCACACAATCATGTATGGTTAAAATCATCAAAGAAAATGAAAAAAAAAAAAAAGAAAGAAAGAAGGAAAAGAAAAGAAAAGCATAAATGTTCACCAAGTTGATATATATTTGCCGATTTCTATTCAGGGTCGACGGCAAGATAACATTTTCACACACAGTTACGCGACGACACACGGTCAAACCGCAAACCTGAGGTTCAGGGAAAGGGTTGTAAAGTATGTGTGGTGCAACCTAGTTTTCTTTGACCAGTATGAATTTTAGAAATATGAACTACACACAGCGAAAACAGGACGGGCGTTTTTGTTTTTGTTTTGTTTTGCTTTTCTATTTTTATTTTTTCGTAACGTATGGAGGAAAATAGCCGCGGATAAACGTTTTCTGAGTGATGAAGCATTCTAATGATTTATTCATATTGAAGCTTCACCATCTTCCGCGGTTTACAGTTTCATTATCCTCAAGATGATCATTTCCAGGAATTTGAAACCTTGCATTAATTGAAGATCAGAGCTTTAACATACGGAATTGGTAAAAGAGGCCAGCGCAAACAGCCAGGGTGGAGTGGTGGGGGGAGAATGGCAAGAGCGGGGAGGGGGGGGGGGGGCACAAAGACTTCTGACCCCGACAGACATGAACAAAATACCACTTCCTGTCTAGT
>CM065717.1:64054710-64079710 GCA_033310375.1 Conus canariensis
TGTCATTCCCAAAGAAGAGAGATTAGATCACTACTGAACGCGGTCAACAGAAACCCCCAAAACAAACAACTCAGGCAAAAACACTTTTCACAATGTAAAATGTATAAACGACTTTTAAAGAAAACCAAGAAAACATGTCGGAATAAACTCCTTAATTCCCTAAACGAAGCCCTAGAAACTGATCCCAATTCAATATAGGAAAACCGTACGAGAACTGCAAACATACGATCACGAAATTCATGGTCAAGAGAATTGTCTCAGCGCGAACAAATTGTTTGAACATCTTAAAACACTAATCGTAGAGAAACAGAAGATCGCAGAAAAACGAAAACAAATAGTTGATGACATGTTAGAGCATTCAAGAGGTTAAATAATTGTCCTTCTGGGAATTTAGAGTTAGCTTATGAAGCATTAGAAACGGAGGTAAGAAACGCGGTCACAATGCTGAACAGTGAAAAATTCCCAGGCAAAGATGGAATCAGAAACGAAATGTTCAAAGCAATGTTACCTGAAATTGCTCCTCTTCTGAAAGACGCGTTTAACTTAACTTTAAAATCAGAAAAATACACGGACCTTTGGAAAACAGGAATCACAGTCCCAGTCTATAAGTCAGGCGGCCAATCCAACCCCAACAATTATAGAGGCATAACTTTGAACAGTTCACTTGGAAAAGTGTTTTGCAACATAATAAATGAAAGGATAATGAATTATCTTGAGGCAAACCACCTCTTGGCAAAGGAGAAGCAGGGTTCAGAAAGGGATCATGGATCACTGATCAAATATTCATATTGTCAAAACTAGTTGATAAGGTACTAAAAGACAGAACTAAAAGGCTTTACTAATGTTTTGTTGACTTCAGCAAAGCATTTGATAATATATGGCACGAAGCTCTACTGATGAAAATGATGCAAGCGGGAATAACTGGTAAATGCTACCAAATAATGCAGGACATGTACAACTGGGCTACGGTTTGTACAAGAAGCCAGTCTGGTCTGTACAAGAAGCCAGTCTAAGGAAATATTAATACAAAAATGTGTCCTTCAAGGTAACACCCATAGCCCAATCTTATTTAACATATTCATAAATGACATTGTCGGATATCTCAGAGACCATGAATCCCCAAGAATTTCCGATCTAGAACAAGTCAAAATTGCATGTCTTTTATATGCAGACGATTTAACTATCCTCTCGACTTCAAAACAGGGACTTCAGCGTAAATCAGACCATTAACACAAATACTGTTTAGACTGGGGAATGAAAATCAACACAGAGAAAACAAAGGTCATTGTATTCACCAAATCAGATCCTAAGGTACCACTATTGTTCAACTGCGGTGAAAACATCATTGGAACAGTAGACCAACGTAAATATCTTGAAGTCATTTTCCATAGAAACGGGCATTTTACAGAAGCTCAAGAACCTTAGCAGGACAAGAGAATAAAGCTGCACATACCTTGAGGACAACATTTTATGGTCAAAATGTAAATACGAGAAGTTACAACCCTGTTTAGCTCGTTAGTCTCTCCTATCTTCACATATGGGTCAGAGGTGCGGTTCCCACCCTCTTACCAATACAATGATGAAATATGCCACGAAAAGAAAATGCAGCATTTGTTCAAAACCTGTCTTGCAAACAAATTCCCACATAAAACTGCACACATTAAATTCTGCAGGCAATTATTAAGAGTCCATAGAAAAGCTATGACATTACCAGTTTCAGGCGAACTGGGGAGATTCCCGATCACTTTTAAAGTGATAACCCAGGTTATCACATTCCGGATACACATTTTTAGAGTCAGACCAAGACTCTTATTAACAACAGATTTATCAGTCAATGATCTTTCAGGACACCGAAGAAAGCAAATCGACGAAGTTTATAAGACAAACCTTGTCAACGATAGGATTACAGCACGTCTGGGAAAATCAGGGTACATTTAGTGTGACTCACCTGAAGTTTATAATCAATGCGAAGCTGGAAACGTTTTATGTTGACTTCTGGAAGAAACAAAAGAATGAAAGCACTCCCAAGCTCAAATTTTATGCCACAGTTGCTACCGAATACAAACAGGCGGCTTATTTGGAGCAACGCATTGACACAGATTGCAGACCAGCACTAACTAGATTACGAATAAACGCCCATGAACTCCAGATTGAGAGGGGCCGTTATACCAACACTGACAGAGAAGACAGATTATGCACGACATGCCACGTTGTTGAGGACGAACTACATTTTCTAGATGACTGCAAATTATTTGACCAACAACAGTATGACCTGATGACAAGGATCACAAAAACAGATTTTCTACCACAGACTAAAATGACAAAACCCTCGGAGCTCATGTTATTGGACTGCTTCTAACCTGTACTTGCCCAGTATATCCTGCTGTATTTTTCTCTTCGGAGACAGAAAATTTAATCAGACGCTGAAACACATTATGCTTTCTTTCTGCTACTAATGTTATGCTCCAAGATATCACGATCTTGGAATTAGTTTAATTGAATGTCTTAACTTGATCATCTGTGCCCCACAAAACCTCTGGTTTTCATATGGCAATAAAATATGTTCTTGTTCTTAACACACACACACACACACACACACACACACACAACACACACACACACACGCATGCACGCACGCACGCAACACACACACACACACACACACACACACACACACACAACACACACACACACACCAGCGTGACACGTAAACGTGATTTCATGTTATTGTCGGAGTTCATAAAGCGAAGAGGTCATCTGGCAATGAGCTTCCTTTGGTCTCCTGATAAATGTCTGTAATATACATCAAGGGCCATTGAAGCATACCGATCACACCCAGAAAGTAGGACAGCCGTCACGGTTCAATAGGCCATAGGCAATATGGAGCCAACGGCTGGTCAGGCGTGCAACTCTCAATACACCAGGCAGTTTTCACAGTGTGTTGCGCTGTAGATGCTATCGTCTTATTATGCTGGCAAAAGGAAAGTGTTTTCTCTCTCTCTCTCTCTCTCTTCTCTCTCTCTCTCTCTCTCTCTCTCTCTTCCTCTGTGTGTGTGTGTGTGTGTGTTTTGTGTGTGTGTGTGTGTGTGTGTGTGTGTGCGGCGCGCAGTCGGAAAAAACCTGTCCCAGAGACACCCACGCAAGTTATAGTACCAAACTTTTGTCCGCTGTGTTTGCTTGTATGTCACCCAGCCACAATAGCATCCTCCGCAAGTTTAATGCTATTCTATTTATTTATTTTTTGTACCAAGCATTTCAATTGACAGAGATAACTGTATCTGAATCTCCACCTTCTTGAACTCTCAAAAGATCTGTTGTGTTTCTTCAGCTGTGACCATGTCTATAGTTTAGAGAATAAAACTGTTTCCTGTGTCATACAGGGCAATGAACGAATGAGTCTGAGCCTTCTCTCCTCTCTCTCTCTCTCTCTCTCTCTCTCTCTCTCTCTCTCTCTCTCTCTCTCTCTCTCCAGCTGCTCTTGCTCTTCTCTACTTCTTTCAGCTCCCCCCCCCCCCCCACTCCGTTTTTTCTGTCCATTTAATGACTTAACATTTGAAGTTGTAACTAAATGTCAGCCTGGTGCTCAGTTTCGGGCGGACCGATCAGTGACTGGATGCTGCTTTCAACACATGCTTGACCCTTCTGTCTGGAACAGATGTGTGTGTGTGTGTGTGTGTGTGTGTGTGTGTGTGTGTGTGTGTGTGTGTGTGTGTGTGTGTGTGGTCTTCAAACACAGTTTAAATCAATCTGGAAGGTTACAGCCAGCTGCTGTTTATCTCCAACTGTGTTCTGCTGCATCTATGACTGCATCCAGACAGGTTCAGTATGCGTTTCTACAGCCTGGTTTTACACTGAAGTTCACCTGTCTGCTGTGACTGGGTGCGCATCTTTGAGGAGTTTCATTTTCAATGCGACTAAGTTCTACCGTCCTTTATAAAGACATCTAGCGAGTGGACAAACTTGGGATCTAGTGCAGGCCAATATGGAAACATGACAAATCTAGGAAGCGTTAACTGAATTTTGACTCATATTCTATCCAAGGATGCACTTTAGCCCTGAAACAAAATGGGGCCTCGATAATGCAACAATGTTGTACTAGCTGTCACCTAGTTTCAAAATTATTTATCAGCAATTTTATTAAATATTACACTATATTCACTTGATCGTTAATTATACAGTAACAGATTACATTATACAGCTCTTTAAAATAAATTTTCAATCAAACAGGTAACTTTCCCAATTCTCTCTCTCTCTCTCTTCTCTCTCTCTCTCTCTCTCTCTCTCTCTCTCTCACAACACACACACACACACACACACACACACACACACACACATTCCGTGCCCTCTCACATTCGGACTCCTTATACACAGCTACAGTCCCAAGGCCAGCAATTCTCGAAGAGTTATGACCAACAGGTGGCTAGAAAGCCCCCTGGGAGAGGACGCCCTGCACCGCGGCTAGGTCACGTGGCATTCAGTATTGCTCGTTCTCGTCTAATTTGCGCAGGGCAACACATACAGATACTGACCAAACTTTACTTGGGGCTTTAAAACACTCCTTTCATCGTCTGCGCTACCGACGACATGACAATCGCAGCTGATATGTCCAGTACACTGCATGTATCACAACATCTGGCTGGCCTTTTGTCCAGTACACTACATGTATCACAACATCTGGCTGGCCTTTTGTCCAGTACACTGCATGTATCACATCTGGCTGGCCTTTTGTCCAGTACACTACATGTATCACATCTGGCTGGCCTTTTGTCCAGTATACTACATGTATCACATCATCTGGTTGGCCTTTGTCCAGTACACTACATGTATCACATCTGGCTGGCTTTTTGTCCAGTACACTACATGTATCACATCTGGCTGACCTTTTGTCCAGTATACTACATGTATCACAACATCTGGCTGGCTTTTGTCCAGTACACTACATGTATCACATCATCTGGCTGGCCTTTTGTCCAGTACACTACATGTATCACATCATCTGGCTGGCCTTTTGTCCAGTACACTACATATATCACATCTGGCTGGCCTTTTGTCCAGTACACTACATGTATCACAACATCTGGCTGGCCTTTTGTCCAGTACACTACATGTATACAACATCTGGCTGGCTTTTGTCCAGTACACTACATGTATCACAACATCTGGCTGGCCTTTTGTCCAGTACACTACATGTATCCACATCTGGCTGGCCTTTTGTCCAGTACACTACATGTATACACATCTGGCTGGCCTTTTGTCCAGTACACTACATGTATCACAACATCTGGCTGGCCTTTTGTCCAGTACACTACATGTATCACAACATCTGGCTGGCCTTTTGTCCAGTACACTACATGTATCACATCTGGCTGGCTTTTTGTCCAGTACACTACATGTATCACATCTGGCTGGCCTTTTTGTCCAGTACACTACATGTATCACATCATCTGGCTGGCCTTTTGTCCAGTACACTACATGTATCACAACATCTGGCTGGCTTTTTGTCCAGTACACTACATGTATCCACATCTGGTTGGCTTTTGTCCAGTACACTACATGTATCAACATCTGGCTGGCTTTTTGTCCAGTACACTACATGTATCACATCTGGCTGGCCTCTTTGTCCAGTACACTACATGTATCACAACATCTGGCTGGCCTTTTTGTCCAGTACACTACATGTATCACAACATCTGGCTGGCTTTTTGTCCAGTACACTACATGTATCACAACATCTGGCTGGCCTTTTGTCCAGTACACTACATGTATCACAACATCTGGCTGGCTTTTTGTCCAGTACACTACATGTATCACATCTGGCTGGCCTTTTGTCCAGTACACTACATGTATCACATCTGGCTGGCTTTTTGTCCAGTACACTACATGTATCACAACATCTGGCTGGCCTTTTGTCCAGTACACTACATGTATCACAACATCTGGCTGGCCTTTTGTCCAGTACACTACATGTATGACATCTGGCTGGCTTTTTGTCCAGTACACTACATGTATCACAACATCTGGCTGGCCTTTTGTCCAGTATACTACATGTATCACATCATCTGGCTGGCCTTTTGTCCAGTACACTACATGTATCACATCTGGCTGGCCTTTTGTCCAGTACACTACATGTATCACAACATCTGGCTGGCTTTTTGTCCAGTACACTACATGTATCACATACATCTGGCTGGCCTTTTGTCCAGTACACTACATGTATCCACATCTGGCTGGCCTTTTGTCCAGTACACTACATGTATCACAACATCTGGCTGGCCTTTTGTCCAGTACACTACATGTATCACAACATCTGGCTGGCTTTTGTCCAGTACACTACATGTATCACACATCTGGCTGGCCCTTTTGTTCCAGTACACTACATGTATCACACATCTGGCTGGCCTTTTGTCCAGTACACTACATGTATCACATCTGGCTGGCCTTTTGTCCAGTACACTACATGTATCACAACATCTGGCTGGCTTTTGTCCAGTACACTACATGTATCACAACATCTGGCTGGCCTTTTGTCCAGTACACTACATGTATCACAACATCTGGCTGGCCTTTTGTCCAGTACACTACATGTATCACACATCTGGCTGGCCTTTTGTCCAGTACACTACATGTATCACACATCTGGCTGGCCTTTTGTCCAGTACACTACATGTATCACAACATCTGGCTGGCCTTTTGTCCAGTACACTACATGTATCACAACATCTGGCTGGCTTTTGTCCAGTACACTACATGTATCACAACATCTGGCTGGCCTTTTGTCCAGTACACTACATGTATCACACATCTGGCTGGCCTTTTGTCCAGTACACTACATGTATCAACATCTGGCTGGCTTTTGTCCAGTACACTACATGTATCACAACATCTGGCTGGCCTTTTGTCCAGTACACTACATGTATCACAACATCTGGCTGGCTTTTTGTCCAGTACACTACATGTATCACATCTGGCTGGCCTTTTGTCCAGTACACTACATGTATCACAACATCTGGCTGGCCTTTTGTCCAGTACACTACATGTATCACACATCTGGCTGGCCTTTTGTCCAGTACACTACATGTATCACACATCTGGCTGGCCTTTTGTCCAGTACACTACATGTATCACAACATCTGGCTGGCCTTTTGTCCAGTACACTACATGTATCACAACATCTGGCTGGCCTTTTGTCCAGTACACTACATGTATCACATCTGGCTGGCCTTTTGTCCAGTACACTACATGTATCACAACATCTGGCTGGCCTTTTGTCCAGTACACTACATGTATCACAACATCTGGCTGGCCTTTTGTCCAGTACACTACATGTATCACAACATCTGGCTGGCCTTTTGTCCAGTAACACTACATGTATCACATCTGGCTGGCTTTTTGTCCAGTACACTACATGTATCACATCTGGCTGGCCTTTTGTCCAGTACACTACATGTATCACACATCTGGCTGGCTTTTTGTCCAGTACACTACATGTATCACAACATCTGGCTGGCTTTTTGTCCAGTACACTACATGTATCACAACATCTGGCTGGCCTTTTGTCCAGTACACTCATGTATCACAACATCTGGCTGGCTTTTTGTCCAGTACACTACATGTATCACACATCTGGCTGGCCTTTTGTCCAGTACACTACATGTATCACACATCTGGCTGGCCTTTTGTCCAGTACACTACATGTATCAACATCTGGCTGGCTTTTTGTCCAGTACACTACATGTATCACAACATCTGGCTGGCTTTTTGTCCAGTACACTACATGTATCACAACATCTGGCTGGCTTTTTGTCCAGTACACTACATGTATCACATCATCTGGCTTGTCAGTACACTACATTATCACATCTGGCTGGCTTTTGTCCAGTAACACTACATGTATCACAACATCTGGCTGGCCTTTTGTCCAGTACACTACATGTATCACAACATCTGGCTGGCCTTTTGTCCAGTACACTACATGTATCACAACATGGCTGGCTTTTTGTCCAGTACACTACATGTATCACAACATCTGGCTGGCCTTTTGTCCAGTAACTACATGTATCACAACATCTGGCTGGCCTTTTGTCCAGTACACTACATGTACACATCTGGCTGGCCTTTTGTCCAGTACACTACATGTATCACAACATCTGGCTGGCCTTTTGTCCAGTACACTACATGTATCACAACATCTGGCTGGCCTTTGTCCAGTACACTACATGTATCACATCTGGCTGGCTTTTGTCCAGTACACTACATGTATCACATCTGGCTGGCCTTTTGTCCAGTACACTACATGTATCACAACATCTGGCTGGCTTTTTGTCCAGTACACTACATGTATCACATCATCTGGCTGGCCTTTTGTCCAGTACACTACATGTATCACATCTGGCTGCTTTTTGTCCAGTACACTACATGTATCACATCTGGCTGGCCTTTTGTCCAATAACTACATGTATCACATCTGGCTGGCTTTTGTCCAGTACACTACATGTATCACATCTGGCTGGCTTTTTGTCCAGTACACTACATGTATCACATCTGGCTGGCCTTTTGTCCAATATACTACATGTATCACATCTGGCTGGCCTTTTGTCCATATACTACATGTATCACATCTGGCTGGCCTTTTGTCCATATCTACATGTATCACATCTGGCTGGCTTTTGTCCAGTACACTACATGTATCACATCTGGCTGGCTTTTTGTCCAGTACACTACATGTATCACATCTGGCTGGCCTTTTGTCCAGTACACTACATGTATCACATCATCTGGCTGGCCTTTTGTCCAGTACACTACATGTATCACAACATCTGGCTGCTTTTGTCCAGTACACTACATGTATCACATCTGGTGGCCTTTTGTCCAGTACACTACAGTATCACATCTGGCTGGCTTTTGTCCAGTACACTACATGTATCACATCTGGCTGGCCTTTTGTCCAGTACACTACATGTATCACAACATCTGGCTGGCTTTTGTCCAGTACACTACATGTATCACAACATCTGGCTGGCTTTTGTCCATACACTACATGTATCACAACATCTGGCTGGCCTTTTGTCCAGTACACTACATGTATCACAACATCTGGCTGGCTTTTTGTCCAGTACACTACATGTATCACATCTGGCTGGCCTTTTGTCCAGTACACTACATGTATCACATCTGGCTGGCTTTTTGTCCAGTACACTACATGTATCACAACATCTGGCTGGCCTTTTGTCCAGTACACTACATGTATCACAACATCTGCTGGCCTTTTGTCCATACACTACATGTATGACATCTGGCTGCTTTTGTCATACACTACATGTATCACAACATCTGGCTGGCCTTTTGTCCAGTATACTACATGTATCACATCATCTGGCTGGCCTTTTGTCCAGTACACTACATGTATCACATCTGCTGCTTTTGTCCAGTACACTACATGTATCACAACATCTGGCTGGCTTTTGTCCAGTACACTACATGTATCACAACATCTGGCTGGCCTTTTGTCCAGTACACTACATGTACACATCTGGCTGGCTTTTTGTCCGTACACTACATGTATCACATCTGGCTGGCTTTGTCCAGTACACTACATGTATCACAACATCTGGCTGGCCTTTTGTCCAGTACACTACATGTATCACAACATCTGGCTGCCTTTTGTCCAGTACACTACATGTATCACATCTGCTGGCTTTTTGTCCAGTACACTACATGTATCACAACATCTGGCTGGCCTCTTGTCCAGTACACTACATGTATCACATCTGGCTGGCCTTTTGTCCAGTACACTACATGTATCACAACATCTGGCTGGCCTCTTGTCCAGTACACTACATGTATCACAACATCTGGCTGGCCTTTTGTCCAGTACACTACATGTATCACATCTGGCTGGTTTTTGTCCAGTACACTACATGTATCACAACATCTGGCTGGCCTTTTGTCCAGTACACTACATGTATCACAACATCTGGCTGACCTTTTGTCCAGTACACTACATGTATCACAACATTGGCTGGCCTTTTGTCCAGTACACTACATGTATACACATCTGGCTGGCCTTTTGTCCAGTACACTACATGTATCACAACATCTGGCTGGCCTTTTGTCCAGTACACTACATGTATACACATCTGGCTGGCTTTTTGTCCAGTACACTACATGTATCACACATCTGGCTGGCCTTTTTGTCCAGTACACTACATGTATCACACATCTGGCTGGCCTTTTGTCCAGTACACTGTATCACATGGTGGCCTTTTGTCCATACTACATGATCACATCTGGCTGGCCTTTTTGTCCAGTACACTACATGTATCACATCATCTGGCTGGCCTTTTGTCCAGTACACTACATGTATCAACATCTGGCTGGCTTTTGTCCAGTACACTACATGTATCACATCTGGCTGGCCTTTTTGTCCAGTACACTACATGTATCACACATCTGGCTGGCCTTTTGTCCAGTACACTACATGTATCACAACATCTGGCTGGCCTTTTGTCCAGTACACTACATGTATCACAACATCTGGCTGGCCTTTTGTCCAGTACACTACATGTATCACACATCTGGCTGGCTTTTTGTCCAGTACACTACATGTATCAAAATCTGGCTGGCCTTTTGTCCAGTACACTAATGTATCACAACATCTGGCTGGCCTTTTGTCCAGTACACTACATGTATACAACATCTGGCTGGCTTTTTGTCCAGTACACTACATGTATCACAACATCTGGCTGGCCTTTTGTCCAGTACACTACATGTATCACATCTGGCTGGCTTTTTGTCCAGTACACTACATGTATCACAACATCTGGCTGGCCTTTTGTCCAGTACACTACATGTATCACATCTGGCTGGCCTTTTGTCCAGTACACTGCATGTATCACAACATATGGCTGGCCTTTTGTCCAGTACACTATATGTATCACAACATCTGGCTGGCCTTTTGTCCAGTACACTACATGTATCACATCTGGCTGGCTTTTTGTCCAGTACACTGCATGTATCACAACATCTGGCTGGCCTTTTGTCCAGTACACTATATGTATCACAACATCTGGCTGGCCTTTTGTCCAGTACACTACATGTATCACATCTGGCTGGCTTTTTGTCCAGTACACTACATGTATCACAACATCCGGCTGGCCTTTTTGTTTTTGACCTGGCTTTAGCTCTTTTGCATCCGTTTGGATCCCCAAGCTTAAAGTTGTTGTTGTTGTTGTTACTTTCTTTCTTTCCTTTTGCGGTGTTGTTTTTCTTAAACCAGTTCTTTACGGGGGCTTGTGGGAGGTGGGGGAGGGGGGGAGGGGGGGAAGGAGTAGGGCGGGTGTGTGGTGGTAGGTGGGGTATGTGTGGTGTGCTTGGGTGTAGTGTTGTTGTGTGCGCGCCGCATGCGCGCACGCACGCGTATGTATGCATGTGCGCGCCGTCTATGTGTGTGTGTTTGCCGAGTCGGTGTGTGTGTGGTGTGTGTGGGTGGGGGGGGGGGGTGGGGGGGGGGGGGGGGGGGGGGGGGGGGAGGAGAGGGGGGGGGAGGGAGGGGGTAATGTGCGAGTGAGAATGTGTGTGTGTGTGTGTGGGTGGGTGGGTGTGGGTGGGTGGGTGTGAGTGAGTGCGTGCGTGCGTGCGTGCGTGTACATGTATGTGTGCGTATTTGTGGAGTAGTGTATGTGTGCGCGCTGTGTGTGTGTGTGTGTGTGTGTGTGGTTGTGTGTGTTGATAACACTGTAGCAGAGCTAGACTAGAAACTGCACCAGTTGTCTCTTGTACACTGGAGACTTGATCGCATGATCTATCTTCTTCCACTCTTGACTTCAAACCAAGGTATTGGTACATGAAAAACTTCAGATGCCAGCAGAGTGTTTAATCTGCATCGATCAACAAATGTCCTCTCACAGCACGCATGACAGCTTTTCCTTGTAACATGGCACTGACTGCATAAACAACAGAAAGGGCTTCGTGAAGACCCGTGTCTGCCATGAGATGTCCTCTACAGGAAAGGAAACTCATCTCCGTATGGAGAGGACCAAACCAGAGGACAATGCTATGCCGGTCACTAGTGTCAGCTTCTTTCATGATGATACCCAGTGCCTTCCACCAAAGCAGCTGGTCAAACGTCTCAACGGGTGTTTTATGGTAGCGCCTTGCTTACTGATGAATGGTGGATATAAAAGATTGACTGCTGGGTTCTTTCAAAATAGGATACAACACACAGGAGGAAAAAAACCAGCTTTGAACCCACTTGGAAGATGTGGAGTTGTGTACTTCGACTCGTAGAGTCTTCAAAGCAGCTGAGGATAGTCGCAGTTAGAATGAATGTGTATGCGTGTGACGTAAAGATCACAATTTCATCATCACTGCATTATGACGAATGCATTTGAACGTAAATAGTGAGAGAGACCGGGTGGGGGAAGAGGAAAACGAGGGGGAGGGGAGGGCAAGGGGAAACAGGTAGGGTGTGGACGGGGGAAGCTGTCATTTGGTTTAGTCTTTGATGTTGAGGCCATCTGGTGCTGTAGTACCGACGAGATGGTGGATGATCTGTTTCTCCATGTTCTTTCTCTTGAAGGAGTCACCAGTGCTGTTGCGCCAGACCACTGATATGGAGAAGTGGGTTATGCTGTGGGGATCAGTGTTGAAGTGTATAGCCACAGAGGTTTGCTTTTTCTGGAGGATGCTGTCCCTGTGCTCTTTGCAGCATTCTTCCAGTGTGCGGTACGTCTCGCCTACGTAGATGCGACCGCACATGCTGCAGTGGACTACATATACCAAATCACTGGTTTGGTAGGTGAAACTGTTCCTCATGGTGAAATGGCGTCCTGAGGGCCCTTTGAAGGTGAGCGTGGTAGTGTTGAGGAAGGGACAGCATTTGCACTTTCGTCTGTCACAGCAGGTGTTGCCCAGGGAGTAGTGGTTCTGGGGGGCTGTGGGTTGGAATGACGACCTAACCAGATGATCGCCCAGGTTTCGGTCTCGTTTGAAGGCCATCAGAGGAAGTTATTTGAATGTCTTGCCAACCTTGGCATCAGTTTGTAGGATAGGAAAGTTCTTGAAAAGAATTTTCTTGACTTCCAGGTTGTGAGGATGGTATGTCAGAGTCATAAGGGTGCGGTCATTGTGATCTGCCTTGGTCTTTCGGTGTTAAATTAAGGCCTCCTCTCTCGATATGCGTTTGGCCTGGTCCAGTGCCTGTTGGATCAACTCTTCCGGATATCCTCGTGCTTTAAAGAAGCTGATCATCTAGGCTGCCTGAGTGTGGAAATCTTTCTCATTGCTGTACAGGTGTCTGAGGCGGTGGATTTGGGAGAACGGAACGGCACGTTTGGTGGCGGTTGGATGACTTGAGGAGTAGAGCAGGTAAGAATGTGAGTCTGTGTACTTGTAGTGGACTGAGGTAGAGATGGTTTGGTTGTCAGGTGTGATCATGAGTTTGATGTCCAGGAAGGAGAGAGAGCTGTCAGATATTTCATGCGTGAACTTCAAAGAAGGGTGAAAGGCATCGACAAAACTGATGAAGGACAGCTTCTGTCAGCTGTCCACAGGCCCACACAGTCGTCTATGTACCGGCGAAAAAGGGCTGGCATGGGGCCACTGTACTGCTGAAGATCTGGGACTCCACGTAGCCGACGAACAGGCATGCGTAGCTGGGGCCCATGCGCGTTCCCATGGCTACTCCACTTGTCTGCTGGTAGTGTGAGTCTCCAAACTGGAAAGAGTTCAGTGTGAGTACTAGGATGAATGGTGGAGTTGAGTAAACACATGTCCTATCACTTGAATTGAGATCAATCACAGGCCAAAAAAATGAACGATGTCTTTCCTGGAATGTCTCCAGCATGCACAGTTTGCATTACTCCAGACCAGGATGGTCTTTGAGGAAGAAGCAGCAAGGATGTTTTCCACAGGACTTCGATTTCCTTTGCTGGATCATACATAACGTTGTGTTCAACTTCTCGAATATCATATTGAGCATGCCATGATTCTCTTCTTTGTAGCGCCTTACACCACTTCTTGACTTTTGATGACCTCTTCCACCCTGACATCAGCTTTCCTTGGTATAGGTGTTCTGTCCTGTAGTGTAGGTGTGATGGCAGCAGTCATGTCCATTCCATGAAATGTGTTCATTCCATCTAAGGTTGCTGCGTTGTGGTCTACATTGTCAGCCATGTACTGTGTGAAGTGACTGTCATCTGCCGGAAGTTTCAGCTCCGGAGCTCTTTGTATGACGAACAGAATCCAAGCGAATAAAGAAAATCTACAAGAAACTGACCCCAAATTGTGGTGCACTTGCACTCCCAGTCCAGTCTAAAGTAATGTAATTAGTAAGCGTGACCTAGCTGCTGGCATGATTGCTTGACAAATGGATGCAATTTTGTGATCATAGTCTTTTCCACTATAAATGGTTCCGAGAAGTAGCTGAAGTCCAAGATTGCTGACACAGAGGCAACATCATCTGGCGATGGATATGTTTTTTTTCTAAATGTAGAAATATTTTTTTTACTTTTCATGAGTTCAGCAGCTGCTTTTGTCACTGCCATCTTTTGTGCTTCCTTATCACCAGAAACAAGCTGAGAACAGAATGCATGGAGAATTGAGAAAGTAGTATTGGTGAATGTGGCAACGTTTGGTTTGCCTTGAACTTCTGCGATGATCAGCTCTTCCCAAACTGTGTAACCAGTTGCCCCTTTATCTTGGTGAAAAAAATTAAACCATTTCCGCTCATTCTCTTGCCTTCCACTGAATTGTATGATATATTCCACGGTTAATGTTTGAAGGAAATTCTGTTACGGGCAAGGACAAAGGACGTTGTCCTGAAATGGTAATGACAACAAGAAAAAAAGAAAGAAAAAAAGGTCATAATCATGATCAACAGCACTCCTATTGGTGCTAAAGCTATTTCTACTCAAGGACAGCAGCTTACACACTCGTTCGACGGTGGCCAACTGGACTGGCTTACTTCGTTAGCTTCGGTGCGTTTTCCCTGCTTTCATCATGATGCTCGCCTAAATCGCGGAGCTACACGTGTCTCGCATCGATAGATTCGTCCCGAAACCAACCATTTCACGGTATCATCACAATCTAATCATTTTTGAGAAGGTAACATTTTTCTGATTAAAAGAAAATCTGTTTAAGCTGCCCCTTAAAACGCGCATAAACCTAATTTACAAAATAACTAAGTAGATCTATAAACTGATTTCAGGATCACTGAAATGCTAGCATTGAGCTCTTTGGTTGTCAAGTCAGTTAGACCTAGCGCAGATGACCCCTAAATTGCTGCTGTGAGAGCCAGTTCGCGAGTGTGGCAGACTATACATGGAAGGGGCTCCAGGTGAACTGACCACTGATAGGCAGATTCACACTTTTCCGTGTCATAATATATCAGCGTTCAGTGCTTCCTCCTGCTGTTTGACGCCGTCATCATCATGCACTGTCTCCTCCTTGTCTGAAATGTTGTCAGTAAAACAAATGACAATGAACTGACTGGGCTCCGCCTGTTATGTTCATGAGTGGAATCCATCACTCGTCACCCCTTTCCCTGTATATCTCCGTTCAGCTTACTCCATTCCATTTCCATCCATAATCTTGCTCTTCACCCTCCATACCAACTCTTACATTTCGGTTCATCACACAATCAAATAGAACTTTTTTCACTGCTCCTCCAAAACTGAGTATTGATATTTTTCTCTAATGCAGTAGCACAGTGAGACGTCTCATGCACTCACACAGTAACTCGTGTCATGTTAAACATTGCTTGCTTTGTTTTCCCTTGATTTCCAGCATCCGTGTCACATGTTTGTGAGGTCAGCTACTTGAGAATGACCCATGTGCTAGATAGGTATTCACATTGATTTGTTCACCTTTGTTGCCGAAAGAGGCAAACAAAGAGACTACCCGGTGTTGGCAGTCGAAGGAACGATATATATTCTGCTACATCCGTCTTGTTCTAACCCACTTTTATCACCCCACCCCACCCCCACCCCCCAACTTTTTTGTTCTAGGGTAGTGTCAGAGAAAGCTAATAAAACCCTAAACATATACACAGTTTTGACTCGACATGGACTCTTTCTCCGCAGTAATTAACCGCACGCCGATCGACTTCGATGGGAGTGAGAAAAAAAAAAGTCTTTGATTTCATTCGTATGTCATTTTATTTCTTTTCATTTCATTTCTTTCAGATTTGATTTGATTTGATTGATTTTTTTTTTTCATTTCTTTCTTTTTTTTTTTCTTTTTTTTTTTTAGGAAACGCATATGTTATATGTGGTGGGACTAACGAAAAGTCGGGTTTGAACTGTGAGCAGCTATGTTTTAATATGTAGTTTTGTATCCAGTAATCTAAAAGATTGAATCGGCACGAAGTCCTACCATACTCACCAATACCACTATAGTCGGCAGATCAAAACATGCCAAACGTTTGCACAGGCGTGGCTGGTTGCGATTGTCACCAAGGATTCAAGTTGAGCGGGTTCTGTCCCCTGTCTCGTCTTTTGTGCCTCCTCAGTGCCATTACTGCCACGTCAGTCATTCTGCTTCCCCTGTACACAGCCGCACCCATAACCGCCCTGTCTCAGTCCCAGCACTGGCAGCAATCAATATCAGGTCGTCACGGGTCAACCCACCAGAGGAGACACTGCACTGCTGCCAAGTCATTATGACGATGTGCAGTGGTGCCTGTTCTGATCCAGCTCAGTTTGGGGATTTTCCCTTTATAGAGTTCCTCAGTGATTTCGGTTTTTTGGCGTGCCTACATTCTAAAACATCAGCAGGCCAGATGATTGGTTTGCTGTATTTACGATCGGCTCATAAGAAATTTGGATATATCGGTGACCAATAACCGATCAACGCTAAATTTAAACCATGAGTCCTTTGCTGATTTTTCAAGAAAACACACACACACACACACACACACACACACACACCACACACACATCATATAATATATATATATATATATATGTTTGAATTCTTCAGGTTTTTATTTCATCTCATCTCTCTCTCTCTCTCTCTCTCCTCTCTCTCTCTCTCTCTCTCTCTCTCTCTCTCTCTCTCTCTCTGCCGCTGGATTTATTCCTGAGTACAATAGCAAACCTGAATATTCCCACAAAACAAAAGCTCCATGAAGTTGGAAAGCATAGAAAATCACATTAATTTTGTACTTACACACACACGCACACACACACACACACACACACACACACACACACACACACACACACACACACAAACGGGCATGCGCGCGCGCGCGCGCGCGCGCACGACCACACACACACACACACCACACACACACACACAACCACACACACAGTGCCGGAAAAAGAGACATAGTTCGGGCGAGATAATGTATAAGCCCATGAAATCACATTTAGGTTGAGAACAGTCCTGTTAAATGTTTTTCTAGTTTCTATATGAGGGGGAAGAGAAAAGGAAAGAAAATGTTCACACCGTCCCATGTATATCCTCTTTGTATAATGTGTCATTTTGCCATGAAAGAGGCGGGAATCAAACAGTAACTGTTGGTGTAGAAGACAACGAAATGCACATAGAAATTGGTGTAGAAGACAACGAAATGCACATAGAAATTGGTGTAGAAGACAACGAAATGCACATAGAAATTGGTGTAGAAGACAACGAAATACACACAGGAATAGAAATTGATGTTGAAGAAAAGAAATGCACACAGGAATAAATATTAACTGTTCTGTTGAAGGAAAAGAAATGTAGACATGATAAACATTAACTGTTGGTGTTGAAGAAAAAGAAATGTAGACATGAGTAAACATGAACTGTTGGTGTTGAAGAAAAAGAAATGTAGACATGAGTAAACATGAACTGTTGTGTTGAAGAAAAAGAAATGTACACATGAGTAAACATGAACTGTTGGTGTTGAAGAAAAAGAAATACGCACAGGAATGAAACATTAACTGTTGGTGCAGAAGAAAAAGAATTGTACACATGTATAAAACATCAACTGTTGGTGTAAAAGGAGAAGAAAGTTTCAGTAAAGTATAAGAAACCCATACGGAGCGTATAGCTTAATGAAGGGGGAAAATCTTTAAAAGAATTTTTATGGAAAAAAGAAAAATACGGAAAAAGGAAATAGAAAGTGCAGGCGACAGGTTAAACAAGTAAAAATAAAAAAGAAAAAAAAAAAAAGAAAAAAAAAAAAAAAGAAAAAAAAAAGAAACAAAATGTTTAAAACAAAGTTTTATGAGCAAAGCAAAAGTGAGCAAGGCATAAAGAGGTAGGCAAAGATATAAATCCCGCAGACAACTTTGACAGATTGACTCCAGAACCGGGAAGCCGAACTCTGGAAGTGACAAACTAAACGCAATCGGAAAAGTTGTTAATAAACAAAGAGCACGCGGCACACCTCTCCCCCTTCGACCCGTACACGCCTAGCTTACATTCTCACCCCATAATTATTTATTCCACACGCAGCAAGACAACGAGACAGCGGAATCGTCTCACGTGCCGCCACAGTAAAGCGCGTTGTCTAACTGTTTCGCGTAACGAGCGAGATTTTCTTCCACAGCCTGTACGCCCACCTCCCTCCCTCCTCACGCGGACCTTACGGGCATGGGCGTGGTCATTACGTCGACAGGAGGCGGGTCGGTGTAGGAGAAACCCTTCTTCCCCAACCCCCCCCCCCCCCCCCCCCCCCCCCCCCCCCCCCCCCCCTCGCATCAGTGTTCGGCTCGCCCAGGGCAGAAGCCGAGTTGCTACAAGCAGTCAGGATGAATCGTGGCAGTGCTGATAGGAGATTCTTTGTTTACCACTCAAACTAGCAGGTGACATGTCATCGGAGCAGATAGCGACTGACATGAGAGAGAGAGAGAGAGAGAGAGAGAGATGGAGAGAGAGAGAGAGAGATCAAACAATGTTACATTTTGGAAAAACAGATAATGATCGAAATAAGATGTCCAGAACAATTTGCGACATGCAGAATTTTTTCCTTTGGCTTCTTTACAAACCAACAGGGACAAAAAGGCCTTTTCATAGCAGTGACAGTTTGACATGGATCCACTATGACACAGTACTTCAGATTCAACCAACCCCCCCCCCCCCCTTTTTTTTTTTTTTCTCTTTCTTTCAAGAGTTGTGTGTGATACATGCAGACATGTACACGCACGTTTGTGTTAAGTGTCTGAGTGCATGGGCCAAATAAATAATGCTTGAAAGAACTGCTCATGGCGATGTACCGGCCTCTGACAGGGGGAAAAAAAGCCTGAATGTTAAGACAGGCAAACTACAAATAAACATCTTGTTTTCAGTAATGCTGCTGTCGGTTTCATCCTCCGCAGTAACTTTCATTCAGAGATGTTTGAACATTCACATCTTCCTCCCACCCTCTCTCTCTCTCTCTCTCTCTCTCTCTCTCTCTCTCTCTCCTCTCTCTCTCTCTCTCTCTTAACATTGTCTACTCTTCATTAAGATCAGAAGTATTAATGAAGAACATCAACAACTTGAAATGTTCATGCAAATGCATCTGCTTGTCGTAAGTTGAAAGAAAAAATCATACAGCTAG
The DNA here is from genome assembly GCA_033310375.1 of Conus canariensis. Lineage (NCBI taxonomy): Eukaryota > Metazoa > Mollusca > Gastropoda > Neogastropoda > Conidae > Conus > Conus canariensis. Next base: position 64,074,242 of record CM065717.1, read on the forward strand.
TTTGTTTTATGCAGCAGTTAAAGATGGAAAAAGACAACGAGTAAAAGCTTTATAAAACAAACAAGCAAAAAAGAAACAGATTGTGAAACGGTGACCGTACAGATGAGAGAGAGAGAGAGAGAGAGAGAAGAGAGAGAGAGAGAGAGAGAGAGAGAGAGAGAGAGAGACACATGAGCCGCAGACAGAGCAGGTGCGTAAACAAAACTTGGTTTCACTTATTTTAATCCTTGCACACAGAGAGAGAGAGAGAGAGAGAGAGAGAGAGAGAGAGTTTTGTAGAAAAGGAAGGCCAGTATGTTAAAAAAAAAACAACCAATTTGTCTCCCCTGAACCAGTTCCAGAACGATGGGAACCACCGGTTGTTTTGCAGCTCTCCTCCCTTACCTCCTCTACACAGGCCGGAAATCTGAGATAGCAAGCCAAACACAAGCAGGGCGCCAGAGGGCCAAAGACTCAGTGCCAGTGGTTGGTTGGGCAACCCGACTCAGGGAAAGAAAAGAGAGAGAGAGAGAGAGAGAGAGAGAGAGAGAGAGAGAAGACAGAAGAGACAGACAGACAGACAGACAGACAGAGAGACAGAGAAGAGAGAGAAAGAGAGAAAAGAGAGAGAGAGAGAGAGAGAGAGAGATGTGAAGGCGAGCGTGATGGACGGATTGGGAGGTGAGGGGGTGGAAAGTTGAGCGAGGGTGGGTGGGGGGTGTCGGGGGAGGGGGGGAGGGGGGGGGGAAGGGGCTAAGTGCTGGGAGCTGAGAGTGATGGGGCAAGCAGAGGGTCTGGCTTGAGCAAAGCGTGTAGCTCTTTTAAAACTGGGTAGAGATGTGCGTTGGAGTGGGGATGCAGTGGTATGAAAGGAGGGGGGGGGGGGAGGGAGTGCTTGAGCTAGGTGAGAATTTGGCAGAACGGCAGAGGTGGGAAAAATGAAAGGAAGAAAAAGAAAGAGGTCGCGTTGAAAGAGAGATGGAGAGGGAGAAACGGGGAGTGAGCTAATAAGTCAGGCCAGCGGATATACAGAAGGCAAAGTTTAGGTCAGAGTGCCAGACTCTGCCAACTTCTGGAAGAAGGACGAGGGGGTGGTGAACAGGGGTAAGCAGCAGGGTCGGTGAGAGGCTGGAGGTGAGGAAGTAGAGGAAAAGGGGGGGGGGGGGGGGGGGGGTCGGTGGAGGGACAGCAGGGGTGGAAAGGGGGCATGAGAACCTAACCCCATTTGCGTCGTACCAATGTAATGCTTAGCCGCGGCTCGGGGAGGGCCCTCTCCGTTTCCCTCCCTGACTCTGTGGAAGGAATTGGTCTCGACATTTCTCTCTCCACAGCCTCTTGGTGGCGTGATGAGGTTTGTCTGGCTAGCGACTGCCACATGACCCCCCACCACCACCCTCTCCACTCCTCATTCTTCCTCTTACTATCACCCTTCCTCCCCCTTCCTCTTCAAGACCCTTTCACCACCCCCTTGTATGGCGAGAGGAGGGAGAACCCGAGCTACCTTGATGTTTGCGAAGAGAGCTCCACCCCGAACCAGTCAGTCCCTGACTGTACAACGCGCACACACACAACACCCACAACACACAGGTCTGTAACAGCCGGCTGGTTGCCGAGCCTCTCTTCTCACCTCAGCTGACCTGTACTACTGCCCCACTTTAGCACTGTCTGGCCCACACACTCACTGATAATGGTGCTGCTTGCGCTCTCATAGGAGCGCCCACAGCTCGGGAGACAGGGGGTGGGTGGGAAGGTGAGAAAGCGAAGGGTGACCAGAGGTCAGCAACTGTGCGCTCCGGCCAGCGCTATGAGCGGTCAGTGACTGAACTTCCCCCTTCTTCCCCTCCCTCCACCCCTCTCCCTCCTGAGCGCATCATGACATGGTGGGGTGGTAGAGTGGTTACAACACCTTAAAGTAAGTGTGGGGGGTGTTGGTGATTGGTGGAGGCCAAGGTAAGGAGTGAGCAAACGGAAGGCAATGTACATGGGAGTACCCTGTGTGCGTGCGTGTGTGCGCGCGCGGTTCTTTTCCTCCCTTTCTCTGCCCGCGGCCGCTCGCCAGTCGCCAACCCGCATGCCCTGGCTATTGGCCCAAAATAGTAACAACGCCCAGCCGTGGCGCGGGGAGACAGAACGGGGGGAAGGGGAGGGGACTGAAGACACCATCGACTGGTTAATGGTGTCTGCTATCCACTGACAGGAAAGACATTCGAGTTCGGTTGGAATCAAACACAGAAATACACTCAAAACAAAGCCCTCCCTCCTCCTCCTCCCCCTCCACCTAATGACCGACCCATCTGACTCGTTCGCGCGACGAGCGTGTGTGCGTGAATCGGGGAAGCCAACTGTTACACACGCAATCGGGGAGCGAATGTCCATAACGTTACACAACCTTTCACCCCTCCAGGAAATAGACTGGGCCGGTCCGCGGGGTCACTTACTTTGCGCACACAGTACGGGCCACCACGCATCAGTTGACCGCAGCCCTCCAGGCCGCGCTGACGGTACGGCACGTAACTGCGATCTGTTTGCACAGGATAGCGGCTGGTCACTGACTGACTTCGATCTTTGATTTGATCCGACGTTAGTGGAGAGCGGCCGACCCTTCACCCTGTAAACTCGCCACATGTGTGTGCGGCTTGTGACTAGGTACTTTTGCATGTGCTGTGTCCGACAAATGGGCTGGTTGTTCTGCTTGCAGTGTCTGTGTTTACAGAGACATTTCGCTGTTTGTCCTCGACCACTGTGTGTGTTCGTGTTGGTACCGTACTGTCATTGTTGGTCGTTTAGAATCGCATCGTAGAAGATCTCTACTGGTGGGGTTAAGTCTACTTGCAGATTCTAGAGTTACGTCAAAAGCATTGACTGGAACAGCAGATAGATTTAGAATGAAGTTTGGCTTTTCACTTCACCGCCTGTTTTCATTGCACTTTCAGTAGAGTATCATTAGTGCGTGTGAACTGAACAGGTGACAGTTCGAAGACGACATGATGTCCTTTTTTTTTTCCTTTTATGAACTTGAACGATTTATTAAGGATTGAAATAGCAGCAGGTGTTTACAAAGTCTTTTGATTCGTTCCCACAAATCGGTGAAGATGTCGCCATCTTTTATTGTCATTCTTTGTCCAGATGAGATCTTGAGACCACAGATTACATGAAGAGTCCCACACAATGTCGTCACGACGAAAACAGGGGAGACCTCAACAGAGGAAAACTCTGGATTCATGTGAGTACTCTGGAGATCGTCTGTTTTGTGACAATTTCGTTTCCGAGTTCATGGTGTTGTGTTGCTAACCGAAACACGTGCGAAGAAAAAATTCGTCTGCTCTTGCAATCCAAATGAGAATGGTTCATATTGGAATATGGTGGGCAAAGCTTGTTTGAAATAAATGGAACTTAAATTTTAAAATACTTTAACATCATTATAAAAAATAACACTACAGTTTTATAAAAATAGTAATATCATAGAAAAGATGTTAATGGAATAATGGAAATAATCAGTTATAAAAATGACAGCCAATATGAGCAGACGACACACGCAAGCAGACGATACACGGACACAGACGCACCAATGCACAGGAAAGCGCATGCATAGTTTTGACACATATAATTTTCATAATCCAGTCTTGGCCAACCGTTTTTTTGCGTCGCTGTCTTAGTGAACAAATGTTTGTAGGACAAAATGTGCATCGAGGTTTTCAGGTAAGTACTCTAGACAGAGTTAGTAGCAGTTCTCAATAAGCAGGTTAAAAAAAAAAGAAGTGTTGGTTTTCAGTTTTAAGAAATCATTGCTCTGTCTTAAGTTGTCAGAACAATTCATTTTCCCCACTTCCTTTATCCAGCATCTATCTTCAGTTTGACATGTTCTCAAAGTCGTTTTGATTATTAATTTCAAATTAGTTGACGGGAATTGATTACATTGGAGAGGGTGGGAGGTGAGAGTGACAAACTAAATAACGTCAGCCAATATTTGAAATATAGGTTGACATTTATATGTAGTGGGTCTAGTGTGGGGGTAGTTCTCAAGCAGAGTTAATGTGTAAAGAACATCTTCAAGTTGAAAAAAAAGCATTAACTTTAAGTGACAAAAACTGGCAACATCAACATATCCATTTTAAGCAGTTTTATATTTAAAGTTTAGTTTGAGAGACAGATTACCTCCAAATATTAATGCATGTTGGGTAATGCGTTCACACTGCATTGTTTGTAAGTATTAGATTAACACAGTCCTCTTCCACGTCCAGCTGTCCTTACTATCCCCACCCCATCTCTTCCTTTTCCCTCGCTCCCCTTGCCACTCCATTTGCTGCCCCTCCCGTTTCTCTGGTGTAAGTCTACCAGTCTTTGTCTCCTCACATCGCTTTCTTGTTCCTTTGCCATGTCAGTCTTTCCCATCTTTCTATCTGCATTGATCCAGTTGTTACTACTGGCATATTGACAGAAGTCTCTCATAGTTGTGATCATGATCAATATGGTTACATTCAGCAGTCATTGAGTAAAAATTTCTCCAGTTGGTGATTATATTAAAGAGGGTGAAAATGTAAGCGAGTCATGGTGAGAGATGTTGTTTTCATTGCTGTTTTTGTAGATTACATGAGCCGGAAAAGGCACATTGAAAAGTATTAATTCAACTTCAGGTTACTTCCAGTTTAAGAGAGAGAGAGAGAGAGAGAGAGAGAGAGAGAGATGCGATGCCCTCTCTCTCACTCACTCCCCCTCACTTTCTCTCTCTTTGTCTGTCTGTCTGCCTCTCTCTCTCTCTCTCTCTCTTCTCTCTTTCTCTCTGTCTGTCTCTCTGTCTTCTCTCTCTCTCTCTCTCTCTCTCTCTCTCAGTCTGTTTGTCTGTCTCTCTTCAAATGTTTTCATTGTTGATAACATTTGCATATTTAACTGTTTAATTTATGTATTTACATTCCTGCATTAGTTATTTTCTTTTGTTTTCCTGAGGCTGCTGATAAAAACTTGCAGCCCCCTTGACATGCAGGCTGTAGGCCAATAGATCAATGTTAATAAAGAAAAACACATCTGAAGTATCTGAAGCTTCTCTCTGTCTGTTCTCTGTCAGTGTGTTTCTCTGTCTGTGGCTCTCAGTCTCTAGTTGTCTTTCTCACTGTGAGTGTGTGTGTGTGTGTGTGTGTGTGTGTGTGTGTGTGTGAGAGAGAGAGAGAGAGAGAGAGAGAGAGAGAGAGAGAGATTTCATAAGCAAAACTGATGTCATTAATCATTTTAAACTGTCAAATCAGTAAAAATATGGTGTATGGAGGGGGAGGGGGTGGGGGGAGTAGATGACACATGAGAGATGTATAGTAGGTAAACTCAATAGATCATTTCAGCAAACTTGCAGACATTTGAAATAATGTGCCTCTTCAAAAACAATAATGATAATAACTAAGAAGACATGTTTGAAATACTATGAAGACCAAAGAGACACATTTCTCAGTCCTCTTTTGGCAAATCTGTTATTTATAAACTTGCTTGATTAAAATTTGATTT
>CM065717.1:64087210-64089710 GCA_033310375.1 Conus canariensis
GGACATGTCAGAGATCGCTGTTCTGGGGAGGAGGTGTGTGGTATTTGTTGCAAGGCAACCCATGATGGGCCATGTAAAGACCCGGCTCATTGCGCAAACTGCGGTGGCGACCACCCCTCCTCTTCACGCAACTGCCCTGTCTGGATCCAGGAGTCCAACATTCAGAAAGTTAAAACAGAAAAGAAGATCTCATTTTTTGAGGCACGTAAGCAGGTTGTTGGCAGTCAGACACCAACAGCGTCTTCATATGCTTCAGCAATAAAGAAAGTAACGACCCGTTCAGTCTGCTGCCAGACTGATGAATTTATTTTCTCAAAGACATTACAAGGAAGACCGTTAAGCTCGGGTGGAAGCAAGTCCACCACCTCCCAACCCAAAGTGGGTGCCCCTGGTGGAGGCAAACAATCCGCCACCCCTCAGACTGCCCAGCAGTCTACTCCATCTGCTGCTGGGCAGATGAAAAAGCCAGGCCTCCCGCCTCGAACTTCCTGAGCAGTGCCCGTGCGGGCAAGGGAGTTCAACCAAGTGTGGAGATGGTGGAGATGAGGAAGAAACCTCCACCATCTCCAAAATCCAGACCTTCTTCACCTGTGGGCAAGTCTGCCAGCAGGTCTGAAGACCCAAACAGTCCAGTGAAACTAAGCAATAAATTTGCTCCACTGAACGCAGACGATGATGAGGAGATGACTTGATTTCTCTCCTATTCATCCTCTGCACCATGGATAGTAGTAAACTAATCCATTGGAATATCCGTGGCCTAAATTCAAATTTTGAGGAGCTGCAGCTTCTGTGTCAAACAGTAAAACCTTCCGTCGTGGCTCTTCAAGAAACTAAAATTCAAAGCCAGAAGACCTTCACTCTTTCTGGCTTTAATATTCTTTCTAAACCTGCACAACCATCCACATTGGGACTGTCAGGCGGTGTTGCCCTTCTTTTACACAAAACTTTGCTGTTTAGTCCTGTCGCTCTGACTACCTCCCTTCAGGCTGTAGCTGCGAGAGTCACTCTCCACAAGACTGTTACAATCTGCTCACTGTATCTGCCACCTTCTGTCCCGGTTTGTCGTCAGGACCTTGTCAGTCTGATCGGAGAACTTCCTCGACCTTTTTTGCTGTTGGGTGACTTTAATGGTCACAATCCTCTTTGGGGTAGTGTCAGTTCGTCATCCAGAGGTCTGCTTCTTGAGGATGTCCTTTCAGACTTTGATTTGTGTTGTCTGAACGATGGAGCTCCAACTTACCTCCACTCTTCCACAGGTTCACTTTCGTGTTTAGATTTGTCGATTTGTGACCCCTCGCTGGTCCTGGACTATGAGTGGTCTGTCCATGACGATCTACACGGAAGTGACCATTTCCCTGTTCTTTTAAAACCTGTATTAACTGAGAGCGCTTCTGTCTCACAACATTTTAATTATAAGAAGGCCAACTGGGATCTCTTTGTAACCAATATTTCAAAAGAATTCCAGGAAGTTGATTTTCTTCAGAGTCCAGACCCAGCAGAATCTCTGACCAATACTGTGATAAACTGTGCTAAAACCTGTATTCCAGTGTCTTTCGACAAACTCCAAATGCCCAAAACACCCTGGTTTAATTCAGACTGCCAACAAATTTCAAAAGTTCGCAAACGGGCTCAGCGTCGGGTATACCAACGACCTTCAGGTCCCAACGCTCGAGCCCATCAGAAACTCCGCGCCAAATCGAGACACACTTTCAAAATCAGTAAACGTCAGTCTTGGAGAAACTTTTGCTCCGGGCTGACATCAAAAACTTCAAAGAAAAAAGTCTGGAACATCATCAGAAAAATCAAAGGGAAAAACACCAACCCCTCCATTCATCACTTGAAACTTGCCGATGCTCTGGTCACTGACAAACAAGCTGTTGCCAATCTGTTGGCTTCCACCATCCAACAGAACTCCTCATCTTCAAATAAATCTGCAGCATTTTAAAAAAACAAACAACTCAGAGAGAAATCTTTATACAATTTCACATCAGACAACTCTGAAGCCTACAATCTCCCTTTTTCGATCAATGAACTGAAAACAGCTTTACAAACCTGCACTGATTCTGCCCTGGTCTGGATGATATTCATTATCAGGTTTTGAAACATTTTCCAGAAAGCTGTCTCCAGACCCTTCTTAAAGTATACAACCATATCTGGACCACAGGGTGCTTTCCGCCCTCCTGGCGGAAAGCCCTGATCATTCCAATTCCAAAGCCTGGAAAGGACCTTACCAACCCTTCCAACTATCGTCCAATAGCTCTGACTAGCTGCCTCTGTAAGTTGATGGAGAAGATGGTCAACTCCCGTCTGATGTGGAAGCTGGAAACCGATGGCCTTTTGGCCAGTCAACAGTGCGGGTTCCGGAAATACCACTCGACAGTCGACCATCTAATCCGTCTGGAAACCACCATCCGCAATGCCTTTGTCAATAAACAGCATGTGGTCGCTATCTTTTTCGACCTCGAAAAAGCGTATGACACCACATGGAAATCAGGAATTC
>CM065717.1:64094710-64104267 GCA_033310375.1 Conus canariensis
GACTGCATGAAACAGCTTATCAGCGTTAACAGATTAAACACACAGAGTGACTGGTATGATAAAGAGTGCTTTGCAGTGAAATGAAAGGTGTGCAGACTTTCCAAGAAAATTTAAGAAAATATCAGAGAGGGTTTTAAAAATATTTAGGGAAACATCAGATTGAAAGGATGGTGAGGTTTTTGCATATGGCGGAGGAAGTAAAAAATCAATTGCTCAGAAAACAAAAGATGTTTAATGATCTGCAATTTATGAAAATACTTGATTCTGTAAATAATCAACAAGAATTTTTTTTAATCACTGCGGTCAGTATATAAAAAAGTTATCACAATCTAAAAATAATATTACTAGTGAGGAGCAGTACCAACATTTTACGCTAGTGTTTGAGAAAGATGTGCAGTCTCAGCCAAATCAGAGTATTGTGGATGACGTGTATACAGATTACATGAACCAACCTGTTACAAAAGAAGAAATGTTACAATCATTTAAAAAGTTAAAATGCGGGAAAGCCCCTGGGTCCGAAGCTTTAGTTGGGGAATTATTCATAGACTTTTGTAATGAAGCTGCTAATGTACTTTTTGATAAAGGAATACATCGTAAAGGTGGACCTGAGTCAGTTATTATACCTCTGTATAATAAAGGTGACGTAGGAACAACAGGGGAATTTCTTTGTGTAATATATTGTGTGAAGTTTTAGTTATTGAGTTGAACACTATCAGATTGGGTTGAAATAAATAACTTCAAGGTGGATTCAAAACAAAAATTACTCAACTGTTGGATTATATGTTCACACTTTCGGCAGCCGCACAAAAGCAGTTTGTAAATAATCGGAAGCTGTATGCAGCTTTTACAGGCTTTCAAAAAGCTTTTGATTTGATTTGAAGAACATTTTCGTGGCCAATACTTGGAAATAACGGGGAAAGAAAAGAAAACTATCGTTGTATAGAAAGTATTAACATGATGTAAACGCTAGAATTAAATGTGATGCTAGAGTTTGTTATCCTGTCAAAGGTACAAGATGGGTAAAACAAGGTCATGTGTGCAGCTCCATCGTGTTTTCGTTGTTCATTGATGATTTGGCACTCGAAATAAAGGAAAACGGTAGACATGTATACATTGGGTTTGGTTTTATTGTTTATTCCAGACAATATAGTGTTATTGCCCGAAACCCTGATGTATTTATAGAGTCAGTCAAATCTTTTGTGTTTAGCAGCAGAGACTGGAGCTTAAAGTTAATATGGACCAATCTAACTTTCTGGTTTTTCGTAAAGATGAATATGTAGCTGTACGTGAAAGACGGTTGTATAGAAGTATTCAAATGTCTGTTATTAGTGTATGTTACTACCTTGGAATAATTTTTCATCTAAGCTTAGTTTTAGATATATACTTCCCATGATCTAGTTAGCCGGGCAAAAAGAACTGTTGTGAGTATTTTGTCTGTGATGTACAAATTTGAAAATTCTGTCCAAAACTATTTTAAGAATTAGTTGATGCGTAAGTATAGCCAGTTGCATAATATGGAGTTAAGATATAGGGATTGAGCAATAGTCACAAAATTGACTTGATTCACATGTTTACAATGAAAAAGGTTTTACCTGTAGACCAAAAGACACAAAACGGTCTAATATCGGAGAACTTGGAAGATATCCAGTTTTCCCTTAAGTGATAACACCGAAGTGTTTGGTATTGGTTTGAAGTAGATCAGATAGATGATGACAGACTACCAGCTTGGGCATATGAAACTATGTATGTATAATAATACGAGATCAAAGATGGAAACAAACGTGGACATGTAGTGTTTGTAGTGATTTTTGTAACTACGGTTTCTGTTATGTATGAACTAATGGGATGTGAGGTGTGTAAAAAAAAGCCTTTTGGTTTGTTTCAAGCAGCACATTACAGATTGTGAAAATGGCAAGAACTGAGTGACAGATTGTCATTGTACAGATTGTTTAAAGTCAGTCACTTGACATTACCAACCCAATCACTTGATTGAACCATACATTTCGTTCTCTCTGTGTAATTTTGTCAGAACTGCATGAATCAAGTTTAGGTTTGGTGTGTCTGATTGCCGTTCATTCTCAGAGAAACAAGTATGACGTTTATTTGTTTCAGCAACAGAGAATGAGATTCATTTAGTTTTTAGCTGCCCAGCTCTAAATGATCTGAGAAATAAACTAATTCCACCAAAATTTGATAAAAGACCATCCGGTTTTCGTTATTTATTATTCGCCATTATCGACGAAGGAAAAAAAAAGAAAGAAAAAAAGAAAGAAAGTGTGGTCAGAAACCTTCCAGTTTACTAGCATAAATCTTTTCAAAGAATCAGACCTTCTCCTCAGTACGTACAAAGAGAACATGTTCGTATATTTTACTTAGTTGCAGCCAGTACGATACAGTAGTTTTGATTGTTTCATTGTTATTTATATTCTATGAATTCATCCCCTTCGAATATGGGGCTATGTCCTCTTTTTTTTTAATAAACCACCTTTAACATTGTCATTGTCTCTGTCTCTCTGACTTCCTGCCCACCTGTCTGCCTTCCCGCCTGTCTGTCTGTCTGTTTGTGTGTGTGTGTGTGTGTGTGTGTGTGTGTGTGTGTGTGTGTGTGTGTGTGTGTCAGTGTGTGTGTGTGTGTGCCTCTCTCTCTCTCTCTCTCTCTCTCTCTCACTCATCTCACTCACTCACTCACTCTCTCTCTCTCTCTCTCTCTCTCTCTCTCTCTCTCTCTCTCTCTCTCTCTCTCTCTCCCCCATTTAGTACGGTACGCCAATCACAGCAGTGAACACCCCCTTCCCCTTCCCGCCTTTTTCCCCTCGAAAATCGAGTCCTTTACTGTTGAGAGTTCTTTTATGTGCCTAAACTGAATACGGCATCTTTGGTCGCGTTGTTGTCTTTGCATTCTTCTTGTTAATGTCTTTGGTCTGGGCTCTTAATCAGTGATGTGTACGCGATAGTGGCCTGAGTGTATACACAGAAGATACCAGAATATGTACATAGGAGTGACGAGTGTTATGAAGGAGTGGTCAAAATATGTATAAAGGGGTACCATATCGTGTACACAGAAGTGGCCAGTTTGTATACAGGAGTGTCCAGAGTGTGCATATAGAAGTGGCCACAGAGTGTGTATGCAGGAGTGGCGAGAGTGTGTATACAGAAGTGGCCAGTATATGCACACAGAAGTGGCCAAAGTGTGTATACAGGTGTGGTCAGAGTGTGGATACAGCAGAAATCAGAGTGTGTACACAGGAGTGGCCTAAGTATGAGCGGTCAGAGTATGGATACAGGAACGGCCGGTGCATTGCATACTCAGCAGAACAGATCTATAGGTACATGTGGTGGAAGCTTATATACTGTCGGTGCAGATTTCTGTCTGCTTCTGGGGGTCGTGAAAGAACGTGAAAAGAAGCGAAATGCTAGGTCATAAATCGAACTTTGTTTTGTTTTAGCAACCAACAGCAGTCCTTCTGTGTTTATTTATTTATTTATTTATTTTGTAAATGCTACTTTCTGACATAGCGAAATAAGATAATCAGTATTTTATAACTCATTTACCTTTCTCTATGTGTATCTGTCAGCCTCTGTGTTCACTCGTGTCATCCGATCGTTCGTTTGATTTTTTTTTTTTTTTATCGTTATGAATCAGTTATGCACATTTTCTTATAAAAAGAATAGCTTGTTTGTGGCTTTGTAGTGTTGTGGATATATTATCATTTTTTTTATATTATGAATGAATATTGCTTTAAACTGAAAGGGGGGAGGGGGTGTCCACTTGCTCTTCTTCGTTTTTTTTCTTTAGATGTAACATTTTCCAGAGAACTGGATATATTGTCGAGGTAGAAGGAAACCAAATCAACGTACACAGAGACCTTGTCCTCTTCCTCTCACCTCTCCCTTTCTCCCTCCCTCTCTCTGTCTGTCTGTCTCTCTTCTCTCTCTCTCTCTCTCTATCCCGCACACAACCCCTTCCCCCCAGCCCTTCACATCCTCCTTCCCCTTCTTTACCCCCAGTGACAGTAGTTGCTAGGCAGCGAGAGTGGTAGTCCACATGCAGAGTGAAGCTTTTTGGCCGCCAGGGAGTTAGGCTGCCTTGTGCCCGCTCCAGGAGACATGCAAGGACTGCAGCAAAGCCCAAGTTCATCAGCAGCCACCGACTGCAGCTTAGTTGACGGTGGTGGTGGTGGTGTTGTCGGTGGTTGCTGCTGCTTTGTGGTGGTGGGGAGAGGATGATGGTGGAGACCTAGCCTGCAGGGTGGCGTCGGTAGTGGAAGCCGTCTTGGCTCCCGATGGACATCATTGATTGGTGAAGCTAGCCCTCGGCTGCCGAGGCCATGGCTGCCCTTACATCCTTCTCCTCCACCTTACTCTTTCCTCTCCGTTTCCAAGCCTCTTACCCACTGGTACCATCACTATTGCCACCTCTCCCTCCCTTTCTCTTTGCTTTCTGTTTCGCTGTTACTTTGCTTCTCTTGCTCGTGCTGTGGGCATTTGCGTCATTGCCGTATTGATTTTTATTGGTCAGTAGCTGACAACGCCCAAATGTCAGGCCAAGTGGCGTGTGGTAGAAATCACAGGGGCGAGCTGATCGATGCATGGTTGGCCAGTTGACCCATGGCCTGGTTACTCCCCACCCTCGCCGGGCCTGCTGACCAGTGGTCAAGCTATCGATTCGCCTAGTCCCCGCCCCTGAAGTAATACTAGCATAGGAAGTAGGCACGACAGTCAGTGTCCAGTTGCTTGACCTTTCTGTATTCTCCCTGTCAGTTCTGTGTTGTTCTGCAAATGGCGTACATGCGATAATACCGTGGTCTCACGCTGTCTGTACATGTATACCACGTAACTAAAAAATCTTACTCTAGTCTTACCAAAATGCCATATCAAAGCTCATATACCTTCACCAATTAAGCGATAGTGCGCTTAATTAGGTGCTTGTTAGTGCAGGCCAAACAAATAATCAAAGATGCTAAGAAAACACGTTAAAGACTAAAGGAGAGTATTGCTTTAAAGGTGATAAAATTATAGGCGTCTAAAGAAAGTGATTGTGAAAGGAGCCCATGCTGAGATATACTGAATATCCGTGCACCTGGCGGTCAGAGGGTTTAATGAGGAGACACAGAAACAGTAAAAAGGAGGAATGCCACTTGTACTTCCATATTTAAACGTTGAACAGTCACACACCCATGACTCCAAACGTACGATGCTTGTGGCACCAATTCATCCAGTGCACATTCAGGCACGAGGCGTAAACAACAAACAGAGAATTCTCCAAAGGAAGTTTCAAATTGTGTACATGTGTCACTTCAGAATATGTGGACCAGCCCTTTTGGGATAAGTTCCCTCGATTCTGTGTGCCTCGTGTCTGCATGTGTTGGGAGCGATTTGGTGCCGAAAGCACCGTTAGTTTGGAGTTATTGACGTATAGCCTGACTTTCACTGTGGGAGAAAGAGGGATCTGCCTTGCTTATTACACGTGTACGACAGTTATGCCCAGCGTTGTTGTTGTAGTCTCTGGTACAGTCATAGGACATTCCAGTGTCGCCATGAGTCTGCCCTGATTTTTCCCCCCACACGTATAACCTCACAGAATTTGTTCTTATGTTTTTACCGTCGGGATCGCCTTTGTATTGTGTGATTGTCTTTGTGTTGCCATAGACTGCGTGCTGAGCAGTTGATGCTTTTGAAAGTCTAAAGTTTATTAGGCGCTTTTTTGCTTGTGTTGCCATAAACTGTGTACTGAAAGATCTTAAAGTCTGAAATTGATTAGTCTTTTTTCGTTGCTTTTTATGGTGACAGAATTATGTAATATTTTAAATAATTTGTACAAATGTAAACTTAATGCGGCTGAAAAACAAAATTATCGGTCATTTCTCCTTCAACGCATTTTTTAGTTGATGCACATAGAACAATCGGAAAAACAAAGACGAAGAAATCTGTTGCAAACCACACTGCTTGCTGTGCGGTTGTTTTGGTCTGTCAAATGGAATATCAGAGGTATAAAATATACATGATGGGGCATCAGCACATTTTCACACTCCAAGCGCACAAATAAGAAGTACTGAGCAGACAGGGCAGGAAAGAAGGCGAGAAAATATAATGGTCCATGTGTAGAATGCGTAGGGGGTTTCGGGTCATGTTTATTTATTTTTTTTTTTTTTGATCTCTCGTTTTTTGGTGTTTTTTTCCCCTCACTTGGACATTATCCATTATTTGTGACTAAAACTGAGACATTTTGCATTGTTTCTGCCTGCAAATGACTCAAGACTGAATGTTTCTCATCGTGGCATATTATTAGTTGCAAAGACAAAAGAGGAGAAATCGATTTTGTTTCCTGGGAGAAGTACATGTCAGCGAGCTTTAATGAGTGGCATTTGAATTGTGTAACCTGAATCTTGATGTTTGGTCTCTTGTGTTGAATGTAGTGAAATGTATTTGGACTGCGTTATTTCAGAGGCTGGTCTTCTGTTACAATAGGAAATTCAGATTTATACGTAGTTTCAGCGACCTGTAAACCTTAACAGATCAAGCCCAGTCGAGGACAAGAGAAAGACCAATCGGATTGGTTTACACAAGTGATTGAAAGACAAGTTCTCATCAACACAAAGGTAAAGTTGGAATTCAAGACAAGGACGAGATTTATGTGTCACATTTTGTATTTTTAAGTGTGTTTAAAGGCGTATTTTAACTGCCAGGTCAGTGTTATTGATTTGATAGCCGTAGTTAACAGATGTTCATTGAATATTCATGTAACATTCAAAGCAGCAAGGAAAGGCTTACGACTGACAGTCAAGCCAGGGCTGTATTAACTGACTTGTTTTATCGTAGAATGCATTGCTTACACTTCGATTTCTGAACGTTTCTTACTCTTTTTTTTTTTTATTCCCTTTCTTGCTCTTCTGTTTCTTTCTTTCAATTCCTGTTTTTAAAGACGTTTTCGATTCATTCAAGCTTTAAAAGATTCTTCAAAGCAAAGCACATTTGGCTTATGTTAAGAATTATTGTTTTGTTTTTTTATTTTTGTGTACGCACAAATTATTGTTTTTTTTGTGTGGGTTTTTCTTTTTTTTTTTTTCTTTTTTTTTTATTAACTTTTTGCGTCGACAGATGGATGAAACGCAATCGCTTTCAAGTATGTTCGGCTTACAATTAAAACTTTGCATGTTCAAACCTCGAATACCAAACTTTTGGCACCAACCATCGCACCTTACAAAATACCATGCACGGCTGGCCAGATCTGGGTCAATGCATAGAATGGGGGGCACGGGACCTGCGCCGAGAGGCCTGTGGTTAGGTGCTTTGTGTCCAATGGACCACACCTCTGCTTTGTGGGGCGGTCGATTACGGCTTCCAAACGTGTGGTGGCGCTGTGGAAAACGCGGTCGAGCATACTCCGCGGCCAGCGCCTGACTCCTCCCCTTTCGTCTGGGCTGCTGGTTTATCGGTCATTGGCGGTCAGGTGATTAGACACGCGTGATTGCGTGAGCTGTTGAAGTCTACGCCTACACAGTGAGGCGTAGGCTACCAACAAGAGCAGTGGTCAGCGGTATATGAGGGATCAGTTTATTTATTTAGTCGTTTATTTATTTATATCTTTAATTTTGTTGTTGTTGTTATTGTTTTTCTTGTTGTTGCTTTTAATACTATTTCTGTTACAATTTTGCTTGTCTGCTTCATGTTTTCTATGAAACTAGGTGTTTGTGATCAACCAGTCCACTGATTAGATCAGTAAATAGTCATTTTAAACCTTTTTAAAACCCCTGTAATAACCGCTGTCATGTTCAAGTTTAATTCCTAAATCATCGTAGCTGAAGAGACCGTCAGTTTTTACAATAAAGTTTAATGTCAAAGATTCATAGATCTATAATCCTTCCCCCTCCCCTTATCTCCCTCCTCCCTTCCCCTTCCTTTGGGTTTGAATTACACAATAACAATGTTCACATACTGGATCAATTTATCTTTGAAAAAAATCATAAATTTATATTTTAGATAGACAATCAAAATACGTTTTTCGTCTCTAAAGCATATGTTCCAGTTAAAAAAAATCATACGATGCACGTTACCCAGTGTTCTGAATTTACTCAGAGTTGTGCTATCTTTCCCACCGCATAATTAAGTTCACAGTTTACGATTAGCGTTTTTTTTCCGTTTTGTTTTTTGTTTTGTTTTTGTTTGTTGTTGGGTTTTGTTGTTGTTGTTGTTGTTGTTTTACCGTGGTGTTTTTCTTTGTTTTGAGGAGGTTGGGGGGAGGGTTGACACTCTAAAACAAAATTGAATTCAGCCCTAATCAGCCCTAATAGTTCCCATGTTGCATTCTCTGCAAATTCTGTTTACGCTGTCCTCGCCCCTCCTGCCTGTTTCAATTGGAAATATATAGCAGCCATTACGAACTGTGTCACGGCAGACGGGGATGACCATTGAGAAGAATGGGAGCGGGAGGAAGAGTGGGGCGGTGGAGAGGCAAACACTGATCATACTTTCGAACCAAAGCATGTTTAGATGTGAAGCGTAAACGTCACTTTTTGCTGGGTGCCAGCGGCATTCCAGCTAGTACTCTCTGACAGCGGGCTGACGATCAACATCCGACCCTCTAACACTAGCAGCAACCATCTGCCCGTGCCAGCGCCTCCAGTTTTGACTAGAGTTACTGGGCGGACAAAAGCAGCACGAACCAACCAGAGAGCTGTGAGATTGACACAGCTGATGGCAACATTCTTCGTGTGGCGCCACCTCCGGAGTTCAGAGCGGTCAGTGATTGAGCTCGCGCTGTGGAGGTCAGCAGGTCGGGAGGTGGGATACGCACGCTCACAGCTGTTGGCTGTTACGGCACGCTTGATTGCATCTTGGGCCGTTCCTGCTGTCTGGCCTGCATGGCTTATGTAACGGGCCGGGGTCGTCAGACAGGTCAAGGATGTTGTGGCTGGCTTGCGGCCCCGCCTGAACCGCTAGGTCAGCAGTGGGCTAATGGTGGTGGCCAGAACCGAGGGGAGTTGTTGAACTTTTACCCATAGTATCTTTAGGCCGTGGACGTATTCATCTTTGTTGTGGATTGTGTCAGCAGCATTAGACCACATACGTATGAGTGACGTGTTTCTGACGTTAGCAGAGTTTGCTCTTGTTGGTTGGTTTTGACCCACCTGATATGGATTGCTTCCTGTGGACTGTCTGTACGAAGGCTGCGATTGGACCAACGTGTGTGTGTGTGTGTGTGTGTGTGTGTGTGTTGTGTGTGTGTGTGTGTGTGCAGGTTTGTCGGTATGAACGATGTGGGATGAATGCCAAAGAGGGGGAATGAAAGATAAAACATTTAAAGGGGGGGGGGGGGGGGGGGGGGGAGAGAAAAAGAAAAATGCGCTGATACACTAAAATTGCACATTATATTCGAAGAGAATGGTAATTCAGTCAGTTGAGATCAAACGCTGTTAAAATAAAGGAATGCGGGAAAAAAAAAATCAAATTAACCAAACAACTGCTATTGTCAAGAGAACTTAAAAATTACCTTTTAGACAAATCTCTCTCTCTCTCTCTCTCTCTCTCCCCCCCCCCCCCCCCCCCCCCCCCCCCCC
>CM065717.1:64104367-64106867 GCA_033310375.1 Conus canariensis
CCCTTCGTCACCCCTTGCTTACCCGTTTTCCTCCCACCTTTCCCCAATTCCCCCTTCACGGTTCCCTGGCCCTACCCACCCTCCTCCCAATCCCTTTGCCCCCCCCCCCCCTTCCCTTTTCCCCGTCACCCCCTCCTTTTTAAAAATCCCCTGCCCTTTAAACCTGCCCCCCCCAACCCCCCCCCCTCTCCCCCACTGTACCCTATTCCCCCCCCTCCCCTTTCCCCTTTGGCCCGGTTCGGATACAAACAGTACGTTTTGTTTATACATTAGTCGTATTTTGTCGCAAAAATTAAAAAAAAAAAAAAAAAAAAAAAGCCGAAAAAAAAAAAAAAAAAAAAAAAAAAAAAAAAAAAATAAAAAAAAAAAAAAGGGGCAATGTTGCACAAAAGGGTTCGTTCTTCATATGTCCAGTGTACTAACAGGTCACCACGCCAAATCTGGCGAAATTTAGGCGAATGCTGTGGATTCTTATAGGGAACAAGCAAGGTGAGACAGATATGCGCGGTACAAGCAACACGGACAGAGGATGGGCAGAGAGACAACAAAGTGTACATTATACATCTATGCATGACACGATCTCTCTCTCTCTCTCTCTCTCTCTCTCTCTCTCCTCTCCTCTCTCTGTATATATATATATATATATATATATATATATATATATTTGTGTATCTATGTTTCTCATACTTTCTTCTTTTTCTTCTTCTTCTTCTTCATCTTCTTCTTCGTCGTCGTCTGCTTCTTCTTCTTCTTCTTCTTCTTCTCTCTTCTTTGCTATACTTGTTATATATATAGACAATTTATTTTCCGCACTATTGTTGTGAATTTTTGTTTAGCCTCATGGCTGAGCGTAAAAAAAGCACGCTTGTATGCTTATCTCATATCCTGGAATAAACAAAATTTTGTTCGTTCTCTGTGTGTGTGGTGTGTGTGTGTGTGTGTGTGTGTGTACTGGTGTGGTGTATGTGTGTGCGCGCGCGTGCATGTGTGTGTGTGTGTGTGTGTGTGTGTGTAAGCTGAGCGTTTTAGAACGCATAGATTCTGACTATTTACCTGCACCGCTTCTTGTTTCTTTTCCTAAAGAAAACACCATAGTGCCAATAATAAGGTAGAAACAAAAACATGGAAAAAGTCGTCTGGAATGATTAACATGTTAGCTTGCTTTGCGATCTCATACAGGTAAATGGTCAGTGTCTATGCATTCTAAAACATTCAGCTTACACGAGTCATACAAAGAAGCAAACAGTTCGTTAGAAAATAATTATGTATTAATCAACAATACTACAACCAGTGTTAAAAAAAGCATTATGGCGACCTTCAATGTCTCCTTTACACACGCTTTTAAAAATGCACAGATCAAAAGCAGTGCAGATATTCAGCAGACAATTTTCCATGATTATTCGATGTACATCCTTCAGAGTGTCGATTGATACTGAGAAGGCGGCTGTGGAAATGCTTATCAAAAACATCGTTTACAGATTATGTCTTCTGAAATGCTGGAAGTTCTGCTATTTAAATCACTCTTTATAATATAATCATCCCTCTAGACAACAGGAAAGCAACGATACAATCTTCAAGTGATTCAATACCATTATCAATATATGGGTACAAAAAGGTGAACCTTCCGGAGGTACGTAGGAACAAAAGTACAAAACATCCTTTTCTGTTCCAAATATTTTGTTGTTGATGTTTTTGTTTGTTTGTTTTTTGGTGTGTGTTTTTTTAAGGTGCATTTTCATTATAAAAAAAGGTCGAATGAATATTACGAACGGATACAGTTCTTTTCAAAATAAACAAATAACTCCGCCCGATCGCCGCCTTTCTTTGGAAGATTTATTTTTTATTATTTTTTTTAATCAAATAATATTAGAGCTTACAAGTGCACAGAAAGAGGGCAGTGCGCAAAGTTGTCATCATTTTTTTTTTTAAGTTCTTTGGAACATTCACTTGCGGATTTACAGAATAAGCTTACTTCCTAACCAACTAACTTACCAGCACGACATTCGTCCATATACGTTTCAATTGAAGACACAAAATCAAAATCATAAACAAACGGCATAAAACCACAGTCAGTAAGTTGAGAAAATAAACCATTCACTGTGGAACACAGTGAGAAAAGAAAAGCTTTATTTGCTTTTTTACATGCTGTGCCGTTCACTTTTTTTTTCTTTTTCTTTTTTTTTGCACGTGTTTTGAACACTATCGGGGCTCACCTCTCAGACCCGCAAACACAGTTCACCATTGACACTTCCACAAGTGACAGCCGGCCACCCCAAGGTGACTGGCTTCTGCTCTAGTGCAACGATAAACGAGACAAAATGGCGGACGGACTGAAGGCGATTGGAAGCAGACGACACTTTGAATACATCGTGGTGGGATGTGGAGGAGTGGGAAGTGGGGCTGTTTACTGGCTGTCGAAGAAAGCACCGGGAGGTAAGTGTTCCACACTTTCAATTTTCATTTTAAGTGAAGTAAAACTTTTAGTGAAGGGCTGCCTCTT
>CM065717.1:64111867-64139367 GCA_033310375.1 Conus canariensis
CACACCATACATTCTGATTAGAGAAAATGATTATTTTCGGCCAGTTCTACCCAAAGTTGTTAGAAGTGCTATGAGCTCTGACTGTAAGCCATAGACTGCTCGGTCGGGTGTCATCCAGTCAATGTGTTTGTCAGATTTTTCTGACCAGCACCGCAGGAGTCTGCATCTCTCGGACCTGGCTGACGCCAGAATACCCAGGATATATTACGATGGAATTGTGGAATGCAACTCTGCCATTCAGTCTGAAGCTGCGATACCTGAACAGATCAATGCACAAACTATAATAATCATTACTTAAAAATTCAGGAAGAAACTCGAAAAAACACGCTTGGATCTTCCTTCAACGTCACGTTAGTTAGTTAGTTAGTTTGTGTTTATAGGGTCCAGCGGACTACTAGGAGCCAAATCAGGACCTCAGCTATCATATCTAAGTCTCTAGATACAAATACCCACACTAGTATTAACACATCGCTTAAAATTTATGAGGACAAAAGCACAATTATCTGTTCAACTCCGACGACACCTGTATACATAATTAAAACACTATATTTTATAAAATAAGTTTACCTCTTTCAAAAAAGAAAAAATAAGATCTACTGAAATCTCACGAAAAAGAACTGATAAATCACTGGTGGAAAAGAACTTCTCTCTGATACACATCAAATCAGCACATTCTGTCAAAAAATGATTAACACTGAGCAAGCTGTCACACGCAACACACCATGGGGGGTCTTCCCCTCTGAGTATCCAACTGTGCGTTATATAGCTGTGCCCAATATGTAACCGTGACAAAACCGATTCCTCTTTACGGTTACATACCACCGATGGGAAAGGATTGGTTAAATCTGGGCAAATTTTAAACAATTTATTATGAATTTGATTACACCATTCACTCAGCCACAGTTCACGACAATACAAACTAGATTTATGACGTAGATCAGAGTGAGGAACAAACTGCATAGGCCTCCTGGAAAGACTTGCACCGAGAGCTTGTTTGGCTGCTTTGTCCACCACTGAGTTACCATAGATTCCCATGTGGCTGGGGACCCACAAGAAAACTATATGCTTTCCCGAAGAGACAAGCCGAGTATGAAGATCATGAATATCAGCCAAAACTGGATGTGAAACTTCTCTTGTCGATAGAGCCGACAATGCCGACAATGAATCCGATAAAATAAGGAAATCATTCTGATCTGACCTGGACACCGCACTGAGGGCCAGATTTAAAGCCTTCAGTTCAGCAGTATAAACAGACGACCAATCCCGCAATCTTAACAAAGTAGGCTTCTGAAAATTGTTATCACACACAATGGCAGCTGCAGCCCTCTCACCTTTTTTAGAACCATCTGTAAAAATCTTGATAAAATCTTGATAAAGTTCACATTGCCCAAGATAAAGTTGTTTATATGCAGCACTCGAGGTGACCTCCTTTCGAAATTGAGTTAAATATAAATTAATCTCTGGATTGGCGACTTTCCAGGGAGGTACATCAGTCTGTAATGGACCGTCATCAACAGCATCAAGGTCAATGCCAGCTGCCCCGAAGTGGGGCAAAATACGAATACCCAGTGGAGGAATCTCATTTGGCTTTAGATCATATTTGGCTCTAAAAGGCGGGTTCATGACAATACCATAGGCAGGGTTTTCTGGATTAGCCCTCAGTTTCAGATAGTAATTCATGGAAAGACACAACCTCCTTAGCTCCAGAGGGGGTTCACCAGATTCAACATACAAACTCTCTTTTGGAGATGTGCGAAATGCTCCCAGAGCAATCCGCAGTCCTTGATGATGAATTGGATCAAGAGCTTTGAGGTAAGATTTTCGTGCAGAACCATATACCACACACCCATAATCTAGCTTTGGTCTCACCAAAGCCCGATACAATCGCAACAAAGTTCGCTTGTCTGCACCCCAATCAGTGTGACTAATAACCTTCAAAACATTCAAACCTGACTGGCAAGATTGTTTAATGTACTTAATGTGAGGCAAAAAAGAAAGCTTATTATCAAAAATAACCCCCAAAAATTTCACTTGTTTGGAAACTTTAATTACTTGACCATTGAGACTGATAGCTGGTTCTAAGACCTGAGATCTTTTCCTATGGAAATGAACACACTCTGTCTTAGTAGCTGAAAACTTAAATCCATTTTCAGTAACCCACTGCTGAACACGATTAACACACAACTGAAGTTGACGCTCAGCTGCAGCCAAAGTTTTCCCCTTGGCAGAGATGGAGAAGTCATCAACAAATAATGACTTATCAATTCCAGAATTTACTGACTGGACGATGTTATTAATCTTGAGATTGAACAGAAGTGGAGAAAGGATGCTACCCTGAGGGACACCCATCTCCTGCTCAAAAGGATCCGAAAAGGTCGAATGAAGCCTAACACTGAAATGCCTGTTAGACAAAAAATTAGCAATAAACATTGGTAAATTACCTTTGAAATCAAGTGCCTTCAAATCCTGGAGAATTCCATGCCTCCATGTTGTGTCATAAGCTTTTTCTAAATCAAAAAGAATAGAAACTACATGTTCTCCATTAATCAAAGCATTCCTGATAAAAGACTCATATCGAACCAGGTGATCAGTAGTACTGCGGTTGTTCCGAAATCCACACTGGGAAACATCTAAGGCCCCCAGACATTCTAACTGCCATAACAATCGAGAATATACCATTCTCTCCATAGTTTTACATAAGCAACTAGTGAGAGCTATAGGACGATAGTTGTTAGGGTCCGAATGATCTTTCCCTGGTTTAGGAATAGGGATAACAACCGCCTCTCTCCAAGAAGGTGGAAAATACCCTGAACACCAAACATGATTAAACAGAGACAACAACACCTTTAAACCCTCAGCTGGCAAATATTGAATAAATTGATAATGAATGTCATCTGGTCCAGGAGCTGAGTTGTTGGCTTTCAAAATGGCGTCCTTTAACTCATCCATGCTGAAAACGCAGTTGTAATCCTCAGAACTATCTGGCACGAAGGAACAAGATTTTGACTCTGCTGATCTTTTGATACGCTGGAATTCCTTGCAATAATGATCAGCTGACGAATTTTGATGGATAGTAACAGCTAACAAGTTAGCAACCTCCTTTTTATTAGTAATAATCGATCCATTTACTTGCAAACATTTTATAACTGATGTAACCGACTTTCCCTTAATCTTACGGATTAGTTTCCAGACTTTCCTTGAATTGACCTTAAAGGACAGATTTGAACAAAATTTTTTCCAAGATTCTTTCTTCTTAGTTTTAAAAGTATACCGACACTTAGCCCTACATGCCTGATGTTTAACTTTGTTCCCCACCATAGGAAACCTAGCAAAAAGTCTTTGAGCACCTTTTCTCTTACCCTTCAAAGTTTTGCACTCTTTATCATACCAAGGGGTCTTAACATCATTTGGTTTATCACGGGACTTGGGAATAGCTTCCTTAGCACTCTCTACAATCACTTTAGTGAACTGCAAAACAGGATCATCATAACTCCGCAACAGATTCATAGGCAGTCTACTTAAAATCTGTTGCTGATAAAGACTCCAATCTGCAGAGCGAAACTTCCATGTTTCCCGAGGGGACTCCTGCATTTGCTTTGTAAAATAAATAAAAATCGGAAAGTGATCACTCCCGCTTAGGTCCGAATGAACCTGCCACTCTAAGTCCAAAAATAAGGAAGGGTCGCAAATGGACAAATCCAAGTGAGTCAAAGAACCAGAAGGAGAACAAAAGGTCGGTGAGCCTGAATTCAGAAGACAGAGATCATGATCCGATATAAAATCCTCAAGAACTTTCCCTTGAGAATTGGTGCAGTTACTTCCCCACTGTGGAGAATGGCCATTCAAGTCACCCAATAAAAGAAATGGGCGAGGGAGCTGAGAAATTAAACCATCCAACTGACTCTTCGAAATCACAGAAGATGGAGACAGATACAAACAACATATCGTAACGACCTTGTTTAACGAGATACGAGCTGCCACTGCCTCCAGATCCGTCTGAAGTGGAATTTCTGTATGTAGTACCGAATTATGAATATAAAGAGAAACGCCTCTCCTTGAAAAGTCTGCAGAAGCTGGCTTGAGTAAGCAGGAGAAACCAGGAATCTCATGCTTCTTACTTGCAGTTAAAAGGGTTTCCTGAAGAGCAATTACCGAAGATCTATACTCTGTCAATAATAGCTCAAGGTCCCGACAATTTGCTTTAACTCCCCTCATGTTCCACTGGAGTATGTCCATGTTAGGTTGTTAAAAGAATATCTATCAGCCCTCTTCTCCAGAAACTTCACTGTCCACCAAAGAACTAAAACGGTTCTTCAAGACAAGGTCAGAAGCCGATGCTCCTGATAAATTTCTAAGTTGTTTGTTGCCATGCTTGGAATTTGCTCTTACTGGACTGAAACCTGCTGCACCAAATACCTGACTTCGAGATTTTCCCCTAGGAGGGTCTGGAGTCCGAAAAGGACGCTCCTCACTGCGTGCCTGTCTCGTACTGCTGTTATTGGCCTGTGAGCGAGGGGACATCTCTTTCCTCCGATCCTTCACCCCTGACCTCTGATCCACAGCACTTTGTACAACTGAAACACTTCTTCCCTCACCAGCAGGGGCTGAAGCCTGTTGTACACTGCTGGACGGAACACTATTGCATTTCTGAGACAAAACCTCAACTGATTGTTCAAGTATAGTAAGCCGATCCAAAACCGATGACAACAATTCTGTCAATTTCTTCTCCAGAGCAGTGAATGGAGCTGCTCCCAGATCATCACCCGATGACCGGTTCGCAGAATCGTTAACCACCTTCTGTGCATAAGTCGCAGCCGAAGGACTCCTGGCCTCCACTAACCTTCTAGCCTCAAGAAAGGAACATTTCCTCTCAATCTTTACTTTCTGAATCTCGCATTCCTTTTTCCACACTGGACAACTTTTTGAATTTGCTGGATGGTCCCCCTTACAATTGACACAGTATACAGCATTTATACAAGATTCATCATGCTTCTTCTGTCCACAGTCACGACAGATCTCCTGACCCCGACAAGCTCGGCTGGAATGCCCAAAGCGTTGGCACTTGAAACACCGCAAAGGAGATGGTACAAAAGGCGTAACTTTCACTCGGACATAACCCACTTTGACAAACTCTGGGGGAGATGGCATAGCAAATGTCAAGAATAGCGTGTTGGTTTCGATTAAGTCACTTCCTTTAGAGATTTTAACTCTATGGACCTGCAGAACACCCTGACTTTCCATCTCAGTCCGAATTTCTGATTCAGCAACTCCAGCCAAGTCAACACATCTGATTACCCCTTTCGAGTAGTTGAGAAAGGGTGAATGGAAACCTTAACTGTGATCTGCATGAGTTGAGAACCATCCCTTTTCAGTAGCAACCGAGACGCCGCTTCCGTAGCACAGTTAACAAGGTAACTACCAGATCGGAGTCTTTTGATCATTTTAAATCCTGTGGACGAAACTCCCTCGAACCACTTGCAAACAGCGAACGGAGAAATCCGAGCAATGGATTCTTTCGGATCTTTTGCTTCCACTAAAAGGAAGCTTGGCCATGTGTTTTGGATACCCTTTCTCTTTGCCACTTCTCTTATCTCATTATCTGAATCTGAATCTCTATTCATAGTCTCGTCCATAAGCGTGCCATGTCCATCATCATTTCTTCTCTTTTTGTTAGGGGGTAGTTGTTTAGATGTCATAATGAAAGAAAAAAAACTTCACCTCCCCTACTCCCCACCCGCCATCGAGTGCCCACAAGGGCGATGCCCCTAAGCGGTCCTCCAGCAAAGGGAAACGCCAGGGTTATAGTGCAGGTATACACCGCGTGGCACGCGCTCCACCCCATCCACCAGGCTCATGACCAACTGCCGGGAACGGACAGGAGGCCACTCACCTGGCTTCCAGGACAAGCAACGTGGCACACGGTTTGACCCATGCCATGCCCACACTGTGAAGGCGACCGGTTGACAGCATTGGGCCCCATGCTGCCCCCCGTCTAGGGGAAGTCCGGGCCAAAGTGGCGTGTTGAGGGGCGCGGATCCTACTCCGAGTCCCTCTCAACCACCAGGACACCATTCTCCCCCGACACGGGCCGCACCGCACGGTCAACACGGTGGACCAAGAGGCCACAGAGAAAATAGAAAGTGCTACAGAAGACTTGTGAAAAAAAGGAAAAGAATAGGATAAAGATCCGTAAAGGCAGAAGATAGACAAAACAGAAAACTGCAGATTAATAAGGAGAATATTGAAAGAGAAATGCAGGTGAAAGAACCATGGGTAGGCAGAAAAAACACAAAAAACAGAGAAAAAGAAAGCCCACTTAAAACAAAGTCCCACCCTCAAGGGGCACAAGAGGGTGACCCTGAGAACTAAAAATAAGACACCCCACCCAGGTCCCCCAGGGCAGACCCCGGTGGGGGTCAACGTCACGTGATCGTCTTCGCATGTTGTGTCACTCCAGCGTTGATGTGTAGTCTTTAATATTCTTTTTAAGATAATGAATAAATCAATAGATACATGAATAAATAAATAAATACACAAATAAATTCAAGTTCTGTGGAAAGGTTACATGGTCGTTGCAGTTGGTACCACGTGGAGCGGGAGTCTGGCCTTCAGCTGCTGTTCAAAACGGGCGGTCTTCAGTTGTGTGTTCGTGGTTCCACGGACTCCATCATGAATAAGTACGCCCAAGCCATGGAGCGAAACAATATTCCGTGAGTGAAATAAGATTTTGGTGTCTTTCAATTTGCTTTTTTTAATGTTTCTGTGTAGCCTAGTCGACCGTGAACGATCATTTCAGAGCTGAAACTGCTCCTGCAAACAAATACTAAAGAAAAAATTCACAGTCACGCTAAGACAATGTCAATTGAAGAAACAGAAACGTCGATAATTCGATAATATAACACTGGATTAAAAAATGTAACCTCAACTCCCAAAATAGAAAAATCGCAGAAATGCTGCAGTCGTAAGCGTTCCGCTTAGCTTTTCACATCCAAATTAGAACAATATTGCATACATATCAGCCAGTGAAGTTTGCCGAATATCTCTATACAGGAAAATAAATGTTTTGAGCCTCTACGGCCGTACTGTCATTTGTGTAGGCTACTGGGAAAACCAGTTGTAAGGGTTAAATGGCCGTATCCTCGTTTATATAGGCTATCGGGAAAATCAGTTTGTTAGGGTTAAAACGAATGGCCGTATCGTCATCTTTATTGGCTGTTGGGAAAATCAGTTTGTTTGGGTCAAAACAAACGGTCGTATCGTTTGTATAGGTCACTGGTAAAATCAGTTTGCTGAGGTTAAAACAAAGTACTTCACAAACCGAGGCGTGGAGATTAGTGTTGACATTTCGAGGTCGCAAAATCGACCTGCATGGGTTTTGAATTTCGATGAACGCCACTTCTGTGTCATTGAGCCGCGATGGGTTGTTAAATCGAATCGCGCATGCGAAGTTTCTGGCGTTTCGTGTTTTCATCTGCGGTTACATTTGTTCAGCTTATGCGACTTGGTAGTAGAATTATACGGAAATACAGGGCTTGATATAAGGTGAGACGCCCAAAGACTCCCATGTGCCGGAATAGCTCAGTTGGTAGAGCGCCGGACTCGTAATCTTGGTGATCCTGGGGTTGCGGGTTCGAACTTCCGCCGGGGGCGTTTCGGTACAGGGGGATTTTTCCCTCGGAGTTAACATTGGTTCTGACTCCATTTCCCATACAGTCCTTCGAATGAGACTATAAACCGAGGTTCCGTGTGTGAACGCACGCATAACATCTTGCACACACGTAAAATCCCATCACCAACTTTCGGAAGAGTAGGCCAGTTTGGCCGTTGGTATGGATGACGCGTTACACATAGCATGCACCCTGCGTGAGAAATGGAAAGAATGAAGGAAGTAAGGAAAATGAGTGAATGATATTGAACGATACTGACTGGATGACACGGGAAACGACTGAATGAAGCGCCAGCTGGCAGCTCTTAAGTCGGCACTACCCAGGTAGGCAGCCCGTTGTGTAAACGAGTGTTGATTGTAAAGCGCTTAGAGCTTGGTCTCTAGCCGAGAATAGGCGCTATATAAGTATTCATTATTATTATTATTATTATGTGACTGACTCTGTGAAACTGAAAACCATAGTGATACACACTACTGAAATTGCATAACGAAAATGGATTTTTAAAAGTGTGGATGGTTAAATTAGACGGCATAATTGACAGCTGGTGTCAGTTACGGTGCTGCAAACCCACAACATAGTTTTCAGAGTAGAACAGTCCGAAAAAAATGTAGGTGATTGAATATGGAAGGCAGGAAGACAGAAGATCATAGCGAGACAACCGACAGATCTCATGGCGTCCCACGGGGTGTTCTGCCATTGCTCCTGACAAGAGACCAGCGCTGCTCATACGGAGGGAACAAAAACGTTTTATATATATATATATACTCAGAGGCATAAAAAACGCGAAAACAAACTGTATAGAAATTTTGATGTAATTGGCCAACGATTCCTTTCAACTGGTAATAGAAAGTGAGAAAAAGCAATCAAACACCGGAAAAGTGTCCTTTCAAAGTTCATTCTGGTAGAAAGTAAGGTCACATGAACTTGACCTTGACCCTGTGTTAACAGCAGAATGTCAGTATCTGGTGTGACCACCTCGAGCATTGATCACAGCTGTGCACCTGCGGTACATCGAGCGCACCAGAGTGTTGGTCTGCCTCTGGGGGACTTGCCACCACACCTGGCCCACAGCGACAGCAAGCTGAGCTGCTGTCTGGGGTCTGGGGTTGAGCTGGTTCAACTGCCTCTGAAGGGCATCCCAGAAATGCTCTATTGGGTTAAGGTCGGGAGAACTGGCTGGGTGAGGCAGCAGATTGATGCTGTTGTGCCTCAGGAAGTTCTGCGTAGCATGGGCAGTGTGCGGCCTTGCGTTGTCCTGCTGAAACAGGTTCTGTGGATGCCGCTGGAAATGCGGCAGGATGTGGGGCCTCAGAACTTGGTCGATGTAATGAACAGCAGTGACCCCATTACCACGTCCTGGACCCACATTCTGGAAGATGACTGGCCCAATACGGCGATTCATGCCGACAGCCCCCCAGATCATGATGCTTTCACCACCCCATGGGTCCCTTTCGGTGATGTTGGCATCCGTGAAGCGTTCCCCTGCTCTTCTCCAGATCCGGATGCGGCCATCGCCTGGGTTGACGCAGAACCGGCTTTCATCACTGAAGAGGACTCGGCCCCAGTCCCGATGGCGCCAATGCACGTGGATCTGTGCCCACTGCAGACGGTTCTGGCGATGCTGGAGTGTCAGGATAGGTCGCCGGGCTGAACGCCTGCATTGGAGACCAACTGTGTTCAGTTTGCGACGCACGGTCCTGCTGCTGGTTGGCCTGCCATGGTTGCCGACGGTGTTCCTGGCTGTGTTGGCAGCGGTTTGGTAAGGCTCCCGTCGATGCGGACGCAGAAGATGGCGGTCTTGGGCTGCTGTGGTGACCCTTGGTCTTCCGCTCCTCGGTCTGTCATCAGTGGTGTTTCTTGCTTGAAAGCGGTCCAGAAGGTGATAGACGGTGGAAATGTGGACTCCGAATGCGACAGCGACCTGCCTCATTGGAACCCCGGCCTGCAGTTGCCCCATTGCTATGCAACGATCTTGACGAGAAAGTCTCGGCATTATGTTGGCGCCGCTGGAAGGGATAATTTGAACTTTTTGGGGTTTGGAAATTTATAGCCCCACAATCGGGGCCACATTGAGTCGCAATTCACATTGATGCACGTGGCGTAGGTAGTCCACATGGCAAATGCACTCCTCGTGCCAAAAACGCTGACCCGGCAAAATTCACCCACTGTTACGAGGTTACAACCGGCCAAGACACCACGTACTGCTAATGTTGCACGTGCCAGCGACATTGCTTACGTCCTGTTCACAATGTGAACAATCGTGCACTGTCTCTATTTTTCGCGTTTTTTATGCCTCTGAGTATATATATGTATATGTATCGAGAGAGAGAGAGAGAGAGAGAGAGAGAGAGAGAGAGAGAGAATAACAGCATGCAAGAAAGATGACTTGTTTCATGTGGCCATGCTTACTCGTAATGTTGATTATCTTATGCTTTGTAACAGCTTTATATATTACAGTTCAATCTTATTTATTGTTTCCTTTTTTTTTTAGTATGCATACAGGAGGCATTTCAGGTTGGCAGTTAACTGGCACAGGTATAGCATCAGGGTTCTGTACGCTATTATGTACAGTGTGGGTGCAATATGTGTGTGTTGTTGTTGTTCATGTTTTTACCTTGTGTGTGTTTGGAAGACGTGGGGGGGGCAAGCTTACTACAGTGTGTCTTGATCATATATATATATATATATATATATATTGTGTGTGTGTGTGCACGCACGCGCGCGCACGTGTGTGTGTGTGTGTGTGTGTGTGTGTGTGTGTGTGTGTGTGTGGTCCAGATTTGAGCGTTGGACGAACGCACAGCTGCGGTCTCATTATCCCCAGTTCACCACGGGCCCAGAAGTGGAGGTCCTCTATCAGAAAGATTCAGGGATTCTGGACGCAGCCTTGGCCAATTCTACACACCTGCAGCTTGCCCGAAGCAATGGCGCCGTCGTCATTGACCACTGTCCAGTGCTCAGAATACGGAGAAACGGCACCGGGAATGTTGAGGTAGGAAAACCCCTGTACTTGAGGTAGGGAAAATGATAAGTCCAAAAACTCTCTGATATTGCTCTGCGCATAGTAAAAGCAATGTGGAACAGAGAAGGGCTTTTTTGATCGGTCTTATCCGTTTGGTTGTCCGTCTTATCCGTTTGGTTGTCCGTCTTATCTGTTTGGTTGTCCGTCTTATCCGTTTGGTTGTCTGTCTTATCCGTTTGGTTGTCCGTCTTATCCGTTTGGTTGTCCGTCTTATCTGTTTGGTTGTCCGTCTTATCCGTTTGGTTACTCCCACGCCGCTCACACCAGCTCCCCTACTCACAGCCACGCCCAAATCTATACTGTCACGGCCACAGCACCATAGTCCACAGGGATACGTGTCGTCATGAAGCCACTCAACGAAGGAGACACTGCACTGCTGCCGAGATACTTCTGTGGTGCCTACTCTGATCCAACGTATGCAGGGCGTTTCCTTAAGCCTACTGACGACAATGATTGCTTAGTCAAGGAGCCGGTGTCCGAGCCCTCCGCCATCTTCCATTCAGAGAGAACTGCAGTGACTTTCCAACCACAGTCTCCACAAACGTGTTGATGCTAGTGACCTTGACATCGGTTCACCACAGGAATGGACGTAGAGAGAAGTCAGAACTGAAGTCACCATGAGAGCAAACAGACCTACAGAATTGAAGGCTTTCTTTTTTTTATGATAAGCAAGCATGAGGACGAAGCCGGGCAGTTCCATTGTGGTCTGAACACGTGGCAGGGCTGTACTCCAGGCTTCCTTTCATAGTTTCTTCCCGTGTCAAGCAGACCCGAGGGGTACAGACACCTGCAGTGTTGGTCAGGAAATTTGAGCATCACTTTCAGGGACGCATCCATCAAGTGGATGAAATTCAAATGTATGGTTCCAATCTTACCATTTGAGCCCGTGACACACTCAGTTCTGGGTAGGAGACTAGGGGGAAGAAACAGTCAGGACAAAAATGCCTGATGGCAGTTGAATCCATGACTTCCCAGCCTGCAATTTCTCAACGCTAACCACCACACTGCAGCAACATAGTGTATGACAGTCGCTGAGTTGAAAGCTTGCGTTTCAGTTTTATAGTATTCACTTCAAGTGAAAGAATACAGTTTCAGGCTTTCATGTTAAAAATGAGAAATGTTACGGTTCCCCAGGTGACGACCTCAAAGGGCAAGTTCACCTGCAATAAGCTGGTGGTGACGGCGGGGGCGTGGCTGAATGACGTGCTGGGATCTATCGGGGTGCACGTGCCGGTCACTGTGACCCAGGAACAGGTCACTTACTTCGCTACCCCCCACGTCAAGGAGTTCACCAAGGATAAGTTTGTAAAATTTCCAGTGCATTGCACCAGTTTCTCTCTCTCTCTGTGTCAGTCTCTGTCTCTCTCTCTCTCTCTATCTCTGTCTGTCTGTCACTCTCTCTCTCTCTCTCTCTCTCTCTCTCTCTCTCTCTCTCACACACACACACACACACACACACACACACACACACACACATGCACGCACGCACACGCGCGCACACACGCAAATATGCACACACACTCAACACACACACACATGCGCGCGCGCGCCACACGCACATACATATACACGTACAGCTATAGTTTTCTGTACTGTAAAGTGCACGTGAGTTTGTATTGTATGTGAGAGAGAGAGAGAGAGAGAGAGAGAGAGAGAGAGAGAGAGAGAGAGAGAGAGAGAGAGATCCTCTGTAAATGACAAAAAAAATTTCAGATTATTATTGAGTGCATTTTTCATACATTAATGGGATTCTCCCTCAACAAACGTTCGCCAATCAACTTTCACCATCCAGTCGACAGCTTGCAGGAAGCTGCATATTCTACATAATTAACATACTGTGAATTGAGGTTTATCAGGTATCCCAGCACTGATGTGCTCTGTGTATGTGTGTGTGTGTGGCGTGCGCGAGCGCACAGTTAGACTGATAATGTTCATGTTCATGTTGAAATTTTCGCTGGGTCAGTGTCTCTAAGCGCTCGAATGTGGAAGTCAGTCTGTGCATAATGTGTAGAATGCTAACGACAAGCATAAAGGAAAACCATTCACAACAATAATTTGACGTCATTGTATAGGCCTCCTAAACATCATCGTCATAGGATGCGTCACATGGACAGCAGAGTCCTGCTTAGTGTTGTGAAGTGAAACACTGTACAACATAGACTTACTTTTCTCTCCTAGGTTTCCTGTGTGGGCGTTCCACACACCAAAATACGACATCTACGCGCTGCCCACGCACAGCAACTCAGGCACCAAAATCGGCATCGATGCTGGGGGACCCCATGTGACCGGAAACACACGAACGTTCACCCCTGACCCTGTCCGGGTCAAAATCTGCACTGATTTCCTGCAAAAGATCCTGCCAAAGGTATAGTGCGACGCAGCATGAATATTAATCAAAAAATCCTTCATGGGATCAGATCAATCATAATGGTCAGGAGTGACTTAGGGGTGGTGTGGGGTTGGGAAAGCGGCAACAGGGATTACAGACCCTACTGTTAAATACCCCCTCCCTTTCTTAGTCCCATTCCAATGGGGGGAGGGGGGGTGGGGGGGGGGAGCGGATCAGGGGATGGTTACCAACTTCCTTTGCCAGCTTGTTCGCGAACCGTCAAGACACCACCTCCTCCTGTTTCCTCCCCAACCCCTCGCCCTTCTCCATCGCACGACCCACCCAATGACCTTCCGCACCCCGTCACCACTTCACTCCTCCCTTTCTTCCCTCCCTCCGATCTCCTCGCAATCCATTGCTCGGTGGTGGTAGACACCTCCGGTTTCCGCACATAGCCTACGTACAGCACACACACACACACACACACACACACACACGCACACACGCACGCATGCACGCACGCACGCGCGCGCACACGCACGCACATATGCACACACACACACATGCACACACACACAGTGTCATGGACTTTCTTTCAGCAGTGCATTTTCATCTGGCAATGGTTTATGCACCTTAACATTGTGAAACCCCCACTCCGCCTCTACTGAACGAACTGATATACTCATGCTGGTGTAAGTGACAACAGACAGCTTGAAACATACTCACGAGGCAGTCATCAGGCAGCACACTGCTTTAGTCCTTTTCTTTTCTCTTCCTGTTAGTTGGTTTCTCTAGCATCTGTTGAAAGCATTATTGTCGATTATGTTGGTGCAAGGGTGTTGCGTTGCGTGTTGTGAAGGCTTACTGGTGCGTTCAGTTCTCGCTGACCGTCTGTCTCAGACTTCGTTGTCTGCCTGTGTGTCCGTTCTCTGTCTGACAGTAAGCACCCTCTCTCTCTCTCTCTCTCTCTCTCTCTCTCTCTCTCTCTCTCTCTCAATGCTTTTGTGTTCGTGTTTTGTTCTGTTGTGTTAATTTCTATTCATAAATGAAATATAAGATCAGAGGAAGGGGACGTTCTAGCGCTCGTTGATTCGCATGTGCATGCGCCCTGTGTATTTTGTGTGAGAATAAGTGATTGGATGGAAAGGTAGGTGGTTGTTCGG
Organism: Conus canariensis; assembly: GCA_033310375.1. Taxonomy (NCBI): domain Eukaryota; kingdom Metazoa; phylum Mollusca; class Gastropoda; order Neogastropoda; family Conidae; genus Conus; species Conus canariensis. The sequence continues at coordinate 64,126,049 of CM065717.1, forward strand.
CCTACATGCGCGTGCACGCATGTCGTTAGGTGGACTGTTTCATAACATTCCAAGTAAAGGCAGACTGTCTTCAATGTGGTGAACGACAGTCTGCTGGGCAGAAGAACAACAGGCTTTGTATGACATGCCTCCTAACTGTGTGTATGTGTGTGTGTGTGTGTGTGTGTGTGTGTGTGTGTGTGTGTGTGTGTGTGTGTGCGCGTGCGTGCGTGTGTGTGTGCGTGTGTGTGTGTGCGTGCGTGTGTGTGTGTGTGTGCGTGCGTGCGTGCGTGCGTGTGTGTGCGTGTGTGTGTGTGTGTGTGTGCGCGCGCGCGTTTGTATGTGTGTGTGTGTGTGTGTGCGTGCGTGCGTGCGTGCGTTTTTCTCATATCCGCTTTGATCTTTAGACAGTTTTTGTTCTGTTTTGTATCTGTCAGTAACCTGTTTTCTGTTAATTAGTATAAAAAAAAAGGCACACTGAACTGTATTATGTGTTTCAACATCTTTCCCAGGTGCTTCGAGTAACAGATGTTATAAGATTTGCATGTTGAGAAAATCCTACATTTGCGTGCGTACGCGTTTGCATTTGGATGTGTGCACGTGTGTGCGTGTATTGCGTGCGTGTGTGTGTGTGTGTGTGTGTGTGTGTGTGTGTGTGTGTGTGTGTGTTCTACAGTTTCTGGGTCCCGAAATGTACACGAAGACTTGTCTGTATACAATGACGCCAGACAGAAAGTTCGTCATCGATACCTGTGCACGTCAAGGCTTCTCCGACGTCATTGTGTGCTGCGGTGCGGGTCACGCATACAAGTCAGTATGGTGGAGACGTAATAGATATTTCTTCAGATTGTTTGTACTACCTTTGTTGGCTTTTGCGAAGTGTATATGTACGCCAGTGTGTGTACGTGCGGAAAGTTTTGTTTGTTTGTTTCTCATATTACTGTTGACCCAAAGCCCAGGCAGGTTGTGCAGAGCGGGTTACGACCAGCACTTGCCAAAGCGAGGTAACTCGGAAACAGCTCCGTACATCGTCATCAGAGTTGACGGGGTTATATATCTGGAGGGTCAGCATCTACAAAAGGATTATACTTTTTTTTTAAAGCTTTTGGATACAGGATTGACGAAACACCGGGAATAACTGTCGAAACGTGAAGGGGAAAGACAAAAAAGGAATAATCAACTAACTGAAATCGAGGGCGTTTTCTGTTTGTAGCTCATAGCATTTCTTTTTCTTCGGTTCGTGTTTGTTTCCTTGATTGATTGATTGTTGTTGTTTTTTATTAGTTTTGGGGGTAAGTAATGTTTCATAGAACAGGCAAAGTGCGCATCAACGTTCCAAATGTCCTCACGTTACTGTCTTTTGAATGACCACGGTTATGAGCCGAGATCCTGTGTACAGTATGCATGTAGCACACGTAAAAGAACTCACAGCAACAAAGCAGTGGTTCCTGGCAGAAGTCTGCAGGTAGTCCACTCCACAGTGTCAACACAAGTATTTGTCTGCAGACAACACGAGGAGAACAAATCCACTCCACAACGTCAACACAAGTATTTGTCTGCAGACAACACGAGGAGAACAAATCCACTCCACAATGTCAACACAAATATTTGTCAGCAGACAACATGAGGAGAACAAATCCATTCCACAATGTCAACACAAATATTTGTCTGCAGACAACACGAGGAGAACAAATACGAATGACACTGTACTCTGTAACGCACTGTCCCCATAGGACTGCAAGCCAAATTTCACACAGATTTCAGGTACACACTTTTTTCTTCCAGGCAAAGAGCGATTCTTGTACACTTTTCCAACATCACCCGTAGTACAAGTGTACGTTTCTATTCATTGAAATCCTGTTATTTGGGAACACCCGATTTGCCATATTTTTGCATGTTATGTATAGGCATGCATGTGTGTGTGTGTGTGTGCGTGCGCACGCCTGCGTGCGTGCATTTTGTACATATGTCTTTACATAAACAGTCAGAGAGATATATTTATGGGTGTGTCAAATCTGCTTGTGTGCACGTGTATCTGTTTTGTAGTGCAGCAGTATCTGCGTTTCATGTCTTTTCGCTAGCGTTATCAGACTAAATGAGAAAGACTAAGGTTTTCTTGTCTTGACTGATTGACTTAATGAATTCCCCCAGTTGGTTGCCATAGGATCTTGCAGGTATACCTGCCCTTTGAACATTTTGCATCAGAAATTCGCCCTGTTGTGTCATATTGCAGTCTCCCTGTCCACCTCGTTCATCCATCTGTGTTGTTAGCATACAGTTTCCATAGTCAGTCTTAACAGTCCTTCCTGAACTTCTCAACTCTGTTCTGACAAGACATCGGGACTAAAGGACTCCTATGGGCCCATACTGTCCGTTCTGTATTTAACAGGCATTAATTCATTCCTATGTACCCACGTTGAGAGTGCTAGACACATCTTTGGAATTTGGTAAGTTTTTTTTTGTTTCAGTCCGGAGATGAGAAACTCAGCGGAATGGCTGACTCCATTTCATGATAGACTTGTGCATTTGATAATTCTGAGAATGGTCAGGATTGTTTTTTTCCTCTTTACAGATATTTTCTGACTTCTTCTTCTTGTTGTTCATGTTATTTTTGGTTGCTTTGTTCTTCAGGCAATAAAAAAATGCAAATTGCCTATGGTAACATGCGTGCATGATCTGTGTTAATAATACAAATTGTTTGTGGTAACATGTGTGTATAAACTGTGTTAAAACCCAGGTTCGCCAGTCTTCTGGGCAAGATACTGAGTGAGATGGCAGTAGACGGCAGAACGCAGTACGACATCTCTCTCTTCACCATTGGCAGACCCGCCATCACCGACCCCAACTTCAAGCCTGTCTTCCACATGGGCAAGAAGTCCCCACCTGCCTCTAAACTCTGACATGTTGACTCGATTCTATCCTGAATGACGCAGTGGCGTCGGAAGCGGGGAGGGGAGGGTCAGGAGGACCATACTACCTTCTGCCCCCTCCACCCTTCCTCCCCCGCCAACATCTGAAGCAGAAAAGATATGGATGGCAGGTGATGTGGTTCCCCCTCTCTTTCTTTCGTAGGAATTTGGCAAATGAGAGAACACACCGTCTACAAATTTGGAAAATTAGAGTACCCCGCCCCTTTCACCCCACCCCCCATTACCTTTACAAAAAAAAATTGGAAGGTGAGCCTACCCCGCATCCTTCGCCCTCGCTCCTCCCTCGCTTGTATGAACATTTGAAAGCTGAGGCTCCCCCCCCCCTTCCTCCCCCAGTTTAGAAGACTGTAACCTTACTCTTCCTTTAGAATTGATTGTGATTCTCCCTTTTACTCCAGGCTGGATTGACTGTTCAGTTACTTTCCACGTTTCATGTTGCACGACACACAATCTTTTACATTTGATTCAGATCCCCAGTTTGGATTTACATGAAAAGAAAAATGACTGCTTTACATTTGACCCAGATTCTCTCCGTTATAGTAGGTCTGTTACAACGAAAAATCAAACTCCTGTTCTGAGACATTTCAGTGAACATGTGATGCGGACAGAAATGCGTACCACAGGTCTTCCAGATGAAGCTGAGTTTGCTCGTTACAGAAATAGCCAGGCATAATCTTTCTATTCCCACTTTGTTGAACTACTTGCCTTTTTTCTTCTTTTTTTATTTTTTGTTTTGTTTTTTGAAAGCTTATTCAGACATGGAGCTTCACATCATCAGACTTATCTGTGGATGTACATACTTTAATTACAGCTAACGTTTGGTATTTTGGGTTGCTCGAGTGACAGTTAATTGAAGACAGGTTCTTACATATGTCTGGGTTTCTGGTTGTTCTGTTGGTTACGTTGTTGTTGTTGTTGATGATCTAGTGTCTATTTCTTTTTGATACGATTGCGTACAGATTTCTGGGTGTTTGACTGATTGCTTGTATGTGAACTGCATGTGCGTTTCATTTGCATTGATGTGTGATAGTCGGACACATAAAGAAGACCGACTACAGTGTGTGTGTGTGTGTGTGTGTGTGTGTGTGTGTGTGTGTGTGTGTGTGTGTGTGTGATTTGATGTTTACCTTCATAAATACCAGGAACAGGAATTACAAAGATCTTTTGTATTAGTTGCAAGATTAATAATGGTTTCATTATGCATACTTCCATACCTTACTTAGAAATGTTTGAGCTTTATGTTAGATGCGGATTGGGTGGTTAGTATTAAACGTTCATTTGATAGGGATGTGCCTTTGGTTTATGGGCTGTGTTACCTAAAACGATTTTGTTCTTGGTCTTGATCGTCAAAAAAACTTTAATTCTGTATATCCTTCTTTTAAAGCATAGCCTCTCTAAATTACTTCTATTTAAAGTAAGGTCAGTGTCGTGAAAAAGATTTTGTCACAAATGTTCTGTGTACAATTTGTTGTCAAAAATCATGGTTATATGTACATTTGCGTTCACATTTATTTTGTGCATTAAGACGTCTTTTGCATGCCATATCATTATGTTTCTTACCGTTCATTCTCCTAAATCCAAATAAAGTGTTAAACAGAGTTAAGTTTATTCTCAAACCAGCCTGACCATGTACATAACCTTCAGTCTTATTCCAGAACGCTGTGACTGGTGGACAGTTGGTGAAGAAATGTTCTGGATAATCCGTTTTATTTCGGCAGATGGAGATTTTTTTGTTGTCTGTTAGTTTCATCTTATGCAGTAGGATATTTCTTGTGTAATATTTTCCGTCGGAGCTCAGTTATTCTAGTTTCTTTCATGGAACCCTTGGGCATTAATCGGATATCTTTGTCAATGTCAAAACTTAGATTTCTTAGCCAAAAACCGCGAGCACAAGTTTTTAGTTGTTAGCGCCATTTTCATTATCCTGTAACATATTTTTGTGATAAACTTTGGCTCGGAACAAAGCTTTTTTTTTCTTTTTAATGAAAATCATCCTTTAACTGTTGTTCTATGAAAAAGGTTTCTTTCAACCCACAGTTTCCATGACTACTGTATTGAATTCATTGCGGCGTTATATTCGAATATTAATCATGCCCCATTATGCCGTGTGTTTTCAATATTACATGGTCGGTCAACAGTCTCTTTTCGATTTCGTTAATGATAGCCTTAGTTCTTTCCATCCCTGCTTTTTTCCAAGCAAGAAAGAAAAGCGGTTGTCCTATGTACTGAATCCATAAATTATTCCAAAATCGTAAAAGTTTTGTTGACATATACCACTTCCTTTGACAAGTGTTTTATTTGACAAAAGTTTTGTGGCCTAAATAGGTGCAGAGTACTTTCCAAATGAGGTTATCTTTTGTTAGTGTCTCCGATCTACACTTTATGTCTAAAAGCATCCATGTTACTTCTCAGTTTAGTTAAGTGCCGCTTCGGTGCGCAGGTCCAGTTCTCGTTAGTCTGTGTAAATAATCTTAAGATCCACTGTAAATAAAACTTTCTTGCAGGGTGGTGATGTTCATCGTAGCAATTCTTTGTGCAACATCAGCTTCCATAATTTTCCAATATACATCTACAAATGTTTTCCCATTTCATGTCTTCCTTTGCCATAAGAATTTATATAGAATTTTCTTTATCGTAGTCACAACTTGCGTAGCCAGACCGATAGACTGCATTACAAACACAAACTGGCTTCACAAAAAGTATTTTACAATAAATGTTTTGCCATATATTCCAAGATCTGTTTTACTCGATGTATCGGTTACAATGGCAGAGAAGTATAACTCCCTGCAGCAATCAAACGGCGTCATGTGGCTTACTTTGGATAATTATACATCCAGTTCAAGTCGCCCTACAGGTAGACTGGCGGATGGACGGCCTAGTGTACGAGAATGACGTTCGCTGAGTTGGTCCGCGTCCTCCTTGTTTGGTTCATGTGATGTGATTCTTGAAAAGGCTTTGACAACGACCTGACGCACATTACTTCTCTCCTCAAGGTGTTATTTTATTGAATGTCTAAGAGAACCTTTTTCGTGGGTCCTATTTTGAAATGATGAAGAGAATGTACACTATCAGAAAAATTATATCTTACCTGAATGCCTAGAAAAGTGTCTTTTGCTTACTGTGCTGAAGAAGTGGTGGAAGAATGTTGTGGTTTTTGTATGTTGGTCTTTTGATCTGCCTGCTGCTCTGTTGTGAGGCAGAAAGGAAGAGAAGGGAGAGTTACAGACTAATAGAGACCTGAACTAATCGAAGATAGAAAAGCGAATTTTTTAGGCATCCCTGAAAGAACCGTATGTAATCAGCTGGGCAGTATGATGAAACTGAGACTGAACGCTTAAGGCAGTATAAACAGCGTGTATGAAAGAAAAAACATTAAGTGACAGCTGGAAGAAGTAAAAAGACAGGCTGCGATACTGGTCGGGGAGAGGGGGAGTGGAGGGGAGAGAGAGAGAGAGAGAGAGAGAGAGTACATGATTCATTACAAATTTATTTAGAAAAGTTATTGTGGCCATTTGAAGAGGTCGACTATATAGAATCGCACAGACAAACCTTGATCTCTCCGTTTACGTATCTGTTCTCCCGAAGAGATGCATTCACAAAGAAAGGCGTGTGTTTTCACTCACACACACACATACACACACACACACACACACACACACACACACACACACACACACACACACACACACACACACGCACACACACACACTCACTCACTCACTCACTCACACACATTCTATAGTTAGCACGCATGCACTCACATTTGCATCCTTGTCTGCATTTCTTGCTATTCATATAAAGTTAGCGTTGTGAGATGGTGCGTACACATACAAACACACAGTGACAGCACTCGCACTACTGGTGTGCATGCCACCAAAAGTAGTTGGTTCTGCTGCTTGTATTGTCTTCTTTTTTCAATAATGACATTTCTTTTACCCAATTTCATGGGTTATCTAAGATCGAGAAAGATCTATGCCAGTTTCACACATATTTTCATAAGTTAAATTCCGTTATGACAATGACTTGGCAAACATTGAGAAGAAAGCCTATTCCTCCGTCGTTATGACAACGACTTGACACATTCAGAAGAACACCTATTCCTCTGCAGTTACAGCAACGACTTGCCAAACATTGAGAAGTAAGCCTGTTCCTGCATCGTTATGACTATAAAATCATATCCTCCGTCATTGTGACTATGAATTGGCAAACAGTTAGAAGTATGCTTAATCCTTCCTTTTCCTCCGTCGTTATGACTTATAACCATTAAGAAGTAAGCCTGTTCTAGCGAGTACTTAACACAACAATACCAGTTCGGGCAAAGCAAGGGGAGTGGATGTGTGTGTTGTGTGGGGGGGGGGGGGGGGGGTACGTTAGTGTGAAGTCCCTGAGACCTGTCCTGTCCTTCGTCTTTTTTTTTTTTTTTTTTGAACGACGTTCACATGATGAGCGACGATCAGCGTGGTTAATTTGCTTCCCTTGACAGTTTCGCACCTGACTGTGATCATCAGACAGATCTTGACAGCGGCTGAGAGGCAGCACGGGCAGAGGCCCCTTGTGCCTTCTCGGATAATTTACCTGTTCTTCTTTCACCCTCTACACAGCTGTCGTTCAAAGTCCTTAAGCTGTTTGTTAGTGTTTCGCCCCCTTGACAATGTTATGACTTGAAGGAGTATACTGTTTAAAATAAGAGAAGGCCCTCTTTTTGCTGGACTCTTAAGAATAGAAATCAAAGCTGAACTAACAGAAAAAAAATAACGCAGAAACCAGATGGTTTTGTCTCGCGAACAGTAAATTTAACTTCTTTTTTGGTGGAAAAGTTCTAACTGTAATCAACAGATAATGATAATTTTCCTATTTTTCTCAATAATGTAAACATTGGTTTGGACGCTCGGTCATACATATGCTTCTGAGGTAATTTTAAATTTACACAATAATAACAAATTCTCATGCGAATGTACTGAAAGCCACGTTTGCCATCTACGGCACAATCTGACGACACGATGCGATATGCGACACATCACGACAAAGGGGAGGTTGGTACATCAAAACAGTGTCATACAGACGGGAGGTTGGTACATCAAAACAGTGTCATACAGACTACACTGTCGACACGTAACACAGCACATTATGACAATATGCTTGACAAAATAAAAACTGCACGTCAAACGTCAGCCATGATATACAGCAAATGCCAACAACATGCATGGAATCACCGTGAAAGTCATCCCAATACAGATGACAAGATTTTTTTTTTTAATTCATATTTAGATTTAACTTTTCTGTAGTAAACGGAAAGTATTTCACACTGGACACAACGTGAAGATGCGAGTGAAATGAACTGTGAGTGAAATTCAGCTGAGGCTAAGCATGTGTAATTGTCCGTTATCAGATTTTCAATCGAAAATTGACAGTTTCAGGTCCTGATTTGTTCAAGACATATGCACAGAAAGCTTTGGGAAAATCTGAAAAATTCCATAGACCGAAAATGCCTGTTTTTATCACCAGTGTTTTCTTATTCGTTATCAACCGACCAAACTTGTTTGAATTGAATGCATAACGTCGTCACTACCAACCTGAGACAGAGAACAGTGAAATGTGGACGTTGGATAGGTAGAAACAAACAAATTTCCGGTCTCATTTTCCGTGCTACCTCAGGGGCATTGCACCCACGCCGCACATTCTGGCTCCCTGTCCACAAACATGGCACTGGTTGTCTAACCACAGCCCCGGCACTGGCAGTCCAGAGAACAATCCCTTCGGGTGTGTTCAGTGGGGTGCTTGTTCTGATCCAACACAAACAGGACAACGCCTACTTCGCCTCATGTTGACGACTGTAATCGCTTAGACATCCAACGACAGTCCCCGTGGATTTGCTGATACCGCTGACCCCGACAGAACCTCACCAAGGACATAGACGTGGAGAAGCAATCGAAACTGAGGTCACCATGAGAGCAGTGCATGAAGTCCCACAGAATTTGACACATTTTGTGTGTGTGTGCTGCTAGAGGAGGAGGAGGATAGTACGGATTTCCAGTATGGTGGTTTTCATTGCTTTGAATGTTATTTGTCCTGCCTGAAGATGACACAATAGGTCGAAACGCATTGCGTTTTGTGATTTGTTTGCTCTTTCGTTTGGCGACCCAGTATTTAATGTTTGCTGTCGACTAAACTTTGTTTCTTTAATTTCAGACTAACTCACCCTCCACCCCAACCCTATGCAGATCCCCCCTCATCTCCCACTCCCAAACCCCCTTCCCCTCTCTTTCCTCTCCCTTCCCTAGCACACACGCGCCCGCGCGCCGGCGCACACACGCACACACACACACACACACAAACACATGCACGCACGCACACACTATTTTTTTTTTTTTTTTAATGACATATAACCCAATATGTAAAATTCTGGGTTTCCTCATTGTGATTTGATCGCTGAATTTCTATGTGATGAGAGAGCAAGAAAAAAAATAGGAATTAAGTAGTAATCTGATATTTGACATGTAGATATTCTAAAGCCAATCGGATCCCCCAATGTACTTGAAATTAAGCAGTTTTCACTGTACACATATATTATGGTTGGTGTAAACAGGTGCAAATTAAGGAATGAAGCGTTTGTGGAAAGACAGTAGGCTAACAGAAAACCGCTACAAGAAACAGGCATTCCTAAAAATATAGACGTAGGGCGGTCTGTATGTTGCATCTTATTGCTCATTTTTCGCCGACATGAAGTTATTGAAATAGGTACTGGTTGGCTGCACCTAATATGATTACCGGAGTTATAGCATTCAAGACCGTCATTTCTTACTGCATTTAAATTATTCTGATCATAAATGATTTTGATCCTGGAATAGATGAGTGTGTTTGGGGTGGCGTAATTACATGTAATTTACGTGTACATAATATGTGTGCGCTCGTGTATGCATGCTCTGTGTGTATCTGTGCGTAGGCGCGCGCATGCGTGTGTGGCTGGACAGAAGTTTACTTCTGCAAACGTTTAATATTGATGCTCTTGAAGAGCATGTTTCGTTTTATTGTTGCTATTTTTATTCTTTTGTATGTAGTTGAGCTGATAAGGGTAGTGCAAGTGCATAGGGATTTCAGTGAATTCCGATCTTTTGTCAGAAGAGTTATCCGCCTTGGTGCCAAATTAGCTTGGTTCCAGAATTATCTTTAGAATGCCAGTGGACGAGTAGGAATACAATAGTTGGGTTGTGGATATAATCAGTCTACTTGGCATAATCTCTGTTTAGGAATGTGCACAAATTACCAGAATTAATGGATATTTATTCATGGTAATGACAAAGCATTAATTAATACTGTTATTTACTGAAGCTCAGGGCCTATATTCTGCTGCGTATTAGCTGTTGGTGTAAACAGGAGGCAATAATACCAGCCTCCCGCCAAAATGCGATCTCTTCCCCACTGCTTGTCACAGCTAGCAGAGGTTTTGCCTGTTCGTTTGGGAAAGGAAGACCGGTTTCATGCTGGTTAGCCACAGCACCAAGGCAAAGGTGATTATCTTTTGAGGTATGTCAAAACAAGTTTACTGGGAACAAGTTCATTGGGAATCTGGTTGTTATAGATAAATATTTTTGTTGTTGTTGACTTGTTTAAGAGTTTTAAAGAAAATGTTAAGAGCCACTTAATGGAGATGTTTACAAGACTAAGAGTTTTCACTTAGGATGAGAACGGGTTGTATTTTTTTTCCAAGAGGTCTTGGACAGCTCTCTCTCTCTCTCTCTCTCTCTTCTCTCTCCTCTCTCTCTCTCTCTCTCTCTCTCTCTCTCTCTCTCTCTCTCTGTGGGTTTGTGTGCATGTTATTTTTTTTTATGGAATCAGTACCTGATGTGATGGAAGTTGGAATGGATTATCCAAATTATGCTCAGTCCTTGTGGTTACACTGCTGTTAAAAGCAATTCCTGAAAATCAATGCTGATCTATTTAATTTTCATTTTAGATGTGTCAGAAACTTCCTTTTTTTTAATTGTGTTCCATTTCTCGGCTACACTCGGGCCTAGTATTACGAAGATGGGCGAACGAAGATGGTAAAGGGAAGTAACCCCTTTTGAAGAGTAAACCATTGAAACGTATGAGTTGCTTCCCTTTGCTGTATTCTTGCTGGCTATGTTGATGCCAAGCATTTATTATTTTTTGAAGATCATGTGTGTCTTGGTGTTATGATTTAGGGACACACGTGTTGTCCTTTTCAGAGGACGCCTGTTCCACACCAGAGAGGTGGCCGGGACAGATGAATGGGTGTGTGTCTCAACACCCTGTCCTGAGGTAGATAATGTTTTTCCCATGTTGATATTCTGTTGTAACTTTTTTGTTTTGTTTTGACATTTTTCAACACACCTCTGTGCAATTCATTGTACCTTTGGTACCATGGATTTTTTTTGTAAAGCTGGTGGTCACAATGGTTATTGTTACCACAAGCCAATGTGTATGCAATCAATGGTATTGGATGAAGATGATATGTTTTTCTTTTGTCAGAGCCATTGATTGAATGATGTTGTGTATGTATTATGAATAAATGTAATTTGTTGATATTATGATAAACTGAATCTGAGGAGTAATAATCTAGTCCATGTCCTGTTGATATAATTGCTGTTTTCCTATTCTGTTGTCTTAATAGACACAAGGATCCGTGCTGCTAGCATGCAGTACAACAACCCTTACTGTAACAGAACAGATGCCAGATTGTTCACAGTATTTTAATGTTATTTTATTTTGCATTTCTTCCATTGTTATGTTGAATTGATTGTTTTGCAGATTCACCCATGGTTGTGTGCTCTAAAGATTTTTATGTCAATTTCTTCTCATCAAATTACCAATATAGTCTTGTGGATGTTGCAGCATAACATGGCCTGAGACTTTTAGGGTGGTCTGTGTCACAGTTTTCTTCTTGATGTGCTTATTTGCAGAGGAATTTTTGTGCATTGAACATAAATCAATCCATTACTTCTTTTCAGGTGCTATACTGTTATCATGCAAATTGTGCACTCATAGTTACAAATGTATGTCTCCTTTCATTCATGCTTTGGAAATTTCTCATTTTGTTGCCAATTTACTAAATATGATTTTCCTGCTAATTTTCCAGGTTGGTTGGTTGGTTTGGTTTTGATTGACTGAGGAACTGAAATAAACAAAAAAGTCAAACATCAACACGGTCTTGGGTGATGGATGGATGACTCTCTCCCCTCTGCCCTTGACCGTTTACACGTGTATGCGCATGTTCGTGTGTGTTTGCTTTACATACATGCATAGGCCTTAATACATGCACACAGAGAGAGCAGAGCTGCAAATAATAACAAAATTATGTAGCACTTTATTTTGCGCAAAATAAAGAACCGTTCAAAGCGCTTGCACGCGTCATCCACACACGCGCACACCGTAATTTGAAGAGAGCAGTCGCGGGCATGCACATAATACGATGGGAGCAACGGCACCAGCTGTCGCCCCACGAAATAATTGTCGCCCGTGACAGTTTGCGCCGGATGTGAAGGCATAAACTGTCTCTGCGGCAAAGATGTGTTGCATAGGTCCCGACACGTGTTGTTGTCTGGGCTCACACACACTGTTGCCTCCGGGACAATAAGAGCGAAGAGTACCTAATTCTTTTTTATAAAGTAAAGATGTCTCGGCACACCAGTTATTAAAAAAAAAAAGTATTTATTTCCCTCTTCTTCGTGACTAAGATCACCTATTGTCTGTTTTCTTGGGGAGGGGGGGTGGGGGGGGGGGGTGTCCAGCTAAAGCTTCATTACCCCGTCACTACAAGCGTATGCTCCCAGTTAATCACCGTTAATATTATTGTGTGCAAGTGTGACGGGCTAGCGGTAATTTGATCTCATCTTCCTTGACCGCATGGGGCCGGGAAGCTGTTTCTTTTAGCGGGGGTACGGTAGTGGGGAGGTCTGGGGAGGTTCTTTTAGCGGGGATACGGTAGTGGGGAGGTCTGGGGAGGTTCTTTTAGCGGGGATACGGTAGTGGGGAGGTCTGGGGAGGTTCTTTTAGCGGGGATACGGTAGTGGGGAGGTTCTTTTAGCGGGGATACGGTAGTGGGGAGGTCTGGGGAGGTTCTTTTAGCGGGACACGGTAGTGGGGAGGTCTGGGGAGGTTCTTTTAGCGGGGATACGGTAGTGGGGAGGTTAAGAAGTAGATGTGAAAACACTCTAGCTTCGAGCGAGTCTGGTTTCAAGATGGATGACCCATAGGAAGCCATCACCCCCAGCGTCTTATCAGGCGAGTCTTGCTTGTAGAAGAACGATTCTTAGAAATGCATCACTCCAATCGGGGGAGTCACGCGGACAGTTGACTAATCCTCTGAAAACCATTACCTCAATGTCTAATCGGATGATTACGGCTTTCAATTGGATAATCCTTTACCACTCTTTAAAGCTGAGAATAGTC
>CM065717.1:64149367-64191867 GCA_033310375.1 Conus canariensis
GTGGTTTTGGCCGGATCTGTATCTTTGGACAAGGACCTACGACTGGGGCCTCGAGGTGCTGTTTTGCTCTTGTCCTTTAACAGTGCCCGTGCACTGCAGCGTGTACCGCAAGCCAAGCCGCCGTCAGCAGCTGGGTCGACTTTCCTGTCGTACACTGTGCACAGTGTAACCGTCGCCGTTACGACAAGATTAGCATTTTGCACCATTCCAAACAGAATGGCAGACGGAGTGGAAGCAATCGGAAGCAGACGACACTTTGAATACATCGTGGTGGGATGTGGAGGAGTGGGGAGTGGGGCTGTTTACTGGCTGTCGAAGAAAGCACCGGGAGGTAGGTGTTGCACTCTTTCCGGCAAAAATCCTTCACCCTGCCCCTCTATCTTCAGCTTCGCTGCGCCCATTTCTTTGCCTAACTTCCCCCCACGTCTTGGTGTTAAGAGCGCTCAGACGACAGGGCCACTGTTTTGCTGAATAGTGTGGGATTATAAAAGAGGGTGGGTGGGTGGGGGAGGGGGGGGGATGCGCCAACATTGGATTTTGCCTTCTTTGCCATAAACATGTTGTCCTTTATTGTACTCCCAGTTCTCATAGAACAGGGAGTACTTTACAATGGGAACGAAGAAATGCTCTGTGTGTGTGTGTGTGTGTGTGTGTGTGTGTGTGTGTGTGTGTGTGTGTGTCGTTCGTTCGTTCTGTTTAACGTCTGTTCACTTTGAGTGATATTAGACGTGAATGAATGAAGAGAATGACTGAAGGAATGAATGATTAAGTGAATAATCCTATATGTTATATAAGCGTGTATGTATGCCTTTGTATGTGAGTGTATACGTGTATGTATCTGTATATGTACCTAAAGAAAAAAACAAAAACAACACACACACAAAAAAAACGCAAACCCCCCCCCCCCCCCCCCCAAAAAAAAAAAAAAAAAAAAAAAAGGAATCGTAAATACAACAATTAATGGGTAAAATGAACAGAAGATATAGATCTAACATATAGCAATAAAACAAAAATCCTTCACTATCAAAACTTTAGAGTGAAGGAGTAAAATGCAGGCCATCATCATATAATGCACTATGAACTAACACAAAACAATCTAAAGAAAAACCCCAATCGGACTATGAAATAAGTGTTCAGCAATTTCGATCAGCAGAAAGTGGTCCGAAAGTATATCTTGCAAGTTTTTTTCAGAAAAATTATTAGATTTTAATGATGTTGGTAAGAAAGTAGTTAACTTGCTACAATTAAATAAAATATGGCTCAATGTTATTTCTTTACCACAAATACAATTAGCATTTTTACTAAACTTTGTTTTTAAAGCATTTAGCTTTAATCGAATTATAAGGGAATATATTTGTCTGGAATAGTAAACTGGATGATCAGACATTTTTCTTAGAACAAGGTCTATTGGAAAAGCTTCCCACTGTTTGGATGAAATATCAACATTTATTTGAGCTCTCTTCCGTGCAGTTGATTCAAGGATACGATAACATTCTACGACTGATGGTTTTTATTTTCAGCTCGGAAGATGACCCTGCTTTTTTAGCAGCCCTATCAGCCAATTCATTCCCAAGTATACCAGTATGCGAAGGAATCCAGCAAAATTCTATGATAGTGCCTTTCGACGCCAGCCAGTATAAAAGATATTTAATTTCGAACACAAGGTCGGGTCGTGTCGATATATTTGATGAATCAAGGGCAAGTAAGACTGATTTTGAGTCTACAAAAAAAAAAACTATCTGAACAATATTACTGGAAAGATCTGTTAGAAATTCCATTGCTAGCATAATAGCTACTAATTCAGCTGTGAATATAGATAAATAACTACCCAGAAAGAACGATCTTTGAGTTTTAAGCGAAGGAATAACAAATGCTGCACCAACATTTCCATCATCTAAAACAGAACCATCAGTAAACACCTGAAGATGATTTTGATATTTTTCATATACATGTGATTTTGCTAAATTAGTGATAACATTAATAGTTTCCCCCTTTTTGATGTCAATGTAACCAATATCAAGAAAAGGTTTTGGTATCTCCCATGATGGAATAAATGACGAAGATGGTTTTTAGCCACATCTTTGATATCAATTTTTGAACATTCAATCAAATCAGAAGTATATGTACCTATTGTTTCTTGCGATGTAATCATAATTGCCCTTTTTGGAAAGTCTGTGTTCGATCAAAGTTTTAAGTCTTCTTGAATGTAATTATCATTAACACTTGATTTTATGACAAATTTTGATGCTGCTAGTTCACGATAATCATCAAGGGGCAAAATTCCAGCTTCTCTATATGTTTTTGCATTTGAGGCATGAATTGGAACACCAATAGCAAGTTTAATGGCTTTGCAATCCAAACTTTGTAACTTTTTCAGAAGACATTTTGGAGCACTAAAATACACTTCTTGACCATAAGTAAGTTTTGATCTAACAAGAGCTATAGAGAGATGAAGTAAAGTTTTTGAATCCATTCCCCAGGGTAGTCTGCTTATAATCTTTAATAAATTCAAACTTTTCCTAGCTTTTGTTAATATATATTCAAAATGAGTATTCCAAGATAATTTTGGTGTAAAGAAAACTCCTAAAAATTTAACACTTTGTTTATATTCTAAAGGTTCACCTAGAAGTTTGAAGACTGGTATATTTTCTGGATTGCTTCCTGCATTAAACAACATCATATTTGTTTTTTCAGTGGACAAAAACAGACCATTTTCTGTCATATAGTTGCCTATGCTGTCTAGATCTCTTTGATATAGTCTTCTAACATAATTCTGTGCTCTTTGTGGAGTTGACTTTTTCAGAGTTACTTCCATCCACATGCAGATATCATCTGCGTATTGCACTAGAACGACATTTTTGGAGACTGCATTCGGGAGGTCTTGTATAAGAATATTAAAAAGAATAGGCGCTATTACTGAACCTTGCGGGATTCCCATGTCTAGTTTTCTGAGTGTGTACCTCCTACTCTAGCTAACATAGTTCTATTATCTAAAAATGATTTAATATAATTGTATATGTTTCCTGACAATCCAATCAGTTTCAGTTTGTATAGCAAGCGCTTGTGCCAGACATGGTCATAGGCTTTTTTAACATCAAAAAAAAGTAGCGAGTATACTTTTCCTACGTGCAAACTGACGCTTTATTTGAGTAGATAATTTAACCAAGTGCTCAACTGTAGATCTTCCTTTCATAAATCCTGCTTGATTAATTGGTATTACATTGTTCTTTTCACAAAAGTGTGTGAGCCTATTTAAGACGATTCTTTCTACAAGTTTGCCACAATAGGAAGTGAGGGCTATAGGGCGATAGCTGTTTTTGTCATTCATAGTTTTTCCAGGTTTTAAAATTGGAACAACTATTGAATCTTTCCATATTTGAGGAACAACGCCATTTTCCCAGCAATTCTGAATTATATGATGCAGGAAAACAATGCAGTTGTCAGGGAGATGTTTTAACATTTCATTACTCACTATGTCAAGACCAGCAGAGCATTTTTTTGTTGCTGATATCAGATATTGCACTTTTCAACTCTCTGATTGTTATCGGAGCATTAATAGGGATATCATTATCAGGAATAGGGTCTGAATAGAAAGACTGTGATTGTTCTTTTTCTCTGTATATTTTACAATTTGAGGACAAGCCTTCTGAACTACTATTCCTAGAAAATATATCCACAAAAATTTCCGCCTTTTCTCCATCAGAAGGAAATTTATTCTCATTAGATTCTATTGGATAGCTTGGGAGTCTAATTCCTTTTTTCATGCATTTCACTTTGTTCCAAACCTTATTAAAGTCCTTATCATCTGTAACTTCCTTTGTACAAAATGAATTCCAGTATAGCCGTTTTGCTTTGGCTATTACATTATTACTGTGTATCTTTGCTTTCTTCATTTCTATATAACTTTCTTCTATTGACTCTTTAAGCAACTTTTCGTCTAGATTTTTTTCTGTTTTCGACTTGATGTACAGCTTATATTTTTCTTTTTTGTAATTAACAGCTTGTTCGCATTCACTTGTCCACCAGACATTCCCCACATGATTAGACTGTTTTGTGGTTTGTAATCTTGGGATTGATGAATTGGCTGCCACAAGAACTGCATCCTTGAAATCTGAATATTGCGTGTCAGTATGCTCTTGCGTACATTTATCGAAGTTTTGACAAGCTAGAATAGTCCGAAATTTATCCCAGTCTGCACGCTTATAGTCATATTTTACAGGTGTGTCATGTACGTCATTATTATCCTGAATGTTTTCTTTCACCATAGTTATAATTATAGGCAGGTGATCGCTACCTAAAGTATCTTTACATGTTTCCCATGAACTTGATGGAGCAAGTTCTGGTGAAATCAAGGAAAGGTCTATAGCTGTAGCTCTATGTTTAGACACATCTGGGATCCGGGTTATGCTGCCGTCGTTTAACAGATGGAATGAACTATCTACGGTGTTTTCAACGAAACGGTTACTGGTAACAGTGTTACAATCATTTTCCCAGAAGGGCGAGTGAGCATTAAAATCACCCGCTATTAACCACTTATTACACTGTTGATCTTGAATAGCACGTAGCCAGTCAGAGTTTTGATCATTTGGACCTTTAGGAAGATAAACTGACATGACATTCATTGTGAAAGAATTACCGAATTTTATATTAGCTACGCATGCATGTACATCACCGACAGATTTTGGGATTGGTGATGAACTTATGTTATACTGAAGCCCTTCACGAATATATATTGCAGTATTTACTCGCCCATTGGAACTTCCCTTGTCATACACTGGAGGGTAATAATAGTTAGGCAAACTGGGTAATTTAGAAGGGCTAACATTTAACGATTGTAATATCAAGACTTCATAAGGATTTGTAGCTAGATGATGTCGTAAATATGCTTGGTTTGTGGTTATAGATCTACAATTCCACTGAAAAAACAACAAATTATGTGCTTTCGACTGCCTATGTGAAGCCATAATTTAAGAATCATAGGGATTCAGCAGGACATCAAAGTAAATACTTAATGTACTAAAGGATGTAACGCGTGAATCTACAAAGAAATCACATGAACAACAATATCAGGAAAGACTCAAGACGAATAGGACATTAAGTAAAATAAAAGTTAATAAAAACTCTTAGCAATAATCAACGTCTTCAAATGTACGGATGTATGCCTTAAGTTGGGCACAATCAAGCAGACTTTGGTTCTGTCAGAGATTATGCAATGCTGCACTGACTATGATGTAGTTCACTGTGTGTGTGTGTGTGTGTGTGTGTGGTGTGTGTGTGTGTGTGTGTGTGTGTGTGTGTGTGTGTGTGTCCGTGGTCAAAACGTGTTCCAGTCGCTCCAGACAAAACTACTGGGCCGATCTTTCTGAAAATGTGTAGGTATGTTCATTATGGGTCAAGGATGATGTGTTATTTTACCGTTATAGCTGTTGCTAACGGCCATAACGGCCCATAACGGTTTTCCTTCTTTATGGAATATCTCAGAAACTACTTGGCCAATCTCTCTGAAAATTTGTAGGCATGTTCATTATGGGTCACGGATCATGCCCAATGTGTTATTTTACCGTTATAGCTATTGCTAACGGCCATAACGGCCCATAACGGTTTTCCTTCTTTATGGAATATCTCAGAAACTACTTGGCCAATCTCTCTGAAAATTTGTAAGCATGTTCATTATGGGTCACGGATGATGCCCAATGTGTTATTATACCGTTATATCCGTTACTAACAGCTATAATGGCCGATAACGGTTTTTCTTCTTTATGGAATATCTTAGAAAGTACTTGGCCGATCTTTCCGAAAATTTGAAGGTATGTTCATTATGGGTCACGGGTCATGCCCGATGTGTTATTTTACCGTTGTAACCGTTACTAACGGCTATAACGGTTTTTCTTTTTTATGGAAAATCTCAGAAAGTACTTGGCTGATCTTTCCTAAAATTTGTAGGTATGTTCATCATGGGTCACGGATCATGCCTGATGTGTTATTTTACCGTTGCAGCCCTTACTAACGGCCATAACGGCACATAACGGATTTCTTCTTTATAGAATATCTCAGAAAGTACTTGGTCGATCTTTCTGAAAATTTGTAGGCATATTTATTATGGGTCACGGATGATACCCAATGTGTTATTTTACTGTTATATCCGTTAGTAAAGGCTATAACGGCCCATAACGGTTTATTTTCTTTATAGAATCTTAGAGAGTACCTGGCCAATCTTTCTGAAAATTTGTAGGTATTTTCATTATGGGTCACGGATGATGCCCGATGTGTTATTTAAACCGTTATAGCCGTTACTAACGCCTATAACAGCCCATAATGGTTTTCTTCTTTATGGAATGTCTTAGAAAGTACTTGGCCGATCTTTCCGAAAATTTGTAGGTATGTTCATTATGGGTCACGGATCATGCCCGATGTGTTATTTTACCGTTATAGCCGTTACTAACGGCTATAACGGTTTTCTTTTTATGGAATATCTCAGAAAGTGCTAGGCCGATCTTTCTGAAAACTTGTAGATATGTTCATTATGGGTTACGGATCATGCCCGATGTTTTATTTTACCGTTATAGCCGTTACTAACGGCTATAACGGCCCACAACGGCTTTTCTTCTTTATGGAATATCTTAGAAAATACTTGGCTGATCTTTCTGAAAATTTGTAGGTATGTTCATTATGGCTCACGGATCATGCCCGATGTTTCATTTTACCGTTATAGCTGCTACTAACGGCTATAACGGCCCATAACTGTTTTCTTCTTTATGGAAAATCTCAGAAAGTACATGGCCGATCTTTCTGAAAATTTGTAGGTATGTTCATTTTGGGTCACAGATGATGGCTGATGTTTACCAGAATATCCATTACTAACGGTTACACCAGCCCAGGACAGTTTTTCCTCTTTATGGAATATCTCACGCGTATTCAAGATAAACTGGGAGTACGTTTATATGCTTTGCATCTTGTTGAATTATAAAACGAAAGCCTCAATGTCCTGCTTTTACTTACTAATGTATCCGCTTGAAGTACTTCGAAAAATGCTGATGAAATCTACGGACAGTGAATAAAAAACAAAACAGTCTACATCCATTTTTGAAAATCACCATTATAATAACATCATAAACACCAGTCGCCGTGGAGAAGTGGTTAGCATCGCGGACTCCCAGCTGGGAGGTTGTGGGTTCGAATCCCATCAGAAGTCATGTGGATTTTTCTGCCCCGACTGGCTCCTACCCAGAGTTGAGTTTGCTGCGGACTCAGTTGGGAAGACTGGGACCACACAGTCGAGTTTCATCCACTTAATGGATGCGTTTCTGAGAGTGTTGCTCAAATTTCCTGACCAACACTGCAGGTGCCTGTATCTCTCGGGCCTGGTTGACGCCAGGATATATTATGAAAGGAAGCGTAGAGTACAGCCCTGTCATGTGGTCTCAGACCGAAATGGAAATCCGTAGTATCATCTTAATCATCCTTATTCTGATTGATCAGCATTAAAAAAAGAATGTCTCAAATTCTGTGGCCCTTCATGCCCTGCTCTCATGGTGACCTCAAATTCGATGTCCTCTCCACGTCTGTGGCCTTGGTTTGGTTCTGTCGGGGTCACCGGTATCGGCGAATCCATGGGGGCTGTCGTTGGACGGACGTGGTGGCGCCCTCCGGATGGAGAGCTCACTCACACCGGCTCCGCGACTAAGCAATTATTGTCGTCAGTAGGGGGCTTAGTAGGTGGTGTCCTGCGTATGTTAGATCAGAACAGGCGCCACTGAACACCACCGAAGTGACTCGGCAGCAGTGCAGTGTCTCCTCCGGTGGGTTGCTTTTGACGTTTTGACATTGACTGCTCCCTGTGGATTGCTGGTGCCGGGGCTGCGGCAGGGCCGACCGGGCTGTGGCTGTGGACGGGGTGTCGGAATGAGCGGCGTGGGTGCACTGCCTCTGAGGTGGCGCAGAGGTTGGGACAGCAGAAAAAAAAAAAAAAAACAATATCATGAACACCAGCTGTCATGGCGTGGTCGTTAGGGTCGCGGATTCCCATCTGTGAGGTCATGGGTTTGATTCCCATGAGAGCCATTTATAATTGTGGAATTTTTGGCCCATGACCGCCTCCTACCCGGAGCTGAGTACACAATGGGTTCAGTGTGGAAGACTGGAACCACACAGTTGCGTTTCATCCACTAAATGATGCGTCCTTAAGGTGTTGTTCAAACTGTCCTAAACAACACCACAGGTAGGCCTGTCTCCATCTCTCTGCTTGTGTTGGGACAGAACTATGTTTGAAAGTGAGCGTGGAATGCTGCCCTGTCATGCAGACTCAAACCAGAAGGGAACTCTGTAGTATCATCATCCTCATCGATCAGCATAAAAAAAGGTCTCAGATTCTGTCGCCCTTTGTGCCTTGCCTTTGTTGTGTTTCTGATTTGATTTTGTCTCAACGGCTTTGCCCTTGGAGAGTTCACATGGAAGTGAGAGATAAAAAGGCGATGACTGATGAAGAGTGAGTCTTGAGACAAAAGGAAGATTGGTAATGATGGGGTATAATCGATAACAGGTGTGTCTGCACGTATTTTTGTCTTTTTTTTTCTCAAGTGTTATCTATGTAACTGGATGTTACATATGCTGTAACTAAGCATGTTTATTACGGAAACTCTCTCTCTCTCTCTCTCTCTCTCTCTCTCTCTCTCTCTCTCTCTATGCATGTTGATTACGGAAACCTCTCTCTCTCTCTCTCTCTCTCTCTCTCTCTCTCTCTCTCTCTCTCTCTCTCTCTCTCTCTCTCTCTGATGTCAGAGGTGCTGGGACTGGAGCAGTTTGAAATAGGTCACGACAGAGGAGGCTCTCAGGACGTGTCCAGGATCATGTAAGTCGGCTCTCAAGTCAGTGTCTTGTATTGCACTGCTATATACTTTAACAATGAACAGTCTTGTATCCCACTGCTTTATACTTTAACAATAAACAATCAGGCCTACATCTAGAATACCTTGAACAATGAGTCGTCTATCCAATGTCTTGAATACCGCTGTTTTTTTCTTCCTTGAACAAGTAACAATCTGGTTAGTATCCTGGATACTACTGTTTTATCCTTGAACAGTGAGTAATCTGGATAGTGCTCTGAATACCATTCCTTTATCCTTGAATCATTAATACTGTGGATAGTGTCTTGAGTACCACTGGGTTTTTTTTCCTTAAACAGCAAACAATCTGGTCAGTATCTTGCAAACCACTGTTTTATCCTTGAATAATGAACAATCTGTTAGTGTCTTGAGTATCATCGTTTTATCCTTGAACAGTTAACAATGCGGTCAGTGCTATTTATACCACTGTTTAATCCTTGAACAATGAACAGTCTATTTAGTATCTTGAAAACCACTTTCTTCTAGAACAATGAACAATCTGGTGAATTTCTTGTATATTACTTGTTTCATTACTGAACATTAACAATGTGCCGACTATTAACAGAATCCGTTCAACTCTATGTGTAGAGCGACATATATTACTATTTTATTACTGAACATTAACACTCTGCCGACTATTAACACAATCCGTTCAATTCTATGATTAGTGTGTCATATATTACTGTTTTATTACTGAACATTAACAATCTGCCGACTATTAACAGAATCTGTTCAACTCTATGCGTAGTGCGACATATACTACGCACAAAAAGTTAAGGATCGGTATGTGAAAACAGGTGCGTAATAAACTCAGTTCGCTACTGTTATTTATTTCTTAGTCCAGCCAAATTGTCATGAATTCTTGTTCAGCTGTAAGTGGGCGATGTTGTGTTAGTGCGAAAATTGCACGGGATTCTCTACTACTGAGCTGGGCCGCAAACGGAAAAGCGGAAACTTGCGAAAAATGACCTTGTTTTGGATCGTTCTGCCTGAACACATTGCACTTGCCAGATGGAAAAACCATTATGCACGTGCAAGCACTGCTGTTTATGTGTGAGATGCTGTCGCTCGCTTGGCTATATAAGAAGACATTCCACCAGTAGTAGGCCTGATCTGACAATGCCTCCACGACGAAAATTAAGCGAGTTGGATAGGGGACGAGCTGTTGCATGGTTCCAAGATGGTGTTCCCAAGCGAGAAGTGGCCAGGCGACTTCATGTGTCCATCTCGGTCATTGTCCGACTGATTCAACGCTTCACAGCCACTGGGATTGTCCATGAAAGACGCAGATCTGGTCGACCGAAGAAGACAACCCCACGTGACGATCGTCTCATTGAACGACAAGCCCTGCAGACAAGAACAGCCTCTTCCAGCATAATTCAAAGGCAGTTCAGGGTGGCTACTAACATCAACATCAGCCAGCAGACCATACGGAACCGCCTACATGGGTTTAATCTCCGTTCTCGTCGCCCAGCAGTACGGCCACGCTTAACTCCAGCCCATAGGGCAGCACGCCGCGCCTTCTGCGCACGTCACGTGAGGTGGACACGTCAGCAATGGTCCAGGTCCTGTTCAGTGATGAATCACGCTTCACCCTTCACCACAACGACGGCCGACTGAGGGTCTGGAGGCGCCCAGGGCAACGCTTTACTGACGCCACTGTCCAAGAAAAGGTGGCCTTTGGTGGAGGTTCTGTAATGGTCTGGGGGGCCTTCAGCCTTCACCACAGAACACCCTTGTATCATGTACAGGGTAACCTGACTGGCATCCGATACCGGGATGAGATCCTTCGACCGCTGGCTGTGCCTACACTGCAGCAGATGGGACCGAGGGCTGTCTACCAGGATGACAATGCTCGCCCCCACAGGGCAAGGGTGGTCAACGACTTCCTGCAGCAGTCTGGAGTCAACAGAATGGAGTGGCCAGCATGCAGTCCCGATCTCAACCCGATTGAGAACCTCTGGGATGAGCTGGATCGCAAAGTGAGGAGCCACCCCCCTCCCAGGGATGCCCAACACCTCTACCAGATGCTGCAGGCTGAGTGGCAGGCGCTTCCACAGAGGATCTTCACCAACCTGGTCAACTCGATGAGGACTCGCTGCGTCGAGTGCCAGAACAGCCATGGTGGTTACACGCATTACTGAGCTTTTGGGAGCATCAGTATGCCCTGTCTTGTGATTTCAGTGACTTTGGGAAATCAAATTTGGATACGTACCCACTTTAATCAAATGTACACACCAAACGATTGCTCGAGATTGAAGGCAATTGTGTATCGTTATCACTAAAGAATGGAATTAAATGTTGGCCAAACTTCAACGCATTGACTTTCTTATTTTGACAGTTATGAATGTTTGTGAAAGTGATCCTTAACTTTTTGTGCGTAGCTTATATTAGGCCTACTATTTTATTACTGAACATTAACAATCTGCCGACTATTAACAGAATCCGTTCAATTCTACGATCAGTGCGTCATGTATTACTGTTTTATTACTGAACATTAACAATCTGCCGACTATTAACACAATCCGTTCAATTCTATGTGTAGTGTGACATATATTAGGCCTACTGTTTTATTACTGAATATTAACAATCTGCCGACTATTAACACAATCCGTTCAATTCTATGTGTAGTGTGACATATATTAGGCCTACTGTTTTATTACTGAACATTAACAATCTGCCGACTATTAACACAATCCGTTCAATTCTATGTATAGTGCGACAACACCAATCAATGACAAAGCCGATGGCAATCTAAAAAGCCGCCAAATTGTGTCCTACTTTCGCTCGTGATGAAAAAGGCCTGTTATACATTGTTCATGAAGGTCTTGCTGACACTGAAGAATCAATTCCAAAACTGGACAAAAACAAGAAGAGTTGTAGTAAAATTACCAGTGAGCCCTTGGCTCGAGTGCGGAAAGTTTACTTCTCACGTTATTTCGTTCATATGTATTGATCTCTCGTCAGAAAAATCATGTTTTGATTGCTGGCGTGGCAAGTTCCATTTCATTTTTAAGTGGAGCAGACATCAGGAATGTAGAATGATACACAGTGATATTTCTGGTCTCTTGTTCGATGGATGGCTCAAGATGAACAAAGGTTAAAACTTCAGTTCTCATAGCATTATGGCGATAGGGTCGGTGACCTGTAAGAGATTCACAGTGTCAAGGTCAGGTTGCTTTGAACTTACCTGGACTGAGTCGGGGGTAGCCTATCCATTTGGTGCTAGGCTTAAAAGGGTTCCAAGCCGTTGAAAGCAGACGTTAGGAGTGGTTCGAGCTTAGGACCGTCAGCTATGCAGTCCAAGGCTTTAACCATTTGACTGCAAGTCCCTCGAGACAACAGATGTTCAGTCAGATACAATACACTGATGCCATTACTGGATGTGACTAGAATTCAGAATGTGCTGCATATTTAGACCTTGATATATTTCATATGTATTTAGGTAATCCACGTTCGAGACAATGAAAGGACTGATTTAAAACAATGTTTACGGTATGTCACAAGAATTCAGATATAGCTATAAGCAATACATTTTGAGAAAATCGATATCAGTGTGGCAGAGGATATTGTAGTTTTTCTTACTTCTCGATGTTTGACTCAAACCAATGAAGACATGTCTTGCAATCACAGTATGCCCTAAACCCTGGCGCATTAGTTTTAGATTCATTTTGAACAGTATGCCCTAAACCCTGGCGCATTAGTTTTAGATTCATTTTGAACAGTATGCCCTAAACCCTGGCGCATTAGTTTTAGATTCATTTTGAACAGTATGCCCTAAACCCTGGCGCATTAGTTTTAGATTCATTTTGAACAGTATGCCCTAAACCCTGGCGCATTAGTTTTAGATTCATTTTGAACAGTATGCCCTAAACCCTGGCGCATTAGTTTTAGATTCATTTTGACCGGCGCTAACCCTTGTGTATGCTCACCCACAAATTACACACACACACACACACACACACACATGTATGCACACGCACTTCTGCACACGCACACACACGCGCACATACATGCAGGCACACACGTGCACACACACACACACACACACACACACACACACACACACACACACACACATGCACACGCATTTCTGCACACGCACACACACACGCACATACATGCAGGCACACACGTGCACACACACAATCCGTAGATTGTCCACATATCTTAAGAACATCCGTTTACACTCATTTAGAAACTAAGTACAATCATCATTTGAAAATTTTTACAGATGGCTCAGTGCTAGAAAATAATAACACGGGAGCAGCCTTCATAATCCCTAACCTCAAAGTAGAAAAGCTTTTCTATCTTGGTAAACAGTTATCGATATTCAGTGCCGAATTACTTGCTATACTTAAATCGTTAGATTTTATTCTAAATTTTCCAATAAAAAGTTCACAAATCTTAATAGGTGTTGATTCTAAAGCAGCAATCTACTCGATTAAGTCTGCATGTCCTTCAGTCCGACTTGATATGATATTTGAAATTCATCACATTATTCACCTTTTATCCATGCAAGGCATTACTGTCACTTTTTGTTGGATCCCCTCTCATTGTGGTATAGTACCCAACGAGCGTGTAGATCAACTTGCACGAAAAGCAGCTCAAAATGTCAATTACGTAATACCACTTAAAGTTCCCTTAGATTTGAATGAATGTTTTTCAATTATAAATCCAACGTTAAGAGAAAAAGTTAAAAACCTCATTGATAAACTCAGACATTCAATATTATCACAATTGTATAAAATTTAGTGATGGGTACAATGGGAAAACGTTCA
The DNA here is from genome assembly GCA_033310375.1 of Conus canariensis. Taxonomy (NCBI): domain Eukaryota; kingdom Metazoa; phylum Mollusca; class Gastropoda; order Neogastropoda; family Conidae; genus Conus; species Conus canariensis. The sequence goes on from CM065717.1 coordinate 64,163,031, forward strand.
AATAAGTCTCCTCCTCGTCTAGGGAGATTGAAAGCTTAATCCATAGATTCCGTTTGAACGCATTGAAAACAAAACATTGTCATAATGTTAAATGTACGTGTGGGAAATCCTTAAATGTCAGTCATTTGCTGATTCAATGCCCAAGAGCAAGAGAGCTCCTAAGACATTCGGGTATTGATGGTTATACTGATGGATCGACTTCATTGCCTTTACCATATATTTTAAACAATTACTCTGTTCTTGACTCCGTTTGTAAGTGTTTGTTAAATAGTTCAATTGGCCCTTATCTGTAGATCTTATCACTTCTCACTTAAAATTGTCAAGGTGGAAGAGGGATGGGGGATGAGGGGGGTGGGGGGGTGGGGAGAGGAGGGGATGTCATATTCTATCGTTAATGGAATAATACACTTCATCACTTGCATACTTCATTCACCCACACATAAACTGTCTGAATCACTATAGTGGAAGGACATTAAACCGACGACCACACACACACACCGCACACACACACACACACACACACACACACACACACACACACACACACACACACACACACACACGTGCATGCACACATACACAACCGCGCGCACATGAGCCCGTGCCCACACATCCATACACACACACTTGTGCACATTCATTGCAAACACATACAAAAAGAAAAAGAGGGGGGGGGGGGGGGTGGGGGGTGGAAACAATGTTAGGTAGTCACTCAAGGTCTGACCAGTGCACTGGGCTAATGCGTAGGTCAGACATCTGCTAAGTCGTAGCCACGAGACCCTCTTCTTCAATCCTCTCATCTTAGTTGTTAATTTGTTCATCCATCAGCTTAAAATCATGCATAGTGTGGTCTCAAGACTTAGCGGATGTGGTGTAGCGTATATGGACTAGTCCGCACACAGTGACGCCTCTCAGTGAAACTGAAACTGCGCTAAATGAAAGCCAGAGGGTAGCTGGTTCAGGTCTCTTTCTGAACAAAGTAGTTGCTCCATATCTGTGTATGGACAGAGGGAAGTTGGTTCAGGTCTGTTTATTGACAAAGAGTAGGCCTAATTGGTTCGCTCAGGTTGGTTTATTGACAGAGAATAGTCGGGTCAGATGTGTTTAAAGACAGAGAGGTAGTTTGTAAGTTCATGTCTGTTTATGGGCAGATAGTAGATGGCTAGTTCAGGTCTGTTTTTGTACTAAGAGTAATAAGTTAATTCAGGTCTTGTTTATAGTCAGAGAGTAGTTGGCTATTCAGGTCTGCTCGTGGACATAGAGTAGCTGGTCAGTTTAACTCTGTTTACGACTGACATCACTGACAGACCAGTACCTGTGTTTCCACTCTTTATTTCATATTTCTGCCTTTTTTTCATCAATGGCAAACAAGTAGAGCAATACACTGAAAATGAAAGAAACTCTTCAGCATGACGCTTGTTCTGTCCGCTGAGCACTTGTTTTATCTGTGCAGTCGTCTGACCTATCACGATGACCGGTACACACGACTCACCCCTGCCACATTTGAGTGGTAAGTAGGGCAATATTTTTTATCTGTTGTGTGAGTGGACCGGCAATCCCAGCTTTTCTCTTAAATACTTCCAACACACACACACACACACACACATGCACGCACGCACGCATGCACGCACGCACTCACACACTCTCTCTCTCTCTCTCTCTCTCACACACACACACACACACACACACACACACACACACACACACACACACACACACACACACACGCACACACACGCACGCACGTGTTTACATGCACGTGTGTATATGCATACACCTAAACTTGTGTGAATGATTTCGGAGGAAAACTGAAGAAAAGCATTCTTTTTCATTTGCTGATATTACTGATGTGGGATTTGCTCAAATGAAAAGTTAAGGCTTTGCTATAACTAATTTGTTTTGGCTTTTGTTGTTGTTGTTGTTGTTAATTCATGTTCATGCATATATCGTGGTAATGCTTTGTTAATTTTCGTAATTCAATGTTCACGCTTGTTGTGTTTTAATCTATCAAAAACGGAGTCTCTACACTTAAGAAAGTTACAACATACAAAAATAACATGTCTGTTACAGTTGGTCTGAAGTGGAGAGGGAGTCTGGCCTGCAGTTGGTCTTCAAACCTGGCAGCATTCAGCTGTCTTTGCGTGGTTCAACTGACTCCATCATGAACAAGTATGCTGACGCCATGCAGCGAAACAACATTCAGTGAGTGAAATAAAATGCCGTCCTTCCATTGTTCCAGACAACTACTTCAAAGAACTTCAGGAAGGGAGAAGACTTGCTGATTTCAGTTCAGTCCGGTGAAGGTCATGTGCTCATGATTTTATGCATTTGATTTATGCTTGGATGGTGTGCACAACTTGTACGTATGTAGGTCTATGCATCGCATGTGTGTGCGCGCGCATGTATATGCATATGTATTTCTGTGACGTCCAGATTTGAGCGTTGGACGAACGAACAGCTGCGGGCTCACTATCCTCAGTTCACGACGGGCCCAGAAATAGAGGCCATCTTTCAGAAGGACGCAGGCCTGGTGGACGCAGCCTTGGGCAATTCTACGCACTTACAGCTCGCCCGAGGTAACGGCGCTGTCGTCATCGACAGGTGCCCGGTGCTCCGGATACGTAGAAACGACTCCGGAAACGTCGAGGTATATATAACTACACCTGTCTTTTGGATGGTAGAACGCCGTTTCAGAATATTGTAATTGACTTAACAGCTTCATGAAGGAGATTACAAAGTAGCCTGTAGAAGATTAGGTTTTAAAGAGGAAACCAATTTGTGCATGTCCTAATGGGTACATAGGGTTTCCTTTGGGTCCAGACTATTCCTTCTGATTGAGTGTGTCTTGCTGATTCGCTGAAACCGATCACACACGTAAGCCCCCCCCCCCCCCCCCCCCCCCCCCCCTCCAGGAAATGGCGGAGACCTGTCTCAGAGCTTAACCCCATCTTCCATCATGCTTGATGGTCAAAACATGTCACAACCACCAACACACATGAAGAAAAATGGGTGGGAATGTTCGTTTTCTTTGGGATGAATTCTTAAAGGCCACCCACGATGGGTAAAATGTAATAAAATGATACAAACATTAAATCATATATTTTTCCAACAATGTTGAAAACGAAATGACGACGAATGAACGGTTTGTGCGCGCTTGTTGCTCGGAATGTGTCGGGCAAAAAAAATTATTTTAAATCTGACTCCACATCTACCAAAAGAATATTCTGTCCTCCATTGTTGACCAGTCCATGCACTGAGCAACTGAATAGTAGAGGAAAGCAAGAGTCAGTGATCAGTTCTTTAATCTGGCTATACTGGACAAAGTGAAAGAAACTGATATTAAAAACAGAAAAATGGAGACTTTTGTGGTCAGCTTACTGCGAACATCAAATTTCCTGCAGGACTGGGTGCTTCTTTTAGTTCCCCATAAAGTGAAACACACTCAGGAGCGCATGACGGCTCCCACTCTTAAGGAAACTTGTTTTGGACTGGTTTGGAAACGTGTTACTGAGCTTTGAATAACTACTCGTTAGCACGGCAAATAGCAAAAAAAATGTGTTGGGATCACTGAGCCCCAATATATGTTGTCATTAAGCTGACGATGGCTGGAAATGTTTGTCCTTCACATTGTTCAGCCAGGTATTTTGTCGGACTTCGCAATATCCACCCTTTACTGTTCGAATAACCTCCCTTGACCGTTCTCCGTCTTGGACAGGTAGTGATGACGTTATGCATTCCAGTGCAGACTTGGCGCGTTGTCTGGTGACGAGAGATAAAATAACGTAGTAAATGAGGATGAGCCTTTTCCCAAAGCCCTTTAATCATCCTTAATCAGAGTTTATCTGTGTCTGTAATCTCGAGTTGTCAACGGAAAATCTGGTAACAAATAACATAATTTGCGTCAGAAATTTTCACCCACAGAAGTTCATTTCACTCACACCCTCACTTCTACAAATAGGATGTGCATCCTGCAAAAAAAACGCTTTTTGTTTGTTACAAATGAGTTAAAATCTGGGGCCTCTGTTAGACAAAACAGCTCAGAAACACTGGTTTCTGCTTTATGTTTCTTTTCTCCTATTCAACCGTTTATCTTTCGCAGCTGCTTCATTCATTTGCACTATGTTGCCATATATCTCTCAAGGTATTCTCCTAACAAGAATAACAATAGATACATGCTTTCGGACAACTTTACCAATTCACTGCTCTGGTGTGTGTGTGTGTGTGTGTGTGTGTGTGTGTGTGTGTGTCTGTCTGTCTCTGTCTCTGTGTGCATGCGTGCGTGTGTGTGAATAGTCTCTTTCACATACATTTTGTCCATGAAATCTCTGTTTTGTTTACTATCACAAAGAATCCAACTATATAAGGGCATTCTCTTGTTTTGAACATTAAACTCTTTTAAATGACATATGTCAGTCTATGCGGGGCGAACTCAGACAAGTAATAAATATACTGTAGACTCTTTTCTCTTTTTAAGTAAGATGGTTTTTTTCAATGCGATGTCCTTAACTCTCGGTTGACGGTGCCTCTCCATCTCTGTCCTCAGGTGACGACCACAAAGGGCAAGTTCACCTGTAACAAGCTGGTGGTGACGGCGGGGGCGTGGCTGAATGACGTGCTGGGATCTATCGGGGTGCACGTGCCGGTCACTGTGACCCAGGAACAGGTCACTTACTTCGCTACCCCCCACATCAAGGAGTTCACCAAGGACAAGTGGGTATAGTCATCTATCCCTTGCACAGTACTCTCTCTCTCTCTCTCTCTCTCTCTATTCCTCCATCTCCATCTCTGTCTGTCTGTCTGTCTGTCTGTCTGTCTCTCTCTCTCTCTCTCTCTCTCTCTCTCTCTCTCTCTCTCATCTATCTATCTATCTATCAATCTCTGTGTGTGTTTCTTGTCTATCTGTCTGTCAGTCTGTCTCTCTCTCTCTCTTTTTTCCTCTCTTATTTTGAAGATTATTTCTTCTACTGCAGCTAGACCTAGTCTCATTCGTTTTCTTCTTCACGGACGAAAAATGCTCTTTACGCTCGAAGTGGTTTTAGTATGTGCCGTCTATGCATCCACATTCAGTTTTCTGGCTCAGTGCATGCTGCGTTGTGTCCTCGGGTACTTCACTGAGCGCTGGCATGGATTACAAGATATTTAACGCGGATGTTTGCTGCATGTGTGTACCACGTGACGGAAATGGAAGCGCCAGCTGCTCTGCACACACTGAACGTTGACCAGGGAGACTGGAAGACTCTTCAGCCCTCGCCCCAATCCCACCAGCCACTGCCGGGATTCAAACCATAGGTCTGATAGACCATCAGAATGCCTATGCACTGCTTTATATTCTTTCTGTCTCTCTGTCTCTATCTCTATCTATGTCTGTCTGTCTGTCTCTGTCTCTCTCATTTTTTTTAATTCGCGAAAATAGACCATTCAGCCAGAGATGTTCACAACTCTTGATCTTCAGTCATGCTTAACTGGAACCAGTCCTGTCTTTGTATTTTCACCTTGCGCTTCTTCAGTGAGCCTCTGGGACATCCACGCTCGATTGTAGACTGTTGAGAAACGTGACCAGTGCCACCAAGCTCACGGCGCGTGATGATTAGAAGGAGAGGTCACATCTGCCATCGTGTGCCATTGTGTGCACCTGATACAGTCGTTTGTCTGATGTTCTGTGCCTGAGATGTGGTGATCCTGTGGGCAGCATTTTTTGGCAGCACTCACATCAGTCTAGAAGGGCTGCTACGAGAATGCCCATGCAGTCTGGTATTATAATTATTATATTGTCAATAATGTTCAAAACGATCTTTTGATTTCACATTTGAGATTTTCGCTCCTGGTGGTAGTTTGACTTATGGTTTTAACGAAATCACATAATGTGTTCATGTTACATATCAGATGTTATACGTAAAAGTAGTTCAAGGTCTACGTCATCGCGTTCGTATCATTCCTTTCACAACAGAACCTTTATGCCTGGTGGTTTTATTCATCTTCAAAACATAGACGCGTGTCACACATGTACAGCCCACTATTACGACTCTATAACGGTAGTGTGTGTGTGTGTGTGTGTGTGTGTGTGTGTGTGTGTGTGTGTGTGAGTGTGTGTGTGTGTGTGTGTGTGTGTGGTCTGATTATAGATAATAAGCAATCAAACTATCAGAGAAATGTGCTCATTTATATGCATTTTGTTTTTCCACAATGTCTGTGTAGAGGCTGAAAACAAGCAGAAATATGATTCATTTTCCTCCCAGATTTCCAGTGTGGATCTTCCACACTCCTAAGAACGACATCTACGCGCTTCCAGTCTACAGCAATTCTGGAACCAAGATCGGCATTGATGCAGGGGGACCCCCTGTGACCGGAAATACCCGAACTTTCACCCCTGACCCTGCCCGGGTCAAGGTGTGTACGGATCTCTTGCGCAAGATTCTGCCCAAGGTACAGTAACGCTTAATATCAGTATCCACCTGTATTGAAATCAAGGCTGATTATCAGTTCGTCTGGGTAACCATTCTAGGATTTTTTTTTCACCTCTTACTTCTGCGTTCTCTCTCTCTCTCTCTCTCTCTCTCTCTCTCTCTCTCTCTCTCTCTCTCTCTCTCTCCTGTGTCTTTGTCTTTCGCTGACAGTCCTGATGAAGTCAAGTAAAGACGAAAATTTGGCAGAGAACTGGTGTTTTTTGTTGTGATCAAGTGTATTATCTCTCTGTGTCTTTGTGAGTGTGTGTGTGTGTGTGTGTGTGTGTGTGTGTGTGTGTGTGTGTGTGTGCGTGCGTGTGTGCGTGCGTGCGTGTGTGTGTGTGTGTGTGTGTGTGCGTGTGTGTGTGTGTGTGTGTGTGTGTGTGTGTGTGTGTGTGTGTGGTATCAAGAAAGAGAAGTATGTGTATTTTTCTATGACAATGTCTGTCAACATGTGTGACTCAACAGGAAGTAAGGGAACTAGAAAATACAGACAGATATAAGTTTTCAAGTCCATCCAAACCATAAAAGAGTTTTCACCACCTGCACTGGTGTGCGAAAAGACGAAATAATGCTGTGTCGTTTACCTTAGGCCAGTTTTCATTTACGATCACTCATTTCTTTTAATAAAAAGTGAGAAAACTTTGTGGTACATTTAGTGTGGCGTCCCACTCATTATAAAACACCTTCTTGTGGAATGTTGGAAATGACTGACGTCGGACATAAACACTATTAAGTAGACTACATCAAACCCATGTTCAGAGATGTTTCTCCACTCTTGATAGAGGTACATGTTTTTCATCAGTCGGCTCCCATTGCTGAAACTGACTCACTGATTTCTCGGATGCGGGGCTGCATTGCAGACCTGAAGGACTGGATGACAACCAACAAACTACAACTAAACGACGACAAGACGGAACTCATGTTCGTGACAAAACAGCCTAACCATCCTTCTCTGCCTTCAACTGTCACTATCAATGACTGTGCTGTCTCTGTCTCCACCTCTGTCCGCAGTCTAGGGGTCATACTTGACCAATCCGTCTCCTTTGAGAAACAGGTTTCAAATATTTGCAAGATCGCCTATTTAGAACTAAGAAGAATCAGCTCTGTACGTCACCTTCTCTCTACAGATGCTACAAAAACTCTCATTTGTGCATTTGTCTTATCTAGAATAGATTACTGCAACTCACTTTTGGCCGGCCTTCCAAAATACCTGATAGAAAGATTACAGCGAATCCAAAATCATGCAGCCCGAGTCGTATGTAGAGCAAGAAAACATGCTCACATTTCGCCTCTCCTCCACTCTCTTCACTGGCTATCTGTCTCAAACCGTATCTCGTACAAAATCTCAACTCTCACTTTCTCTGCTCTCTTTGAAAATGGACCTTCTTATCTCTCAGATCTCCTTAAAATCTACACCCCCTCTCGACAACTACGCTCCTGTGCTGACGACCGCCTTCTGCGAATGACTCGCTTCAGGACTACTACTGGTGAAAGATCTTTCTCTTTTCAAGCTCCAGCGACGTGGAACAGACTGCCAGACTATCTCAGACATTCAGATTCTATCTCTTCTTTCAAGTCTAAACTTAAAACCCATCTATTTTCTCATAATTAGTCAATGCTGTGGGGAGAGGGGGGGGGGGTACAAACTAACTCATAGCCGTCTGGGCCTTTTCAAATGTAGCGTATGTGTATGTTCTCTATTATATGTATTTGTTGTATGATTGAACGTTATAGGATTAAGTTTTTGTAGTGATATTTGAAGAATAAGTGAATGTCACATTGGTAGGATTAGGATTTGTTAGTTATTGTAGTAATAGTATTTGTAGTTGGGTGTAAGGTGTATTATTGTATATGAGAAGGGTGAATGTAGTATGACTTTGTAAAGCGCTTAGAGAAATTCGTTTGATTAAGCGCTATATAAGAAATCATTATTATTATCTAAGACTTTATGGAAGAAAGATGTTTTGCGTGTTTTAAAAAGGTGGTTTGTTGTTTGACGAGGTGACAACCCTGATAGGACCCCTCGTGATCGTCTCGGGTATAAGCAACATGAATTGAAGGAACTCATGGGAATCGGAATCGGTGATATCAAAGAGATATCAGGTATATGAGTAGGCCTACCATGGACCTTTCCAATTTAATGTTTGAATCTTTATGCAAAAAATAGAAGCCAAATTTCTTTTCAAAACAATAAGGATAACTGTCTTGTGTTTTAAAGTGAGACGAAACTCCAGTCCTTCTCTAACAGCAGTTTTTTGTGAGAGAAAATCAAGGGAAAAAAGTTTTTTTGTACGTTAGTTGCTTGAGTGAGTTGCACGTTCAACACTAGGTCTTCAGAGGACCATTAGCAAAGTAAGGTAAAGACTTGCATGTAAAAAGAATAATCAGGTTATCAAGTCATTATTATAACTCTCAAAATATAAGTCTTAAAAAAGAAGACTTCAGATTCAGAATGCCGAATGCAGCCAGCCATACAGACCAGTGGTGGGTAGGCCCTACTTTCATGAATTCAGACTGCTCTTCTGTCATCTGACCATGTCAGCCCAATGTTCTATCTCCGCTTTTCTCGCTGTATGCCAGTTTATGATAACCTGAAGCCATTCTTCAGTGCCTTATTTTTTATGTTGTTATCCGTTACAGTAGATTGATCAGTAGAGACTTATAGGTAGGCGGAGATTTTAAGAGCGGCAGTGTTAGCAGTCCAGTCCTTTTCCTTGTCCGTCAAAGATGTTTTGTCTCTGCACGTGTTTCCATGGTGACAAAAAGGACATTAAACTGGTAATTAAAAGTTGTTTTGCGTTCAAATTAAGCATTGATGTGCAATAACTGCATCACGGTTGGTGTGTGTAAGCCATATTTGAAGTAACAAGAACAAGGGAAGGTTTACGGGGGGGGGGGGGGGGGGGGGGGGTTGATGGTGTTTTTACATTGATTTATCTATTTGCTTTTGTTTTCGATAGACTCAATGTGATATGTTGTCAGATGTCACTATGGTAATGGAGGGAACCCTGAATTATAGAAGTGATTGACTTCATTGCATTTCTTTTTATTAATATCTTTATAGCCTTTATTTAACAACATTCCATAATTTCCACAGTTCTTAAAGGACATTGCATTTTGACAAAAGCTCAAGATTATATTTGTGTGTGTGTGTGTGTGTGTGTGTGTGTGTGTGTGTGTGTGTGTGTGTGTGTGTGTGTGTGTGTGTTTCTGCAGTTTCTTGGTCCCGAAATGTACACAAAGACCTGTCTGTACACAATGACCCCAGACAGACATTTCGTCATCGATACCTGTGCACGTCAAGGGTTCTCTGACGTCATAGTGTGCTGTGGTGCAGGTCACGCATACAAGTCAGTATTGCTGATATAAATGGAGAGAAATCCAGTAGCTCTTATGAAATTATTGTTGGGCTGTGAATGCCCAGGGGTATGAGTGATGAGGATTCATGAATACGATACATGACTACATTATCATCCTCGGCCTTGCTGGATCATTATACTGCAGCATCCATGAAAGGTTTGGTCGACGGGAATTCACATGAAGCAGTTCTACTTTTAGGCTTACTAACATGTATATCGTAAAAATGGTTTTAGTAGTATGTTCTTTCTTATTCAGGAATTGACCAGCGTTTGTGTCACCTTTTAAATTAGGATTATGACATCATAGTTTGAGGTCTGGGTTCAGTGTGCATTCATCCCAAGCAGAGCCACCATGGTTGGCCGGGCAGAGGTTGATATGACTTGATCAGAACTAGAAGGATGTCATGTACACAAAAAGGCTAGTTGTTTGCTCTGTCTCTGCTTTTATAATGTTTGCTGGCGCAGACGTAGACCACATCAATATATGTGTTGTCCAGTTCGATGGACTCTTTGATTGAATTGGTAATTGAGTTCAGAGAAGGTGCTGTTTGCCGGGCAGGAAGACACTGTGTCCCATGTGCGTTTGGTCTGAATTTTGACGTTGTCGAGTCGGGTAACTTTCATTTGTTTTTAAATGAGGTGTTTAAAGGAGTATGTGTGTTGGTCAATATTGAATTTTTACTCCTGTTTCACTTAAACCGTTACAAAATGAATCAATAATGAATAGACTTTTAATATATGTGATGTTTCATTTTCCTGATGGTTTATATTTGAAATTAATGTTCCTCAGTGTTATCAGTTATACTAGTCGTTCATGAATTGCCAGTGCTTCAATATGCGCAAATATATATATATATATATATATATATATATATACATATATATATATATGTATATATATGTGTGTGTGTGTGTGATGTGTGTGTGTGTGTGTGTGTGTGTGTGTGTGTTAGAGTTTATGTGTAGCTGAGTATTTACCATATCATATGAAGCATGTTTATGTACTGTGAATGCGTGCGTATAAGTGTGTGTGTGCGGCGCGCGCACACACACACACACACAACACACACACATACCACATATATACATACGTATATATAAATATGTGTGTGTGTGGTGTGTGTGTGTGTGTGTGTGTGTTGTACGTATTAACATACATCCATGAACTGTGTTCATACCCAGATTCGCCAGCCTTCTGGGCAAGATACTGAGTGAGATGGCGGTTGACGGCAGAACGCAGTACGACATCTCTGAGTTCACCATGGACAGACCCGCCATCACCGACCCCGACTTTAAGCCAGTCTTCTACATGGGCTTGCAGACACCGCCCACCTCTGGCTCCAAACTCTGAATCCATTACTTTTCAACTGCCTGCCCTGACTTCCCTTGCTGTTGATTTTTTTCGCCTGTCTTGAATGCCAGTCAGTGTATCATTTTGTCCGATGCAGGTTGCGTGTTGAACATCTGGAAATGATGTGTTCTTGTCTGTATTTGATTCTCCTATGATCATGTACAGCTGGTTCTCTTTTGACACCTTTCTCTCTGTTTTGACTTGATTTTTTATCTTGCTGTCCTGATACGTTTTCTGAGGTCGGGTAGGCTACTGAACTGACTCGGTTTAATCTTATATCTACACACACACACACACACACACACACACACACACACACACACACTTCCTTTCTACACTACAGTTTGCAGTGGATCTTGACAATACATTTACGCCTCGGTCAAGGTTTTCTCCAGAGGGACTTACCTTGATTCTGCACTTGGCCCCGGAACTGTCCTTCACTCAGTCTCAGTCAGGGGCTATAGCAGGGGGAATACACTGGCTCCACTGTGCATCCAGTATGTTCAGGAGAGGCGTGAGTGGGCGTGCGAAAGAGAAATCCAGTTTCGGTTCTTAGAACATACAGTTTCGGTTCTCAGAACGTCGACTCTTTTTGCAAGTGAAATCGAAAATTCCACGTGCCTAAACTCAGCATGCTTAGGGTGAGGGTGGAGGGGGCTCTGTGCCGTTCTTTTCCTTTCATGAAATGCCAAACAAAGGAAGAAATAATGAATGGTCAGACACACTGATGCGGTAGATCTGTAATATGTCATCTGCTAGAGAAACCACAGATGTTCAAGAGTCAATATCATTGTCCAATCGGAATAGACTATACCGACCAAGCCTCGTACACATGCCGGACGACTCTTTAACGTCTGTTACCACAGCCATTACGTGTCCACTGTAGATTTAATAAAACCACACTCAGCTAGTTCTGCACATTAATGGCATAATGATCTGTTCGGCCCAGAGACGACGATTTTCTTGCATCGTTTTAGACTGTAATGTTTCAAACACTGTTTCAGATAACGTATTGTGTTTGCTTATTGCATCATTTCAGATTTTAATGCTTCAAACACTGTTACAAATAACGTGTTGTGTGTGCGTATTTGTATTTGGCTACTTTTCAGCAACATTTTCGTCTGTTTCAAGCTTCTTGTCGTCATTTTGCTTACGATTGCTAATAATCACGCAAAAAAAACAGCTGATGAATGAGATCGCCAGCTAGTTTTGCTAGTAGGCCTGTGTTGAAAACAAAGCTCATTTGCATCTGGGCAGAATGATCGATACGAACCTTGCTGTGAACTTCATGACCAGAGGTAACTTTCCCTGACGGCTGTCCAAAGGACCTTGTCCACAAGTTCACAGAAAACCTGGTGAAGCGGGCTTGCCTCTGTTGGCTGTCCCTGCCCCATACCCCCCCCCCCCCCCCCCCCACCCCTCCACCACGCTACGTTCAGTGATCTCGGTCTTTACACCCCATTCTTACTTCGCATTTTATCCAGGCTCGCTGTTTTACAGTTCATCTGGTCTGTCTCTATAGGAAGTCTCACATTCCTCCATCAAGGGCTCTTGCAGATTTTCACAGTGTTGGGTTTTTTGTTCTGTTTGTTGTCGGTGATGGCTTTTCTGAATTAATTCTTCAAATTTGTCGATTTTTTTTTTCTGCATGTATTGGGTGTTTCAATGTACAATAGTTGGCAACTAGGGTTGTGAGGAATCCCCTCAAATGAAATGATGGTTGTGTGGTGTGTTGCAGTCACGATGAGAACTATGATGAAGCCGGGCGTTCTTCTCACACGTCCTTTTCCTTTGTTTGAATGAATATAACCTTACCCAAATCCAGCTCTTTCATGTTCATTTTCACTCGTTAAAGCGAACTGGCTGATAATAATGTCTGACATGGAGTATAGACAGCTGTTGAGAATTACTGCTGACAACGTCTTATTTGACATAGTACGCGGGAACCATGTTCTTGTGTGCTGCATTGACCTGTTGAGGTTTATGCGCTTGCTATCAGGCAAAGAACGATTCCTCTCATCCCGTTCAAACCCTGTTCCTCTAGAAGGGATTTTCAGTTCTTGAAAGAAGTGAATATGTTTGCTTTGGTGAATCTAATTATTGCAAAGAATTTAATACAAGTCGGTCTTTTGGTGTGAAGAATTTATCCAGAGGTTGTTCTAAAGTTGAAATGGTCCTTAGATATGTATCTAAGCGTGCTTTGGGCGCTAAGATGGCTTCTGTGGTCGGATAGACTGTAAATAACTCTCTCTCTCTCTCTCTCTCTCTCTCTCTCTCTGTCTCCAGTTTTATTGTTAATATCTACATTATACTGTCATATGGATTTGTGCGCCTTATCGACGCCAGTCTACCTAATACGAGCTATGTTACAGGTATCGTTATCTGGCATCTTATAGATATATATGAGTGTGTGTTTGCGTGTGTGCGTGCGTGCGTGTGTGTGTATTTGCGCACGCGCACGTGTGTGTGTGTGTGTGTTGTGTGTGTGTGTGTGTGTGTGTGTGTGTGTGTGGTGTGTGTTAGGTGAGTGTCATTTGCTGGTGTTTCTTGGACTTACTTTTTTGACAGTCGGTGCAGGTTATCAGTGCTTTTCAAATCGTATCGATGTACAATAAACAGAATAGGTAATTGGTCAAGGATCGTTTATTTTTCCTGCCCCAGGCCCTTCTCTCTGTCTTATCCTAAAATCTTCACACTTGCGTACTAAAGATCAATCAATCCGATCTCTCTCTCTCTCTCTCTCTCTCTCTCTCTCTCTCTCTCTCTCTCTGTGTGTGTGTGTGTGTGTGTGTGTGTGTGTGTGTGTGTGTGTGTGTGTGTGTGATCCTCCAACGTCCCTGCCAACCAAACTGGAGCTTCAGCTTTCATGATTCGACGTTTTGGCAGCAAGAAAAAGAAACACAAAAGTTATGATAAAGAATGTGCTCAAAACAAAAGAACGTTGAGGTATTTGAACTTATTCCAAAACTTTTGAAAAATGATATAAGGCCCACTGTAGGGATAAATATACAGTAGAAAGGAGACAGACCAAAAAACTATTGCTTTTCAAGAAAAACCAATATGATAGGGAAGAATGATCAACTTAGAGCAGTCAGCCTGTAATCCAAAAAATAGTTTTGGGAACAACATAATAAGTAATGGAAAAACAGTGATGTATACTGCTAAGGACTGGTATTATGAACATTTCTGCAATATGTCGAACATGACAAGAATTGGTCTGGCACAAGAAGAAATCGTAGCTTGTGAACCATTTGGCGAATCCTCCCCTCTTTCACTTCCTACCCCCTCCCCCTTCTCATCGACGTCCAGCATGAATGTACTGATGGCTACGAGGTTGTGGGTTGTGATGGTTTTAGCGCTAACTGGCGATTCAAGAAGAAAGCACACGCACGCTCGCACGCACGCACGCACGCAGGCATACACGCACGCATGCACACATACATACGCACACACACACACACACACACACACACACACACACACACGAGTCAGAATGAGCGACGTGGAGTAATCCACTGAAGTGGCACGGAAGTCAGGGCAGAAAAAGAAAGCCTGCAGAGTGTGAAGAGACCAGGCCATGGCTTGCTTTCTTCCGTCGGTGCTGCAGTTGAGTTCCAGAACAGTGAGTCTGTGATGGATGAGGTGCATGATGTTTGACGGATTCAGCGACCAATGTTGTTTCTCAGCGCTGGACTTTCTCAGGCTCCTGCGCCTCACTTGAAGTGAGTGGGTCCCACACTGCACTCCATATTCCAGCAGTGGTCAGTGAATGGGTCCCACACTGCACCCCATATTGCAGCAGTGGTCAGTGAATGGGTCCCACACTGCACCCCATATTGCACCTCACTTGCATTGAATGGGTCCCACACTGCACCACATATATTGCGCCTCACTTGCACTGAATGGGTCCACACTGCCACCCATATTGCACCTCACTTGCATTGAATGGGTCCCACACTGCACCACATATATTGCGCCTCACTTGCAGTGAATGGGTCTCACACTGCACCCCATATTGCACCTCACTTTCAGTGAATGATCTCACACTGCACCCCATATTCCAGCAGTGGTCAGTGAATGGGTCCCACACTGCACCACATATATTGCACTTCACTTGCAGTGAATGGGTCCAACACTGCACCCCATATTGCACCTCACTTGCGGTGAATGGGTCCAACACTGCACCCCATATTGCACCTCACTTGCAGTGAATGGGTCCAGCGCTGCACCCCATATTGCACCTCACTTGCAGTGAATGGGTCCAGCGCTGCACCCCATATTCCAGCAGTGGTCAACCAATTGTTTTGTAGACAGACCCTGTCATCTTTTTGTTCCCAAGTACCCTGCGAAGTGATCTGAAGCGATCAAAGCTAAGTGAATTTTCGTTGTTTTATTCGTTTAGTCTCACCTGATGAAGACCTAAGAGGTCGAAACGCGTTGTGTTTCGTCTTGTGACTCGTTTGTCCACGTTCTCTGGGCGGTTCGCTAACATTTATTTAAAATTTTTTGTTCCCAACTTTTATATTTCATCTGAGGACTTCCATGGTCTTGTTGGCTATCTTTGTGCTGTTGCTGATGTGGGTTCCCCACTTCGTATCATTCTGGGAGGCCATGCCTATATACCTGACGTTCCTAATTCATATATCCATCAGCTTCAAATCATGCGTAGTGTGGTCTCAAAACTTAGCGGATGTGGTGTAGCGTACATGGACTAGTCCGCACGCAGTGACGCCTCCTTGGTGAAACTGAAACTGAAACTGACGTTGCAGATGTTCTCCATGCTATGGCCATGCATCTAGTGGGGTGGCTCCATTTTTGTAGGTGTGCGTGATGTTTTTTAAAACAGAGATTTCTTGGGCTGGAAACTCACTGACCATTTCTTCTCCCGGGTGGTAAGAGAGGAATGGCTTTCCGAAGTAGAGCAGTCGGGATTCCAGACCACTGTGTGTGTGTGTGTGTGTGTGTGTGTGTGTGTGTGTGTGTGTGCGTGCATGCGTGTGTGTGTGTGTGTGTGTGTGTGTGTGTGTGTGTGTGTGTGTGTGTGTGTGTGGCTGACACTTCTAAATGGTGTGTGTATTGGTTTATATCGCTGACACTTCTAAATGAAGGGAGGCAATTCCTTTAACCACACTGTCGCACGTTGTCTGTTTACCTTGACTTGCAGCAACTGACATGTTATGTAAGTGAAATAATATCTGGAATAAGACGTTGAGAATCATTTCTGTTAGCTTTCATTCGTTCCTATATTTCTGTTTCCGTTCGCTTAAATGGCCTGTTTATCTATTTTACTTGCCTCTCTGGGTTTTCATTGTTGTTTTTAGCTTTTTGTGGTTGGCGCATAAATTTTCTTTATTGAAGATTTTTTTGTTTCCTCTTTTCGGGGTGTCTTTTTTGTTGTAGTTGTTGTTGCTGCTGTTTTTAGTTGATTTAAATCATGGAAATCATGTCATCCTGTTATTTCCTCTTTTGGGTAGTCATCCGCCTGTCTCTGTCTCTATGTCTGTCTATCTGATTGTCTGTCTGACTGTCTGTCTGTCTGTGTTTGTGTGTGCGCGTGCGTGTGTGTATATGTGTGTGCGCGCGCGCGTGCGTGCGGAGAAGAGCGGTGATGGTGAATAAAGCAAAACATCATTTGGCTGAGTTGAATTTTTTTTTTCTCACAAACATGTTTTCGTCCGCCATTTAATAGTTCAAGATCATTGTATTTCAATGTAGAAGAAATACGGAATGTTTTTATTTTTATTGCTACTTTACAAAAAGCACAAAGGAACATAGACTCTAGCTCACAAACATAAAAATTGAATAGACAGCCACACACTGGCAAACGAACAAGACCTTAAAAAAAGAAAAAAGAAAAGAAAAAAAAGGGGGAAAAGAAAAGAAAAGAAAAAACTAGACGCGACAGCAAAGAGCTGTAAATGAATGGTTCACAACGTGGACAGAGTTCAGAAACAATCAAGCCGCATGCCAAAGGTTAGTTCATATACATCGGTAATGGTGCTGGGAGCTGAAAAATCTGACAACATGTGCAGTAAGAATACACAGCCCTGCAAAAAAGACAATGACATCACCATTGTAAGAATGTGGGCAATTATCGCCCTGAAGACTGAGAATTGCATCTTATTTGCAACCGTCAAATTAGAATATCAGCACGTATACCACTGGATGCAGTTATGCACACAAATGCAGATAAATACAACATATTTACCTGACTAAAACTAAGATATGATGCAGTTATAGCCCTCAATACAGATCGTTACTTTATATTTACTACTTGCATATGATCCTCATTAATTCTGATGCATACATACATACATACATGGACATTAGACAGACAGACAGAGATTGACACGTAGATAGATAGATATTCAGATAGATAGATAGATAAATAGATTTCTAGACGTTAAGACAGACTGGCTTATGAACAACACCGTTTATTTATTTAACAAACGGAGCAAAGTGGATAGACCCAAGAGTGCTAACAGGACAAACAGAATTCCTCACATGAGTGTGACCTTGAATTTCTCCGTGAAGAAGTAAAAGCAGCGAAATCGCTCAAATTCGGGAACGATGTGGGCTTCAACTGCATACCTGCAAAACTCTTGAAATATGGTGGATAGGCAGTAACTCACATCCTAACTGCCATCTGCAACAAAATCTAGCACATAGGGGAAGGTTGGGGGCACGCCATGGCCTCAATCACGAATTGTCACCCTCCCCAAGAAAGGAAGTCCCCAACACTGCCAGAACTACCGCACCATGAGTTTGATCAGCGACGCCAGCAAAGTAATGCTCAAAACCATTCTGAATAGATCACAGCGGCAAGCAGGTACCGTCACTGCTGGAAAACAGGATGGATTCTGCACAGACAGAATTTCCATCGAACAGATCTTTAACCTGGGTAACCTTTGCGAAAAGCATCTGCAATACTTCAAGAAGTCGTTGAACGAGTCTGCCACAATGAAGAAAGCTAACGACGAGCAAAAGGTGATCAACACTGTCCCGCAACTCTAAAGCGACTAGTACATCCTAACATCCTAACATCGGACAAAAGTTATTCAGGTTGCAGTTGAAGGTGATCAACACTGTCCCGCAACTCTAAAGCGATTAGTGCAGTGGTTATTCAGGGTGCAGTAAAATCGCTGAAATGTGGGAAGATTGATGGCATCGACAACACACCCGCACAACTCTGAAAACATGGCGAAGGAGCAAAAGGTGACATCTTTAACTGCCATCTGCAACAAAGCTTGGTACACCGGGGAGCGGCCCACGCCATGGCCTCAGTCACTAACTGTCACCCAACACACGCCATGGCCTCAGTCACTAACTGTCACCCTCCCCAAGAAAGGAAGTCCCCAACACACGCCATGGCCTCAGTCACTAACTGTCACCCAACACACGCCATGGCCTCAGTCACTAACTGTCACCCTCCCCAAGAAAGGAAGTCCCCAACACACGCCATGGCCTCAGTCACTAACTGTCACCCTCCCCAAGAAAGGAAATCCCCAACACACGCCATGGCCTCAGTCACTAACTGTCACCCTCCCCAAGAAAGGAAATCCCCAACACACGCCATGGCCTCAGTCACTAACTGTCACCCTCCCCAAGAAAGGAAGTCCCCAACACACGCCATGGCCTCAGTCACTAACTGTCACCCTCCCCAAGAAAGGAAGTCCCCAACACACGCCATGGCCTCAGTCACTAACTGTCACCCTCCCCAAGAAAGGAAGTCCCCAACACACGCCATGGCCTCAGTCACTAACTGTCACCCTCCCCAAGAAAGGAAGTCCCCAACACACGCCATGGCCTCAGTCACTAACTGTCACCCTCCCCAAGAAAGGAAGTCCCCAACACACGCCATGGCCTCAGTCACTAACTGTCACCCTCCCCAAGAAAGGAAGTCCCCAACACACGCCATGGCCTCAGTCACTAACTGTCACCCTCCCCAAGAAAGGAAATCCCCAACACACGCCATGGCCTCAGTCACTAACTGTCACCCTCCCCAAGAAAGGAAATCCCCAACACACGCCATGGCCTCAGTCACTAACTGTCACCCTCCCCAAGAAAGGAAATCCCCCAACACACGCCATGGCCTCAGTCACTAACTGTCACCCTCCCCAAGAAAGGAAATCCCCAACACACGCCATGGCCTCAGTCACTAACTGTCACCCTCCCCAAGAAAGGAAATCCCCAACACACGCCATGGCCTCAGTCACTAACTGTCACCCTCCCCAAGAAAGGAAATCCCCAACACACGCCATGGCCTCAGTCACTAACTGTCACCCTCCCCAAGAAAGGAAATCCCCAACACACGCCATGGCCTCAGTCACTAACTGTCACCCTCCCCAAGAAAGGAAATCCCCAACACACGCCATGGCCTCAGTCACTAACTGTCACCCTCCCCAAGAAAGGAAATCCCCAACACACGCCATGGCCTCAGTCACTAACTGTCACCCTCCCCAAGAAAGGAAATCCCCAACACATGCCATGGCCTCAGTCACTAACTGTCACCCTCCCCAAGAAAGGAAATCCCCAACACACGCCATGGCCTCAGTCACTAACTGTCACCCTCCCCAAGAAAGGAAATCCCCAACACACGCCATGGCCTCAGTCACTAACTGTCACCCTCCCCAAGAAAGGAAATCCCCAACACACGCCATGGCCTCAGTCACTAACTGTCACCCTCCCCAAGAAAGGAAATCCCCAACACACGCCATGGCCTCAGTCACTAACTGTCACCCTCCCCAAGAAAGGAAATCCCCAACACACGCCATGGCCTCAGTCACTAACTGTCACCCTCCCCAAGAAAGGAAATCCCCAACACACGCCATGGCCTCAGTCACTAACTGTCACCCTCCCCAAGAAAGGAAATCCCCAACACACGCCATGGCCTCAGTCACTAACTGTCACCCTCCCCAAGAAAGGAAGTCCCCAACACACGCCATGGCCTCAGTCACTAACTGTCACCCTCCCCAAGAAAGGAAATCCCCAACACACGCCATGGCCTCAGTCACTAACTGTCACCCTCCCCAAGAAAGGAAATCCCCAACACTGCCAGAACTACAGCACTATGAGACTGATCAGCCATGCCAGCAAAGTAATGCCCCAAATCATTGTGAACAGATCGCAGCCGAAAGCGGATACCGCAAAAGGGCAGGCTGGATTCCGCAAAAGCAAAAGTACCATCAAACAGCTTTTTAACCCGCGTCTCTATTGGAAAGGCACTAGAAGGCAGGCTCACAGACTTAAAAAATGTCTTAACAAAGTCTGGCAGAAGTCGCTATGGGCCACCATGAACAAATTTAGCCTAACATCGGACAAAAGCTAATCAACACTGTCCGGTGAAAAAAAAGCGACTCGTGCTGTTCTCACACAGGGTGCTAATGGAGAGTGGTTTCATACTTTGATTGGAGTTTGTCAGGGCTGCCTTCTAATTCCAACGTTTTTGACGGATGCGCTTGGAGATCATGTCACTTGGAGAAAGAACCATTCCAGAACTTCGACTTGCTGGAAGGCAGTGAACAATACGTCACCATGCTTGTTAACGGACTGCATGACACACCCACAAAAACGGCATGGAAATCAGCACAGAGAAGACTATGTTGATGACCAGCCACATCACCACTATGAATGTTTATATAACTGTTCATGGACAGAAGCTAGAAACTGTTCAAGGGTTGACGTGAGTGGTATCCATCACTAGCAATGAAGTATCCACACCAGAAATATTGCAATGGCAGCAAAGTCAACACCAGCACTGTCTACACTAAAACGTGTGTGGAGGGACAAGAACATCTCCATGAACCTTAAGATCAGGTTCCTGCGTGCACTGGTGTGTGCCATCAGCCTGAATGCGTGCACTGGTGTGTGCCATCAGCCTGAATGCGTGCAAGGCATCGACCTTCACAACAGACATGGAAAGAAAAATCCATGGAAATGAAATGAAATTTCAAGACACTACACATCAGAGATACTGATCATATCACCCATGAACAAGTGTGTCCAATCATCTGGCAGCACTTCGGACTATATCTGACAACATCAGTTAAAAAAAGAAAACTTTGTGGGCATGGCCATGTGACAAGATCCAACAGTTTTGCTGTAACAGTCCTGAATGATACTGCTGAGGCAAAGAGACGGAAGGGAAGACCGAAACACGATGGACTGACAACATTGCAGGATGGACATGGACAAGGGAACCATTAGCAGAGACCCAAATCTTGCCGCACAATCCACAGAACTAGAGGAACCTGGTAATCCTATTTTCGTGTGGTGCACCAATGATTTCACCACGGAGTGAAAGAAGAAGAAGAAGACTCTCTCTCTCTCTCTCTCTCTCTCTCTCTCTCTCTCTCTCTCTCTCTGACTGACTGACTGAAACCAATTTATTGTCAGATTAACTCAAGATTGTACTGACATTTAAGAAAACATTATGAACAGAATATCAACGTTTTTCATTCAAAGCAAAGAAGCATAATCAACACACAAAAATACGCGCGCACACATACACATACACACACACGCGCACACACACACGCGCGCGGCGCGCGCGTACTCACGCACGTACACACACACATACGCGCGCGCGTGCGCGCGCACACACACACAAACACACGCACTTACATAAATACATAAATACACACATCTCAATACGAACACACCCATACCCTCACATACACTCAAACTTACACACTCACACACACAGACATACACACGCCCACACATACACGCGCAACACACAACACGCGGGCGCGCGCGCGCACACACACACACACACACACACACGCACACACACTCATACTCGAGCACTCGTACACAAATGCATTCACTCTCACAAACACACGCATACACGCACACACACGCGCGCGCACGCACATACACACCCACGCCTCTCTCTCTCTCTCTCTCTCTCTCTCTCTCTCACACACACACACACACACACACACACACACACACACACACACACACACACACGCACGCACGTACGTACGCACACACACACAGAAAAAAAAAATTAATAAAAAAGGAATTCTGCCCATTATATGTACCCCTTTGCACCTTTGCCACCATCTCTCTCTCCCTCTTCAAACATCAAAGGGTGGTCACGAGATTTGACACGAAGCGACAGGGCGCTATTAATTTCAGCTGCGGCAATTGATTTCTATTTTCCTGTGGCAATGCCAGTTACTGGACTTCCAGCGACTGCGGAGTCAACCCTAAACGCCCTGCTGACTGAAAACTGTGTTTCAAGTTGGAAAATTACTGGAGAAGGCAGCAACACAGTGGTCGCTCTGCGACTGAAGCCGGTCAGCCCAGTGTCAACAACAATGGCAGACCCTGTGCTGAACCGGAGAACGCAATACTACAGGAAGAAGCTCTCCCCCCCCCCCCCCCCCCACCACACACACACAGCCAGGTGCGACAGGATCAAGAGAGATCGAAGCAGCATAACAGACGACATGAACAGGTTGGTGCTGGTCTCGGTACTACTTGTGTCGCGAATGAACTGGCCGTACCTAACACCGAATTGGATGAACACAGTGCACAGCACAGGAGGAACACATCAAGCCGACTCGAGATGACGATGACACGTCGCATATTCAGGATACGCTTCGGTGTTTGCATTCCGATCTGTCGGAGTGTAACAGCAGGGGCCCAGAAATCCACCCGTCGGACATCGACACAAGTCTGGAGCAAGCTATAGACAAAATTGTCGCTGGTTTTGACACGGGAATGGTTAAGGGTTATGTCGTTACTCTGACAGAGCGACAGGTGCAGAGACGATTCTGAGATCCGCACAGAAATCAAGCATTTCGGAAGGTCGTGTTCCATCAAACGGATGATGTGGGTGTGCTGCTGTGTGAATCAGACGACGTCGTTCTAGAATATTCCTGCGATCCGTGTTCGGAAGACGATTGCTTATTCTGGTTTGACAAGTAGGAAAAAAGACACATGTCATCGGAGGAATGTCTTAAATTGGCCTGCCTTTGGAAAGGAAGACGCAACGGCAACACGAAGCATGCAGAGACCCAAGCATGTGCTCTATGGCGGCTGCACGCTGTCCACGGACTGATCCAGTTTTACCTGGGGTGACCGTCGTCTACAGAACTGAGAGTGAATACCAGTGACATTTTCTCGTTCTCGATTTCGTCGTGTAAAGCGAAAGAAAAGGACATTCCTGTGGTTTCCATGTTAATGAAATCGAAACTGAGTCGCGTTTTGTTGTTGTAGGCTACATCCCGCCGATTTGCTTAATGGGCTTTACAGCCTAACAGCATTAAACTTCGTTCATTCGTTCGTTCGTTTGTCCAAACATCAAAGCAATAAGCCTGTAGACGAGATAATTTCTACATACACAAACATAAGCACACACACACACACACACACACACACACACACACACACACACACACACACACACACACATACACTAAGAGCCCGTATATACCAGTATTCAGAAACACCAATTCTGTGTGACTACATGTATATCCAATGCATGGTAGTCAAGGATAGAACTGGCTGACATATTACTCGTAAGAGTCGAACAGCTTATGGGTGTATATAGATTGGGGAAGGGGAGAAGACGGAGGAAGAGAGTGGGTGGGGGAGGGGGGGGGAATGAAAAAGCCTTGCTCTACGTGCAAATTAGACGCCAAACCATACTGATATGGTATATGCCTAGAATAAGATTTTAACATTTCAAAAATTCGCGAACTGGTTAAAAAAAAATCCCTGTTGGGGGCTGAGGAGGGGGTGGGGCGGTGGAAGAGTTAAAAATATCTTCCAAGTGGATGAGATTTAATAAGATAAACAGCCAACATTGCCAGGCTCCAACCGTTCTCATAATTGGGACTGGAAACACTTGACATAGTCAGCGGAAGCTTGAAGGACTTCATCTTATCATGAAAAGGCTGAAAGTGATTTTTTGTACTACTACAGTCAAATAAAAAATGCCGGTTTTAAATACCTACCTAACCAACCATTAACCCGCAGCCTTTGTACAAGGTTACGATTTGGGATTGGCCCTGGAGGATTACAACATTTCCTTGTTGGTTTAGTCATATCCCATCTGTGCTTCCGAGCTGAATCCTCAAGGTATTGTTTCTGTCTTATGTTCCAGATTGAACTTGTCAGAATGTGGATAGCTTCAGATGAAGAAAGAAGGATATCACAATTCAAAACATCAGAATTATTTCTTGCAGCTTCCTTTGCATAAAAGTCAGCTAAGTCATTGTCACGCAAACTGGAGTGCCCTGGAACCCATAACAAAGTTACATCGATACCCGGGTTATTAACTGATGAATGAGAAATAAGATCTCACACACCAAGTCTGAACGACGAGATTTTGATTGACAATGTAGAGCCGTAAGCGCTGATTTTGAGTCCGATAGTATAAGTATTTGTCTATGTATAACAGGCATGTCAAGTATAAAATCTAGTGCTTTCAAAATGGCAAATAACTCTGCTGTAAATATAGAACATCCTTTCGTAATATGGAATTTCTTTCTAATGCTAATCGCTGGTATTACGAAGGAAGCCCCAACATCGGAAGAATCTAAAACAGAACCATCCGTGAAAATGTGTAGATAGGAATCGTATTTCCTATCTATCAAGTCTTTGGCATAGGATGATAGTAACAGAGGATTATCTTTTTTATTAAGATTTCCGTAAGTGTAGATGATTTCAGCCTGCTCTGACAACCACGGAGGGTATGAACAACATGGAACCTCGGCAATACCATCAAGAGACAGGTTACAGTTCTGAAACAATGGGGAAACATAATCACCTAGGGACATGTATACCGATTTGTTACGGATCTCTCTTGAAATATACGCACTTCCATCCAGTTCAGTCATTACTGAATTTGGGATGGTTCTAGCTCTCACTTTAAAATCACAGGCGCAACTTAGCCTGTGTTCATTTAAGGGTAACACACCAGCCTCCTTGTACGTCAAATCAATTGAAGCCCATCGGGGAAGTCCTAATGCAATTTTAAAGGCTAACGAGTCAGTACTAGTTAGCTTGTGTAAATCTGTCTTTCCAGCTGTAAAAAAAAAAAAAAAACTTCTTGGCCATACGACAGAACTGAACGAACTAGCCCTGAGGCGACATAGACGAGATTAGATCCCCAGTTAATCAGAGGTATAGCAGAAAGAACACGTAATAAACCAATTTTTTTCCTAGCCTTTTCTACAAGGTAATTAATATGTTTACTCCAAAAAAGTTTATAGTGGAAGATTACACCGAGAAACTTGTTTGCTTGGGTATATTAAATTATTATCAACCCTTACAGAGAGAGCTTCTCTGCCTTCAAACGCAATTGTTTTCTTTGTAAAGACTACAAAAACCGTTTTGTGAGCAGAAAAACCGAACCCATTTGATTTCATGTAATGAAAAATATTGTCAACTATTTCCTGATACTGTTCAATGATTTTCTTTCTTTTGGTTTGTTGTTTGGAAAAATTGCAGTTTACATTTCTCCACAAAGCAATATCATCTGCATACGGAGCTAATGTGGTACCTTTTGTATTAACCTGTTTAATATCGTAAAGCATTAGCGAGAAAAGTGTTGGAGCGATTACACTTCCTTGGGGAACATCCATGTTAATAGTCTTAGAAGCTGATAAAGCTCCATGTACATTGACTTGGATAGTTCTGTCCGATAAGAAAGCTTTTAGAAATTGGAAAAAAAAACGACCTCGTATTCCTACTTCATGTGCTTTGTACAAGAATTTAGAATGCCATACTGAATCGTAGGCTCTATGAACATCAAAGAACGTTGCAAGGGTCGAATGACGCTTGGCAAGAGCTTTTTTCACATTTGAGGATAAGTGGACAATGTGGTCTGTGACTCCTCTACCTTTCCTAAAACCAGCCTGGAATAGAAGCAAGACTCCATTTTTTTCAAGGAAATGTTATATTCTGTTTTTCATGATTCTTTCAAAAAGTTTTCCAATATGAGGTGTTAAAGAAATAGGTCGGAAACTAGAGGGAAGAGTTTTAGATTTTCCTTGTTTAAGGATTGGGATGACAGTAGCTTTTTTCCAGTCTGTAGGGAGCATTCCAGCATTCCAACCAATCTGAAAGAACTCTAACAACTTTGATAACAGACTCTCAGGAAAATGCTTAATCATGTTATAGGAAATAGGATCTGAACCAGTGGACATCTTACCTGGCTTTATAGGTTTAAGTGCGAAACAGAGTTCATGCATTGTTAAATTTGTGTTTATATATAAAGTGTTACTTTCTATGTTAAGCTGCTCAATTTTTTGGTATTTATCCTCAAACTCCTTTCTACGAATTTGTTCAGACTGAGATAAACACTCAGTCCGACTCATTGAAGCAAAAGTTTCTGCTAATAATTCAGCCTTTTCTTTGTTAGTTCTATAAATTTTATCATTAACATACAGAGCAGGCCGAGGGAGATGGAATGTACCCTTGATTTCTTAAAAATTTCTTTCCATAATTCAGAAATGTCATGTAGATGTTTAGAACAAGTCATGATCAAATTACCATAATACTGTTTTTTGGCAAGAGCTACTGCTCTGTTATTGTAGTGATTAGCAATTTTGTATTTACTGTGGAGTTCGTTTATTACTTGGGGTGGCTGTGAATGACGACTATTCATCCAGTTTTGAAATGCCTCTGTTTTCATTTTTACGGATAACTCACATGAGAAGTTCCACCAAGGGTTTGAGGCTCTCTTTGGATGGTCTATAAACTTAATCTTTGGAATGGCACAATCTGCTGCTCTCAGTATGAGATTTCGTAAATCTACATAATTGTTTTCAAGATCTTCTATTGATTCTATGTTATGATTAAAATTGAGGTTAAGAGAACCAGTAATTAGAGTTTGGGCAAAAAGGTCCCAGTTAGCTTTATCTTCGTTGTATTTTGTACGTCCGGGGGTATGCTCAGTTCTCTCTGGACTCACTAAGATCTGAACTTCAACAGGAAGATGGTCACTACCCAGTGGTGACTGAATGACATTCCACGTGCAAAGTGGAAAAATACCCGGAGTTACTAAGGACAAATCAATTGATGAATTTTTTCTGATCAGAACGATCAGCAATTCTGGTGATAGAACCGTCATTCAATATCGCTAGATTAGCATTTACTATAATGTTAGCGAGATATTCATTATTGTTTGTGATATGTTTAGAGTTTTCGGACCATAGAGCATGATGGGAATTGAAATCACCTAGAATAATCCACTCTTTGTCTGAATCTAAATCAAACAACCAGTCGGCTTCCTTCTTGGACACACCATCTGGGTAATAACAGTTCACAACTTGTAAACTTTGGCCCTTGATATTCACTGCTATACAGCAGGAATATAAGCGTTTGTCAGTCGAGTTACAGGGTGTTTTAACAGGTTGGTACAAAATTTTGCACGACACATATATGGCAGCTTTTGTTTTAGTATTTTTCTTCACTGCATTAGTCACTGGAGGAAAATAGTATCCCGGGAGTTTTGGTAAATCATTTTTATGACAATTCAGAGACTGCAGCGCAAGGACATCAAAACTATAGTCTTGCAAAAACTGAATAAGGTTGTCAGTGTTACACTTGCTTCTGCAGTTCCACTGTAAAAACTTAAGACGATCTATGACTTGACTGTCCATGTTGTCTTTTGAACTGGTTGCCCGCATTACAAGGAAAGGAAGAATAATAACAAACCGAAACAGGCGGATTTTTGCAAGAGGAAACAAAGAAAGAACTTTCATTTTGTAAAAGTTCATAACACATTGGCGTGACAGTTTGAAATAATTCTTTTGAATTCCAAAACAGAAGCAGGCCGTCACGTTTTTCATAATACTGATGAATTTAACTGAAAGGGTTTCCATGAACACAACAATACGATTGAGATCAAAATTAGAAGGAGATGGACAGCCGGGCGATGGAACTTTTGGAGACTCTGTTGGCTGACATTTTTTCTTAGGAGTACCAGGAGGGGGTGAAAATATCTGGCCTACTTTCACAATTTTCTGCCTTGACGTTATCTTTTCCCCAAGTCGGGAGACAGTTTTTTGAGACAGTTACTGGGGAGCAAGCCGCCTTTTTCGTGACCGGCGACTTACTTTTGTTCCCAACAACAACTGAGGATTATCACACACACACACACACACACACACACGCGCGCGCGCGCGCGCGCGCGCGCGCGCGCACACACACACACGAGAGAGAGAGAAAGAGAGAGAGACAGAGTGTGTGTGTGTGTGTGTGTGTGTGTGTGTGTGTGTGTGTGTGTGTGTGTGTGTTGTGCGTGCGTAAGAAGTCTAGTACATATGCGCATGACTGGTGACCACACGTCGTGACATGAAACAGCATTTCATGCATGTGTCATTACTATGCATGACAGTAAAAGTCTCCTGGACATTCATGTATGTTATTTTACATATTTCTGTTTCCGGACTGGTCAAATAAGTCACTGGCATTAGGCTTATCACATTTGCACAGATCTATCCTGACAAAAGAACTTTTTTTAAACAAAAGCTTGGAACTTGAATCGAAGTTTCTTAATTAAGATCCACACAGGCAATGCGCTTAAAGAAAACGGTTGCAGAATAAATCAAACTGTTAGAAATGTTAGTGCTATATATGCATATGTGAACAACGAATTCCGATAGCCTACATAACAACACAAAAGCACCAACGTCTCTGTTCAACCGGGGACGACA
>CM065717.1:64201867-64281867 GCA_033310375.1 Conus canariensis
TACCTTTCCTCTACTCTGTATCGTTTCACTCCATACTGCCTACCTTTCCTCTCCTGTATCGTCTCACTCCATACTGCCTACCTTTCCTCTACTGTATCGTCTCACTCCATACTGCCTACCTTTCCTCTACTGTATCGTCTCACTCCATACTGCCTACCTTTCCTCTACTCCGTATCGTCTCACTCCATACTGCCTACCTTTCCTTACTCCTGTATCGTCTCACTCCATACTGCCTACCTTTCCTCTACTGTATCGTCTCACTCCATACTGCCTACCTTTCCTCTACTCCTGTATCGTCTCACTCCATACTGCCTACCTTTCCTCTACTCCCGTATCGTCTCACTCCATACTGCCTACCTTTCCTCTACTCCCGTATCGTCTCACTCCATACTGCCTACCTTTCCTCTACTGTATCGTCTCACTCCATACTGCCTACCTTTCCTCTACTCCCTATCGTCTCACTCCATACTGCCTACCTTTCCTCTACTCCTGTATCGTCTCACTCCATACTGCCTACCTTTCCTCTCTCCTGTATCGTCTCACTCCATACTGCCTACCTTTCCTCTACTGTATCGTCTCACTCCATACTGCCTACCTTTCCTCTACTGTATCGTCTCACTCCATACTGCCTACCTTTCCTCTCCTCCTGTATCGTCTCACTCCATACTGCCTACCTTTCCTCTACTCCCGTATCGTCTCACTCCATACTGCCTACCTTTCCTCTACTGTATCGTCTCACTCCATACTGCCTACCTTTCCTCTACTCCTGTATCGTCTCACTCCATACTGCCTACCTTTCCTCTACTCCCGTATCGTCTCACTCCATACCGCCTACCTTTCCTCTACTCCTGTATCGTCTCACTCCATACTGCCTACCTTTCCTCTACTCCTGTATCGTCTCACTCCATACTGCCTACCTTTCCTCTACTCCTGTATCGTCTCACTCCATACTGCCTACCTTTCCTCTACTCCTGTATCGTCTCACTCCATACTGCCTACCTTTCCTCTCCTCCTGTATCGTCTCACTCCATACTGCCTACCTTTCCTCTACTCCTGTATCGTCTCACTCCATACTGCCTACCTTTCCTCTACTCCTGTATCGTCTCACTCCATACTGCCTACCTTTCCTCTACTGTATCGTCTCACTCCATACTGCCTACCTTTCCTCTACTCCTGTATCGTCTCACTCCATACTGCCTACCTTTCTCTCCTCCTGTATCGTCTCACTCCATACTGCCTACCTTTCCTCTACTGTATCGTCTCACTCCATACTGCCTACCTTTCCTCTACTGTATCGTCTCACTCCATACTGCCTACCTTTCCTCTACTCCCGTATCGTCTCACTCCATACTGCCTACCTTTCCTCTACTCCCGTATCGTCTCACTCCATACTGCCTACCTTTCCTCTTCTCCCGTATCGTCTCACTCCATACTGCCTACCTTTCCTCTACTCCTGTATCGTCTCACTCCATACTGCCTACCTTTCCTCTACTGTATCGTCTCACTCCATACTGCCTACCTTTCCTCTACTCCCGTATCGTCTCACTCCATACTGCCTGCCTTTCCTCTACTGTATCGTCTCACTCCATACTGCCTACCTTTCCTCTACTCCCGTATCGTCTCACTCCATACTGCCTACCTTTCCTCTACTGTATCGTCTCACTCCATACTGCCTACCTTTCCTCTACTCCGTATCGTCTCACTCCATACTGCCTACCTTTCCTCTACTCCTGTATCGTCTCACTCCATACTGCCTACCTTTCCTCTACTCCCGTATCGTCTCACTCCATACTGCCTACCTTTCATCTACTGTATCGTCTCACTCCATACTGCCTACCTTTCCTCTACTGTATCGTCTCACTCCATACTGCCTACCTTTCCTCTACTGTATCGTCTCACTCCATACTGCCTACCTTTCCTCTACTGTATCGTCTCACTCCATACTGCCTACCTTTCCTCTACTGTATCGTCTCACTCCATACTGCCTACCTTTCCTCTACTCCCGTATCGTCTCACTCCATACTGCCTACCTTTCCTCTACTGTATCGTCTCACTCCATACTGCCTACCTTTCCTCAACTGTATCGTCTCACTCCATACTGCCTACCTTTCCTCTACTGTATCGTCTCACTCCATACTGCCTACCTTTCCTCAACTGTATCGTCTCACTCCATACTGCCTACCTTTCCTCTACTCCTGTATCGTCTCACTCCATACTGCCTACCTTTCCTCTACTCCTGTATCGTCTCACTCCATACTGCCTACCTTTCCTCTACTGTATCGTCTCACTCCATACTGCCTGCCTTTCCTCTACTCCTGTATCGTCTCACTCCTTACCGCCTACCTTTCCTCTACTCCCGCATCGTCTCACTCCCTCCATGAACTGCACCCGTGTCTCCCCACCTCCTGTACAGATTCCAGGTGTGGAACAGTCACGAATTGCGGGCTCACTACCCTCAGTTCACGGCGGGCCCCGAGGTGGAGACCATCTTCCAGAAAGACGCCGGACTGGTGGACGCTGCTTTGGGGATCACCACGCACCTGCAACTGGCCCGGGGCAACGGCGCCGTCGTCGTCGACAAGTGCCCCGTCCTCAGGATACGGAGAAACGCCGCTGGGATCGTGGAGGTATGACCAACAGGATCAAAAGGGAGTTAACGAGTAGTTGTAGGATCAGTGTCAAAGATCTCAACTGGCAGCGAGCTGGACAGTATATGACTTGTATATGAAAGATGGGGATAATCAAACATGAATTCCTTGCGACAGATCTTGAAGTTTTTATGCCCACTTTGTAAGAGCAATGTGTGTGTGTGTGTGTGTGTGTGTGTGTGTGTGTGTGTGTGTGTGTGTGTGTGTTTCAGCTGAGACAAGCGTTCTTTAATTCTTTGGCTCAACGTTTCGAATTACAGGGTAGAACCGCTGATATAAGCTCTGTGGTTCGCTGGGCTATAAACAACACGAATTACATGGATATTGTAGGTCACCAGTGATTTGGCTGAAAATACCCAAACATCAAATTTCCGACAGTACTTTGCTTGTCTGACACTTTTTTTTTCTTTTTTTTTCTCTGGCACTCTATTTCCATTTTACTGATATTCACGAAGTAAACTGTTGAAATTCAAGCCCTTTATGGTGAGAATAATGGCATGCCTCTCAGTGCTCCTCAACACTTTATTCAATGCTTGGACCAAAGAACGATGTTTAAAGTTTGTGCATCGCCGTGATCTCCGTTTTTGAGTTTTGCCCCAGCAAACTGCTCACAGTTTTATGATATCAACAGGTGACATTTTTCCTTTCTGTTGCAGGTGACGACCTCAAAGGGCAAGTTCACCTGCAATAAGCTGGTGGTGACGGCGGGGGCGTGGCTGAATGACGTGCTGGGATCTATCGGGGTGCACGTGCCGGTCACTGTGACCCAGGAACAGGTCACTTACTTCGCTACCCCCCACATCAAGGAGTTCACCAAGGAGAAGTTCGTTTCTTCTATTCTGCTTCATTATTTCTATGTCCCCCCCCCCCACTCTCTCTCTCTCTCTCTCTCTCTCACACACACACACACACACACACACACACACACACACACACACACACACACACACACACGCGCGCGCGCGCGCACACACACACACACAACACACACATCAGAAACAATACAGAAATTTGTATCTCTGTCTGAAACATTGAGTCAAATGTTTATGACTTCTGTTAGATTTTAAATACAGGTACACTTGTAGCCTGCTGTGTTACTTTAGAATGAAAAAAAAACCCCACCATGTTTGGACAGCAATGGAAGTCTGTTGACTGCAGCAGAAGTTATTTCTACTCTACCGGAATGGCATTTCAGAACAGCTTAAAGGATGTTACGAATTATAAAAACAAAGACCTGTGGATTTATGATTGGAAATTCCATCCTTGTACATCTAGACGTGTTTGTTTTTTTCCTGGCTTCTTGAATTTGTTTCTTGCTTTCTTTTTCCTTTTCATCACAGTCCTTTCCTTCCCTTCGTTAGGTCATTTTTGTAACATACCCCTTCATTTCTCTGTTCCTTTTCTGGTATATTTCCCTCCAGCCATCTCTTCCGTTTGTTTAAATGTGCTTGAAATATATTTGTTGATTATTTATCAGTCGTTTTGCCCGACTTACTCAAATCTGTGGTGCATCATGTGCCAGGTTCCCCATCTGGTTCTACCACACGGCCAAGTACGATTTCTATGCACTGCCTGTATACAGCAACTCTGGCACCAAGATCGGAATCGATGTTGGAGGACCCCCTGTCACGGGCAACACTCGGAGTTTCGTCCCTGACCCTGTCCGGGTTCAAGTGTGCAGAGATCTCCTGCAGAAGATTCTGCCCAAGGTCAGTAATGCCGACTGACACTCCAACACTGTGTTGATGGTGCCTAAAGGTCAGTACATGCGATGACACGTCACAACACTGTGTTGATGGTGCCTGCTTCGCTCGGCGGTTAGAACTCTGAGAAAAGATTAAGAGTTCCATGCTCTGAGGCGCCCAGCACGCTGTTCAATGTTTGATGCATTGTAAAGGTGTTGATGTAGTGAGAGAGAGAGAGAGAGAGAGAGAGAGAGAGAGAGAGAGAGAGAGAGTGGTGTGTGTGCTGTCTATGTGACTCCCCAGGATAACCGTGTCTGTCGACCCTGTCAGTTCATATATTGATGTCGACGTTAAACCTTAGACCTAATAATAATCTGCCGCTTGAGGGCCTCACGGTTTGCACGGTTGATATTGCATCAGCGTCTGCCAACCAGGGTTTTTGTCTCTGTATACATTCCCCCGTTCCCTCTTCCCACCCCACCCCCCCCCCCCCCTTCCCATCCACACACACACACACACACACACACACACACACACACACACGGGCGCGTGCGCGCGCACAATCGCAAGCATGCACGCACGCACGTACATGCGCTCACGCGCGTACACACACACACACACACACACACACACACACACACACACACACACACACACAAAAGAACGCGCGCATGCACAGGCCCATCTACCCACGGATGGCTCTAGCAAGGAAAAAAAACACAGTGACAAATTTTCATCAGGGTTGCCTTCTGTTTCCCACACTTTTCAATATATTCTTGAAATACATCTTGACTGATGCACTTGAAGATGATGTCGGCACAGTCAGCGATGGAGGAAGAACCGTCACGAACGTTCCTTAGGCAGATGATACTGATGGTCCGGCAGGCAGCAAACGAGAACCCGCCAAAGTTGTTGAAAGACTGGATGAAACATCAGCAAGATAGGGCATGGGAATCAGCACTGAGAAGATCCAACTGACGGCCAGCCACAACACCACCATCACTACACTGATATAGGCTACCTGTCCACAGTCAGAAGCTAGGCATTGTTCAACAGTTCACTGATGTGGGGTCCGTCATTAGCCGTGAGGGATTCAAACCTTTGAAGACAGCAAACATAACATCAGCTCTGTCCAGGTTAAAACCGGTATGAAAGGACAGTAACGTCTCCATCAAACACAAGACCAGGCTCCTGTATGCATTAGTAGGCCTACACTCCATCTTTCTCTGTGCATGCAGGACACAGACCATGACAGCAGATATGGAAAGAATTCAACCCATGGAGATCAGGTGTTGCTGCAAGATACTAAACATCAAATACACTGCTCATATCACCAATGAACATGTGTGTCAAATCATCAAGCAGCTCATAGGACCATACGAAGATTGACTGACATCAGTTGAGAAAAGGAAACTACGTTTACGTGTGAAAAAGATCCAATGGCCTTGCTAAACAATCATGTAAGGAACTATCGGAGGCGGAAAACGGAGGGAAAGCAGAAAAAAAGATCGACTGACAGCACTGCCGAATGGACAACGAACCCATTTACAGAGACCCAAGCATTGCCAACGCATTGTTGCCAAAAAGGGGCCACATTGCCGTTTTCTGTCCATCGCCAGTTCATCATTCTTGTGTGTGTGTGTGTGTGTGTGTGTGTGTGTGTGTGTGTGTGTGTGGTGTGTGTGTGTACATGTTTATTTCAGACAGTCTTCTGTCAAATGTTATTCCTTCTCTTATGGAGTGCTATTGTTCCTCATGTGAGCGAATGCTTGCGCAAGGATATGTTTATGTGAAAGGTGGATGGGTAGGCTTAACAGTTTGGATGTGTCTGTACGTTTGAGTCATATGTGTGTTGGGAGGGTGAGGACGTATGGGAGAAGCGGAATGGAAGGGGAGGGGGGGGGGGGGTGCCAGAAGAGTACACTGGCTGGAGCGTTTTGCGTCCGGATACAGAAGACGTGAGAATGAGGACTTAAATATTGTGCGCCCTCACTTGCCCACTTCTCGTCAGTATTATGCTGACTGCGATCTAGTTAGTATTTTTTCTTTCTTTTTTTTTAGGGGGGGGGGGGGGGGGGGCATTTTTATCTTTTGTTTGTAACGTCTGAAGCAGATATGTTTTTTTTCTAAGATTCACTTGTCTGTACTGTATTATATAAGTGTGAATTTACGTTTTGCTTTGCATGACATCTGTAGGGTATATCACATTGTCTCCATTAATGCTGCTGTTCGCTTCATTTTCTTGAATCATAAAGCGTAGTGAGTGCTAACACACACACACACACACACACACACACACAACAACAACAACAACAACAACAACAACAACAACAACAACGACAGCACGCACGCACACACGTATTTATGTTACACTCATTGTGTGTGTGTGTGTGTGTGTGTGTGTGTGGTGTGTGTGTGTGTGTGTGTGAACAGTATCTGGGTCCAGAAATGTACACCAAGACTTGCCTGTACACGATGACGCCAGACAGAAACTTCGTCATCGACAACTGTG
Organism: Conus canariensis; assembly: GCA_033310375.1. Lineage (NCBI taxonomy): Eukaryota > Metazoa > Mollusca > Gastropoda > Neogastropoda > Conidae > Conus > Conus canariensis. The sequence continues at coordinate 64,208,713 of CM065717.1, forward strand.
CACGGCAAGGTTTCTCTGACGTCATCGTTTGCTGCGGAGCGGGTCACGCTTACAAGTCAGTATATATGTCTCTCTCTCTCTCTCTCGTAATTCTTAACCTGTCCATTCCTCTTAACTTTTGTTTTTTTTAAATGAATTAATGTATATGTATGTTTTTCCACTTATTGTCAGTTATACTACTATTGTATTTTGTTTCCATTTATTCTTGGTTTCTTTTTTCTTCCTTTTTTTACTGTCTGGTATGAGTACAGCTGTGTTCATTTCAGTACCGTTCTGAAAACAAACTCTGGCAATCCAAATGGAGAATACAAAAGGTCATACATAAAATCCCCATCACACGGCGGTTAAGGTCATGACAGTCTACAAACGTAGGGGGGAAAGAAAGCAACGACTACATTGCGGTCACAAAGGCATTATCCGAGACCGTCCAGATGGGTTGATAGATTTATCCAAATAGAAGGTAGAAAATAAAAACTATTTGTTTTAATCGGAGGGTGCATTAACATCATGACAAAGGACAGTAAATCCCGGCGCTGTCGCTGTTTGGCATGTTATACACCGTATGTATCAGTGCTGAGAGACATGTCTGAGGGGATTCTTTGCAGAACACTTTGGAGTTTTTACCCACAGCGCTTTGAGCTTAAAATCAAAACATCGTTTCATGGCGAACCAGGATGTGGCAGATTTCCGAGTTGTGTAGCAGTGATTGTTTTCACTCTGTGTGTGTGTGTGTGTGTGTGTGTGTGTGTGTGTGCGCGCGCGCGCGCGCGTGCGCACGTGTGTGTGTGTGCTGTAGATGTTAGAGTTTACATAGGTTCAGTATCAGTGCGCTCACACACACACACACACACACACATACACGCACGCACGCGCGCACACAAGAGTGTGAGTATGACTAGAACAAGTGGGCTTGAATGCCTACATGAAGATATGCATACTAGTAAGCTTGTGTATATACAACATGGACACCTGTGTGTGTGTGTGTGTGTGTGTTTGGTGTGTGTGTTTGACAGCATACCTATATGTGTGCTCACTGGTGCAAAATCTCATGATGTATGTACAAAACTACTTTCCACATACGAGGAAAATCAACAAAGCATGCATTCATGTATGCGCATTAAGGTATACACAAGCACTTTTGCAATAATGCACAAACGTGATAGTACATATTCTGTGTGTGATGAATGTCCAGGTTTGCCAGTCTTCTGGGCAAGATACTGAGTGAGATGGCAGTGGACGGCAGAACGCAGTACGACATCTCCGCCTTCACCATGAACAGGCCTGCCATCAGTGACCCCACTTACGAGCCCGCCTTCCAGTTTGGTGTGTCAGAACTTGACCCAAATGCTAGTAAACTGTGAACTCTTCTACCTGGAACCATGGATTTGGCTGCTTCAAGATTTTGCTCCTTTTGTTTTTACCCCTTTTCCAGAGAAAAGACATTCAATGAGCAGTAGAGACTGTTTCCATATGTTCATGATCTCCTGTGTAAATACCAACGAATGATCTTCAGTATTCGCATCATAAACCACTTGACCATAAAAGCTACAAACCTGTTTTAGTCTAGAAAAATGGAACGACTTCTCTATAAAGAAAACTTTAGTCAGCCGTAAAGAACGTTTCATCATTACATTGTAGGCAGTTTCCTCCTCAGCTGTTAACAACACCAGTAGACGTTAGCCTTCCATACCGAGCAGGCTGTGAATGTTACACCTGGATTTCAGCAATAAATCAGGCTGTTTCTTCTCCTGGGCGACACTTGCTCATTTTAATGGTTGGCATCTTTTTGTCAGCATCTCCGGTGTTTGCAGTGTTTTTCACTCTCTTAGTTAGTCTGCTTCTACTTTGCATGCACTCAACTTCTTTTCAACTGCAGCATTTTAAAGCCAAGTAACAATGGTAACATACAAACCACTGTCCTGCTCAAGGCTGCCATGGCCGATGTGTCATGTGGTTCAAATATAGTGACTTCATCATATTCTGTAAACCCCTGTGTTGACATACTTTGGAGAGGGACCTAGTCTGATGTATTTCTGGAAACATTCCTGATGGCTGCATGCTTCTTTTCATTCCAAGGCATTTTTCTCTCTGTTTGGTCCATGTGTCCATTGTTATTCCCCCTCCCCCATCTCCTTTTGTGTGAGTGTGTATTCTTGGTAGGAACAGGAGAAAAATTAAGGCAGGAAAACCCTTGTGCGTGTGTGTGTGTGTGTGTGTGTGTGTGTGTGCACGCGCACAAATGTGTTGCATGCATGCATGGTGTTTGTGTGTGTCCATCCACTGATCAACCAATGTCATGGCACAAATACATACTCCATCTCACATACTTTCATGAAAAACGCACAATCTTTTTCTGTGAAAGAAATAAAAAATACTGTATACCATTGACTATTTGTAAAACAAATAACCATTTTGACAATGGTATGGCCAAGGACAAAAGTATAAGCAATTCACCTGCCACTGTGGCGAAGCGGTTAGTATCACAGACTCCCGGCTGGGAGATCATGGATTCAACTCCCATCAGAGCCACTTAATGGTGGCATTGTTCTGTCCCGACCGGCTCCTACCCAGAGTTGAGTTTGCCATGGGCTCAATTGAGAAGACTCGGACTACACAGTCGTGTTTCATCTACTTAATGGATGCATCTTTTTTGAGAGTGTTGCTCAAATTTCCACAGCATCACTACAGGTGTCTGTATCTCTTGGGCCAAGTTGACACTGGGGTATTTTAAGAAAGTAAGTGTAGAGTACAGTCCTGTTAGGAAGTCTCAGACCTGAATGGAAATCCATGGCACCCTGATCATCATCCCCATCAATCAGTACATAAAAAGTCTCAAATTCTCCAGCCCTTCATATCCTGTTCTCATGGTGACCCCAGTTTAGGTTACCTCTTCACGTCTTTGCCTGTGGTTTGGTTCATTTAGGGTCACTAGTATTGGCAAATCTATGGGGTCTGTCACTGGACAGACCCCTCCACTCTCCATAGGGAGAGCACACACACCCTGGCTCTGAGAACTGAGCAATTATTGTCATCAATAGAAGGCATAGGAGGTGGTGCCCTATGTATGTTGGATCAGAACAGGCACCACTGAACGAGTGACTCAACAGTGGGTGGGTTTTCCTAGGACGACTTGACATTGACCGCTCCCAGCATAGTGGGCCAGGTTGTGGCAGTGGACAGAAGGTCGAAAATGATTGGCGTGGGTGAAATGCCACTCAGATGGCAGAGAAGAAGGGACAAGTAAAAAATAAAGTTTTAACAATTTGTGCTTGCTTGTACAAAAAAAAAAAATGAATTTGTAAAAAAAAAAAAAAAAAAAAAAGAGGTATAGGGTGAAGAAACGCTGAGCAAAAAGTATGATCAAAATGGTGCATGGCAATCAGCTGCATGGCTTCCTAACTGCTGCTTTATGCTTAACATGAAGACTGCAAGTGACATCAACGTACTGGCAATATCTCTCAGTTAGGGTCAGTTCATGTTAACCTAAATGAAAGCCAAGGTCCCAAGGTTTAATCTTTATGTACGAAGGTGCGTGAGTTCACACCCCAATAACTAGGAAAGGGACAGTGCTTTTTAGGCTTGACTACCTTCTTGGTTTACAATTAATTCCATATTAGTTCTCTAAACAATGCTTTTTGGAGCCTGTAACTTTGTATATGATGTGGATTGTTTTGTTCTTCTTACACTTGTAGAAGAAAAATGCTGTTTTGACTATGTTTTTATGTTTACATTAATTTCTTGCACAGCATCGGTGATTGTAATTATCGGGAAAAAGAATAAAACCCAGAACTTGTAATCAAGATATTTGAGACTTGATTTACATTTAATGTGTGTGTGTGTGTGTGCGTGTGCACGTGCACAAGAATGCATCATGTGCTCATCCCATGTGTGTGTGTGTGAGAGAGAATGTGTGCGAGTGTGTGAGAGAGAAAGTGTGTGTGTGTGAGAGAGAAAGTGTGTGTAAGTGTGTGCGTGTACATATATATATACACATATATACATCCACTGTACACTAGTCATGATCAGAGGGCTTATTACACACATTTACTCTTCCATTATCAACTAAAGAAAGGAACAAAACACACACACAAGGTAAAGACATATTTCCAAAATTCTGTTTTAATTCTATGATTAAAATTCTGTTTTAAATTTATGATTAAAATTCTGTTTTAATTACATGATTAAAGTAATTCCAGAAATTAGTCTTTGATGGCACACTTAGATTAGGAACACGAAACAAAGACTGGATTAAAAATAAATATATCTCGATTGTCATAGTTTTCCTTGTGAACATTCAAGATTTGGGGCAGGAATTTACAAGAAAAAAAAAACTAAAGCAAAAAGTCTGGCAAATATGCTATGCTCAATGCAGTAAATCAGCCATATCGAGGTATCATTTGACAGAAAAGAGAATATCATAAAAGATGTGTACCCTGTGCATCAGACAAGTTTACCTGTTCAAAATAATAAAGGCTTGTCTTGCACCAGTCTTACCAATATCAACAAGGCTGCTTCAGAAAAACACCTAGGCTGCAGAATGAAAGTTTAACTTGGCAGTTGCAGTTTGATGAAATTGTCAGCTTCAGTTTACATGTTATGAACCTTTGCTGTGTCTCCAACATACCTGTTAATTAATCCTTGTCATGTGTGAAAACAGCGGTCAATATAGTGACAGGTGGTGAAATTGACTGAACTCATTGAGTGTTGACTACAAAAACTGAGTAAGCAGCTGACGATTAAATAGGTTAATATTTGCAACTATTCCAAGAACAGAAACTGGAGAAAAAAAAAAAGTGCATCTTCAGTGACACCTATTTCCAGAGCTGCTTTTGTTTTTTTCCAGCACAGCAACTTCAGCAGTTTCAACAGTTTTACAGTCACAGACAGAAAATTCTGTATTTTCTACAAACACACATAAAAATGTTTCAGTGCAGACTTTAAATCAAGTATACAGTTGATAACAAATTATTGCCCTGTCATGTAGTTCATATGGCACTAAAGACATCAATGAAGAAATAACTAGTAAGATGGAATCATGTCAACGAGGTTACGATTACATTTTTAAAAAATTTCTTTTTAATTCTTTTCATCTGCATACACAAATACATTTACAAAACGCATCATATTTTCACAAGCGTAATATTCATAGTACATAATCGCATAAACGCATGCATATAGCACAAAAAGATATATGGAAGAATAATGAAAACCTTCTACACAAACAAAATCCAAATAAGGGTCAAAACAGCAGAGGGTGAAGTGGGCGACTCTGATGACAGACCAGGAATTGGAAATCATATTCTAGTATGAGAAACCTGTATATTTGGCAGTGAAATGCTGTAACTTCAGTAAATATCATCCACATAAATATCATCTCATCATCCATACAACATTCTTCTGCATCCATACCAAACATAACCGGCATAACAAATTTGGTCAGACCAGAGGATGTCCAAGCCTCCCAGCTGTCTACCAAGACTTGCCCTGTAGCAGCTGGGATCAATGTTAAATCTCCTCCTCTCAGGAAGCCACTCAACCCTGAGGCTTGCAGGAAGCAAGCAGGATAGCACATCCCCCATGGATTTCCAAACTGATTCTATGGTGCGCTAAGGGGTTGAGAGTGTAAAGCTGGAGAGGGGTAGAGATGCTGGCCTGCTTCCAGACCTGCACACTGTGTAGTATGGCTGTGGTTAGGTGAGGTGGATGACTCTCTTGCCAGACCTGCACACTGTGTAGTATGGCTGTGGTTAGGGGAGGTGGATGACTCTTGCCAGACCTGCACACCGTGTAGTATGGCTGTGGTTAGGTGAGGTGGATGACTCTCTTGCCAGAACTGGCGGACTGTCCTGCAGTTTTGTCCAATCACCAAACTCATGCAACAAATGCCATGTCACACCATACCAATTTTCACATGAGTTTCAAACTGAAAAAGGTAAATTCCTGTTAAGGAGAGGCAGGACTCATGTGTATTAGTGTGAAGGCACAATTGACCAAGAACAGCAGACACGTGAACGTCAAAATAGCAGGTTTTGTGAGTTCTGCCTTTTGTTCTTTTTCTCATTTGTAAAAATTTGTCCTTCAAAGACAGTTTTGGTCAAGGCTTGCACAAATAAAAAGCACTGTTTACAACCATCCAAATATTTACTGCGATATCCTAACTGGGTGAAGGAAGATGTTTCTGGAAGAACTGGCAAATTCTCTCCCATGCATCCTCTTGGGCAGCTGCATGTTCAGGGACATAGCCTCCCCACACCAAGATGGCATCTGAAACAAATGAAGGCACACCCACTACCCACAATATGTCTTCACTCAGAAACGGATTTAAAATTTGTTTATGGCAGGAATGGAGTTGGTGGGTGGAGGGGATGGGGGCAGAAGGAGGAGAAGGGCAGGGAAGCAGGGAAGGAGAAAGGGGCTGTCCTATCTTCCATGCTCTCTTGGTGGCTCACTCCCACCTGCATATTGTAGCAGTCCCATACACACCCATACACATGCTAGTCCTGCTGGAGCGTCAGCATCAGCAGACCACAACCAACAGTCAACAGCTGGCAGGCCTCAAACTTCCATCATTTTGGTAGCGTGCAGCAGTGCCTGTTCAGATAGGCATCATACCACCTCCTACATCCCCTGTTCATGATAACTGCTGAGTCGCTCGGCCAATGTGAGAGAGATTCCCTCACTGGATGATTCCACCATGTCCATTCAATGAAAATCTTCATGAACTGGCTAACAACTCACATGAACTTTCTATGGGCATGTTGTCTAATTCAATAAAGTGTATGTATAAAACTAAATATGAACATCATGTGAAGATTCAATCAAATTAAATCCACCAACCCCAAAACAGAGTTCACAACAAGAGCAGGCCATGAACACAAAAAGAATTGGACTCTACAAGTTTAACAGATGACCAAAGAACAGGATAAACATGATGCTATGGTGTTACATGTTGGTCCAAGAATACACGGTAGCATTAGGCCCATATTTCATGTTTCTTTATAAAACGTGCTGGCGTTAACCAGGTTCTAACCTTAAAATATTCAGATACTTGCAGATCTGATCATAAAATTCTAGCAACACTCTCATATGCATTTTCATATGCATGTTCACACTTATGTCTGAAACCAAAATAATGACAAGAGCCAACAGAACTATTACTGGACAGAACTCCCATTACAGTAAATCACCATTAACAATTTATAATGCATACTTATACCTCACGATGACATATCATACATAGGTTCATGTATGAATGATTCTGTGGTACAAAAAAATAATATCAAGCCATGATTTACAATCATTTTGAGGTCATAAGCTGATTCAGACTGTTGGGCGTACCCTTAACATTAAGAGACAACCTTTTTTACCTGTAAGTAAATAAACTCTGCTTATCATGCCTTCTGCTCTTAGAGCAGGTCACTGGCATTTTCTTCATAATTTCTACATTTTCATGTCATTAAAACATTTATCTCCTGCCCAAAACAGCTCTTTAAGTGCTGGTTTCCTTCTTTTGCAAGTACAGTTACTAAAGGCAGCATCCCAACTGACTTTATCTTGACTAGAACAACAGAGAGAAAACACCATAGATTATGCCAGAATAATGACAAATTTTGGGCTGGACACCACTGACCAGTCTTAGAAGTGGGTAAATCCAAATGAAAAAAGCCAGAGAGAAGGCAAACAAGACCACCCCATCAGGTCAACCTCAGAAAACTTCAATACCCATTGCCCCAGGAAGAGGTCAGGAAAGCCATCAAATTGGAACACGTACAGACCAACCAATGACACATGAAGAAGCCAAGAAGTCTTTTTTTTAGACAGGCTCTTGGACATGCTCAGTAAAAATGTGGAAATGAGAAGTGTGGCAGAAGACAGAGGAAGGCGTCAGCACAGTGGAATGACATTATGACAAAAAAACATACGAGAAAAAAAAGACTTTCCAGTGTGGGTTAAATACAGACAAGAAGAAGACTATGTGATGTACACAGCTGTACAAAGACCTGCAAGAGAACAATGAAAGCAGCAAAGGAATCTGCTTGCAAAATAATGGAGAAGAACTGAATGAACTTTGGAGATACTCATCAAGAGTTTTTTTTTGATGAGCATACAGTCCCTGTGACTCTTGGATGATCCTTTCAGCCCAATCACGGTGATCAATGACAAAGATGACGATTCCCTGAATGAGGAGGTACAAACGTCATAAAGATGGGAGGAGTGTCTCAGACACCTCCTGTGCCCCACTTGACAAAACACCACCTACCTCTTAGTTCACACCCAGACATGCTGGCATTCTAGATCAACCATACTGGAGGAGAGGGTCAGATGGGCAAAGAAGGCCCATGCAAAGAACAAGGCTGCAGCTGTGGATGACATCACAACCAAAGCTATTGCCTGTTGGAAAATCGGCAGCAAAAGACTTACTATAGTTTTTCAAGAATATAAGGTACCAAATGACCGGCAACAAGCTGCTGTGATGCCCAGTTTGGATTTAGAAAAAAGGATGCACAGATGTTATCTTTGTACTTTATCAGCTTTGCAAGAAAACATATGAATAACAGCAACAATAACACCTCATTTTTGTAGATCAAGAGATGCCTTTTGATCAAGTCGTGAGAAAGAAAGACCAGAAACTCTTGGAAGTGTACGGCTAAAAGGCCTACTGCTCAGCAAAACTCAGACACATTCAACACAAAAACGGTGAGTTCCGTGAGAACTTCCAATGGACTTACCATGTGATTCCAACTAATACCTGGGGTATGTCAAGGACAGTTTTATCACTATTGCTTTTCATCATCAAATCACAGAGAGGTAAATCCTGATCATGAAGCACTCGAGCTATTGTTTGAAGGTGGCTAGGAAATCATAAATAACAATAAAGTCCAGCAAGGAATTGCAAACAACATCAAAGTCCAGCTGCAAGACCACACAAACAATCTAAACAGCAGCTACAAAAAGAACAGAACAAAGATTAGCATTAGCAAGAGAAGAAAGATCAATTGAAAAAACATCTGATAAACATGGGCTGTAATTTTGTTGGTGTACTAGCTCAGTCCTGTTCTGAGCACTTAGAGCCTGTTACCGGTCTCCCTCTTCGTGACAGCTGTTCTGTGGCATATGTCAGCAGATCACTGACGTGGCAGCTGGTCTCCCTCTTCATGACAGCTGTTCTGTGGCATATGTCAGCAGATCACTGACGTGGCAGCTGGCAGCTGGTCTCCCTCTTCATGACAGCTGTTCTGTGGCATATGTCAGCAGATCACTGACGTGGCAGCTGGCAGCTGGTCTCCCTCTTCATGACAGCTGTTCTGTGGCATATGTCAGCAGATTACTGAAGTGGCAGCTGGTATACAGTAGAGGTGAACTATCCAGCTCAGCCACTGATGTGCACATGCCCATGTCAGTTTACACCACATCTTCCTGTTGTTTTGAGTTGGCAACGACAGCCACATGTAAGAGGCTAGGTAATATAAATTAGCTTTTGATTCAAGAAATTGTTAAGAACAAATAAAACGAAAAAAAAAAACCCAGTGAATCTGACAAAGGAAAATATAGCATTCCACTTTGTGGCTGATGATGCTCTGCGTAAGTGTGGGTGGCTGCTTGCAAGCTGGTGTGAGACTGTCACACACAGAGACAGCATCAAGCATCTTTTCATACATTCACATGTCGCCTGCTACGCAGTGGGCAGGCTAAGTCAGTGACTGATAGTGACGAAAAGGCCAGGGCTTGTGACATTCAATGTTGATTAATGCATTGCATTGTTCTTTCTCTCATTTACCTTTTGACATCAAAGGAATGCTGTCTGTATAAAGCAAATTTCCTGTAGCTATTAAATGATTTGTTCTGTTCTGTTATAAGACAATTTCGTCACAAAATGTTTCTGAATCGATGACACAGGCATTTCCCATGGGTGTTAGCACCTATGGCCTGCTAATCAGGATAATAGAATAACCGCCAGTTTGGACTTCAGTATGGTTGACTACCCACTCTTCAACAGTGTTTTCAGACTTCAGGAGGTTCCTTAAGAAGAGAACAAGTATACCAATACAACAAGAATTCGGGCCCATGACTACCATCAACAGACCACAACTGCAACAGTCACAATTCAAGAGACTGGAAAACATCTTCATCAAAGCTGCAGAAATGGACTGAGAGATCAAGCAAGACCAGAGTTCAAACGGTAATGCCAGGAATTATCAAACTGCACCCCTCCTGAAGCTGTCAACCACTGCGCTGGGAACCAAAGCCACACTGACCACTTTGACCTTTAACCCTATATTGACATAGCAGTGCCAAGCATGAACTCTGAATATGGCTCTGAAAGAAAAACAACATATGAAATGAGAAGTCTCAGATGCACTGTAAATAAGACCAGGTGAGACATGATAAAAAGAAAGAAATTGGAAAGAAGCTTGGAAGCTCAACTGCCACACTGCAAAACAGCGGGGATCAAGTAGCCTGGTCACCTAGTAACAATGCCCATCTGCCGGCCAGTCCTTAAAGTCTTCCACACCAGATCCTAAGGCCTCAAAGCCAGAGGACTGCCTTGCAGCAGACAGTTGGCTTCATCCCTTGCAACAATCCCCCTTCCCTCAATGCCTCTCACCCCCAGCCCTCCCTCCCCACCTTCCAGGATTAAGTAGAAGGATAAAGCGTGAAAGCAAAGCAGTTACTTTTGAGTTTCAATTGTGCATTGCAACATGGACTCAGCACGCTAACTGTCAGTGTGGCTGTCACTATTTCTATTTGTTTTGTTATTTCTTTCAGTGTAAGTGTCTGTCTCATTCAGACAAGGAGGCATTTTTTTTCTTTTTTTCCATTTTCTGAGTAAATTATGTTTTTGAAGAATGTAGTTTTGATCATATTCTATCTCTGATATCCTGCCACATCCAGCTGCCATCAAGCCTGATCGCACTGAGCTATGATTGATGTGCAGACTAATATGCACATTGCAGCAAATGCTTTGTGCAGAGTTGACTCCAGTCCTGCTGTGACTGTAGACTGTATACATGAAGGGCCCTTCAGCACACTGGGTGCTCACACTGACTGAGGCAGACATAAGGCACAATGAATCACTACACTGCATTAGACAATAGTGAGAACATGCCTTGAATGTTGTTGTTGTTACCATACCCTGGCTAAAAGACTCCAGGGATCATCTAAACAGCCAAAGTACTTGAACGCTATGGTACAAATGCATCAGCTGGGGATAAGAACATTATGTGTGTGACCGTTTTTGATTACCCCGCCATGTGGGCAGCCACACTCCGACTTTGAGGGACCCTGGAATGTTAAAAACTATGGCACTCATGTCCTACACAAGCTGCCCCACCCACTGCTTACCAAAGAAAGGGTTGTAGCAGGCACGGCACAAGGGTAAGGACGGGAGCTCCAATAAATGGCCAGCACGGGGATAGTGTACCACCTCCAGCTGGTGACGTCGCTCTTCAGGATACAGATGGCAAATCTTGTCCATTACCCAGGGGTCAGCTTGTCCATCATCATCACTTGCCACAGCCAGCACATGCACATCTTTCTTCCACAACTGAGGAAAGAAAAACAAAAGGACGTGAAAACTCTCATGAAAAGTTAGTTGGATTTTTTCTTTTTTTAAGTGGATCATAAATTTTGCCCTTTTATAAACTGGATGAAACTTCATCTTCTGGTGCATATGTTTAAAGAATACAGTAATCATCAGCGGATACAAAGAACTGAGCAGAACAGAGTGTAACACCACAGAAGACATCAAAATAAAATGAATATGTATTGAAAAGGATGCAACCCCCTACGTGCTCTTAACATTGCACATTGCACTGGTCCCTGCCTGAACTGTACTCATGAACCACTTGAAACAACGCCCAGCAGACAACGACATTCTAAAGGCCGTAACAGGAAAGAGACCCCTCCTGTGGCTGAAACAACATCTGTTCCTTCTAGCAGACAAAACAATGTTACTTCCTGTTGACTCCAATATCAACTGTGTACTGTTTACTCAACATTGTTTATCAATTTTGTTTGGAGTCATTTTTTACTGGTTCTAGGAAGATTTTGATAAACACAAAAATCTGATACTTGTTCAGTGTTTTATGTTTTCATTAATGGCAATGTTGTAACACTGAACTTGTATTTGAATGAAGATAGTAGGAGTGAAAAGTCATGTTCAACGATGCACTGAAGTGCCAAAGTCTGACTTATTGCAAATCATATCTTTTTAATTTTGTAATTTGGACACAGACAATTTCTTTTCAGACTAGAGGTTTAGATGAAAACAGCAGAGAAAAATGAATCATTCCAGCAACAATATCAAAACTTCAATAGAGCTGAAGTGACAGAGGAATAATTGCAAGTGATGCTTGTTCACCTGAGTTCAGCATCTGTGGTGTGACACAATTTGCAGGCAACTTACCATGTCAATACAAATACTGCGATGAAGTGAAAATGCATGCTTTCTATTTCTGCTCATCTCATTTACTTGACTGTGATCATTTAAAAAGTAACTCCATTCACAAAGTTGTTTTCTTTGACTGTTCACTTCTGTTTCTTTAAGCCACATTACAAAGTTAAAAATAATAAAACATACCATTCAAAGAGAAGCAAAAGGTCAGAACATGACTCTAACACACATAACACTGATTTTGTTAAATCATTTCTGAATTTAACTAACATCTGTTGGTAAACCTACACAAGAGCCGTTCTTTGTATTCCCTTGTAAGAGTGTGAGCAGCAGCTACAGCAGTCACTCTACGAAACTAAAACGTTGCCAACAACTTGCCATCTGCTCTTACTCAGTTACAAATGGCTTCTCATCCCGCATTCCTAGATTTGAGCCTAGACACTTCAAAACTGAACCAGTTGTAGATACTGAACACATCAAAAACTCAGCTGAACGGGAAGAAAATCTACAACTGTTTCCACTTTACAATGCAGACAGAGACCTATAGAAGCAATCAAACACAATACTCTGCCTCACAGATACATCTGCAGGAAAAAATACATTTAACCATATGAAATTAAAACAATGGCAGCACACTACACACTTTACAAGTCAAGTTTAATAAGGCACTTAATTATATTTCCTGGGTTTTCCCAAGGCCAGCATATATCAAGGAAAGAAACATGGGGTATAGCCTGATCACCTGTAATTTCAAGCCAAAATGAAACACCACTCAAACTCTATGGTCCCATGGCCTCCACTTCTGATGACATCACTCTTTAGTTCTGATGGATTACCAGGGGTTTTCACATTTCTGCATTTCAGGAGAAGCCCTTGCTCAGTCTGCCCCATCACTGGAAAACGCTGTCATCAGTGGGGCTCAGTTGGAGCTGTCCTATATGTTCTGAATCATGACTGACCACAGCTAGAATGACTTGGCACTAGTGGAGGGGATCTTTTGGTGGGTGACCTGGTGCTGATATGTGCCTGTGATACGCTCAAATGTGGCTGTGCCTGAATAAGTTTCAGATGAGCTGAAAACAACATGATTTGACTTGTCCAAAGGAGTGGTGAAGACACAGCGGGTTTTACTGCCATAAGAGAAAAGAAGATGAACAAATCAAAAACAACAATGCTCTTTGAAAGCAAGGAAAATCACAGCAAAGAGCAACTCACTGGTATTATTTGATTGTCGTCTAACACCCACGCGTCCTTCATGACCAGACCCTCATCCGTCTTTGAAAACTTGGTCATATCCAGTCTGACATCAAAACAACAAAGCTGCTGAATAAACATCAGAGATTAAAGTTAATACAGTGTCAACCTTGAGGCGATAGTGCTTTTGCTTTGCAACCAAACTGAGTGAATTTCATCAGAAAAGTTTGATCTCATGTGTGTGCCTTCTATGTTTGTAAACATGCCAATATACACTAATAATTGTAGGCATATGCGTATGATTGTGACTGTACACACAAATATGTACTGTAGTTTTGGGATAAGGTACTTTGGAACAAAAGGCCCACTGATTTTTTTTTTTTATCTCTCTCATTTATGAAAATACACCAAAGAAGCTGATGCAAATTGAACATACTTCAGAAAGAATCGTCAAGATCATATCCAGGCAAAGGATGGGATCACCTGCTCTTCCAAGCATATGTACCACACAATGACAAAGGAAGACAAGGACATATGCTTTGAACTGAACAGACAGAATCACAAAAAAAAAACAGCCAGATAATTATGACATTATTGTTGTTGACAACTTTGATGGCAGACAGGGTAGGTGAAGAATGTCCTGACTCCCACACCTAAGCCCTTTGAGTGACAGTAACACAGTGTGCAACAATAACAGACAACTGCTTTTGAAGCTTTCTGCAAATCATGCCCTGTTCATCTTCAACACATTCATTTGCTATTGCCCCAGCCAAAGATACACCTGGTGCAAATGGAATAACATGAACACACCATCCTGAGTACACTCTATTTTGACAAGACCATCAAAGACAAACATGCAAATGATGCTAGAATGATACCAAATGTACAATTGGACACTGACCATAGACAAACCTCAACGTGGGTCATTACAACATGAAAAGTTCTCTTTAGAAGGAAAATCAGACCATCTGGCGGATCCACCTGAGAAAATGTCGCATTCAATGGTCCAGGCAGACATCTGAAAAACCATGAAAGAGAAACTGGAACTCATACATACCAAGGACATGACAAGCAAAGAAGCTTGGAAGTTCTTCACAGACAGACTCTTGCTTATGCGCTGTGAAAAGGTGGAAACAAGTGTGGCTGAGGACACAGGAAAACAACAACATGGTGGAATGATACTGTGAAAGGAATCTACACAAAAAGAGACTGCAAAGAGCATGGTTTAAATCTACACAGGAAGAAGACTCAGTGATACGAAGAGCTGCGAGAATACACCGCAACTGCAAGAGAACAATGAAAAACATCAAAAGAATCTGCATGGAATACATGGAGAAGAACTAAGCACACTTTTCGGATGCTCGGCAGAGGCTTCTTATGAGAAAGTAAAGACCATGTAACCCCAAGGTGTTCCTCTTGGCCTCCCACCATGCTCTATGACAAAGATGGAACCCCCCTGTAAGGAGACGACCCAATCTCACAAAGATAGCAGAAGTTCAAAGACCCCCTGCATCATACCGGGCTTAACCACCACTCTACCCTTGTGCATATGTTGACACCCAAAGCACAACCAAACACACTGAACCAACCATTCTGCAGATGGGAGGCAGGGGGGGTGTCGAAGTGGCAATGAAGGCCAGTCCACAGAACAAGGCTGCAGCCATAGATCACATAACAATGGAATTGACACCTGCTTGTAAGCAAACTGGAATACGTAGCTTGCTGTGATTTTTTTTTTTACTAAGAAGAGGAAAGGCAGGTCCCAAAACACTGGACCTGATGAGAACTATTGTAGTACTCATCAGGAAAAAGGAAGGAAGGAAAAAAAGACTGTAACACCTACAGAGGCACACTGGCATAGAACTATCATGGTACTCATCAGGAAAAAGGAAGGAACGAAAAAAAAAGACTGTAACACCTACAGAGGCACACTGGCATAGAACTATCATGGTACTCATCAGGAAAAAGGAAGGAACGAAAAAAAAAGACTGTAACACCTACAGAGGCACACTGGCATAGAACTATCATGGTACTCATCAGGAAAAAGGAAGGAACGAAAAAAAAAGACTGTAACACCTACAGAGGCACACTGGCATAGAACTATCATGGTACTCATCAGGAAAAAGGAAGGGAAAAAAGACTGTAACGCCTACAGAGGCACACTGGCATAGAACTATCATGGTACTCATCAGGAAAAAGGAAGAAAGAAAAAAAAGACTAACACCTACAAAGGCATGTCTCTCCTCAGCCTTGTCGGAAAGATGTAATGCAACGTTCTCGATCAGTGCTCCTGGACCACAGTAGAACCACTTTTAAAGAAAGCATTTGAATACCAGCAACAACTCACTGATCGGCATGGGTTTGCTTTCTTCATTTTCTTCTCTGTGAACTCTGAGGGAAGTAATCTAGGCAGCACACCAAAAAGGAATGTATCAGGCTCTTTCAGATCTGTCAGCTTATCGGGCAGTCACAAACAGTCTCTCTGGGAACTGTTAGAGCTGTGTGGTGACCGGGTAGTCACAAACAGTCTCTCTGGGAACTGTTAGAGCTGTGTGGTGATCGGGCAGTCACAAACAGTCTCTCTGGGAACTGTTAGAGCTGTGTGGTGATCGGGCAGTCACAAACAGTCTCTCTGGGAACTGTTAGAGCTGTGTGGTGATCGGGCAGTCACAAACAGTCTCTCTGGGAACTGTTAGAGCTGTGTGGTGATCGGGCAGTCACAAACAGTCTCTCTGGGAACTGTTAGAGCTGTGTGGTGATCGGGCAGTCACAAACAGTCTCTCTGGGAACTGTTAGAGCTGTGTGGTGATCGGGCAGTCACAAACAGTCTCTCCGGGAACTGTTAGAGCTGTGTGGTGATCGGGCAGTCACAAACAGTCTCTCCGGGAACTGTTAGAGCTGTGTGGTGATCGGGCAGTCACAAACAGTCTCTCCGGGAACTGTTAGAGCTGTGTGGTGATCGGGCAGTCACAAACAGTCTCTCCGGGAACTGTTAGAGCTGTGTGGTGATCGGGCAGTCACAAACAGTCTCTCCGGGAACTGTCAGAGCTGTGTGGTGATCGGGCAGTCACAAACAGTCTCTCTGGGAACTGTTAGAACTGTGTGGTGTAAGACGCAAAACGCTCAGCAACATCAGAGCCATTTGTCATAGATCATAAGTGCAGTGATACCTCCAAACAGATTGATCAAATGGTTCTCAGTAACATCTAGGGTGCTTTATCGTCGTAGCTTTTCATCATCAACAAGGATCAAATCAACACAAAGAAAAACCATAATCAAGAGGCATTCCATGAGCTATTGTTTGCAGATGACTAGGGGATTATGAATGACACCCAAGTCCAACTACAACATCACACAACTGACCGGAACAGCAGCTGTGACAAGTATGAATTTCAGCGTTGGAAGACAGAAGAAATGTCAGCTGGAAGAACATCCGACAAACTGGACATGATCCATCTATAGACAGCAACTGCCACAATCAAGAGAGTTCCAGTACTTGGAATGCATCATCTCTTCAACCCCACCCTCACCCCCCTTGCCACCCCCTGTGTTTAGCATAGACCGCTGCAAACCAGGATATTGCTTTGATTCACCATTCAGCCTCATTAAAAATGCAACTTATGCAACTGTCTATCAAAAAATGAGTCACTGTTGATCTACCCAGCATATGATGGGTCATACTAAATTTGGAAAAAATCAGTTGAAAACTGTTAATTTTCATAAGGAATAAGAAGACAGACACATAGAGAAACACACAAAATAACTTCAAAGATAAGATAATGATAATATATTCAGGGAGGCAGAGATAGTGGGAGGCACAAACATTAACCCGTTCACTGCTTGAAAATGTTACAAACAAAGGCTTTCCCAGTGCCAGGGAAATCTAATGATTTGGGGGTAATAATTAAAAAAAAAATTCTAGCTCAGAAACTACAAAAGATATAACAATGAAATATATATGATTTTTGAAGGAAATTGAATGAAGATTTTGAATCTGGGCTTCTTTTGTTTTAATTTTGATAATAAAAAAATATTTAGGCATTTAGATGTGGATAGATTTTTTTGCACGATCAAAAACATAATATGTATTTACCACTACAGCTTCACATCCAAAAAAGAACACAAAGCAAAAAAGTTGAAAATAAAGTTTGTATTGTCACACTACACATGTAAATGAAAGTAAAACAGTTTAGAAGTCTATCAAGACGCTCACACTCTATGCAGACAGGTCAGTCCACAACCACGCCCCCCTCTCCCCACCACGCCCCCTTGCTGGACTTCAACCCTCTCTTTCACTCCTCCTCTTCTCCGACCTTTCCATCTGCCCCGTGTCACGCCGCGAGCAGGCCACGCTGCCCTCTCGCGCTGACTATCACATCACTGGCCACTGGCACGCAGTGCAGAGTACAATCTAGGCGAGCTCGTTCGACGCTGGCAAACCAGTCAGCTGAACACACACTGAGGTCACACAGTACGACACAATAACTGACGAATACGGTCGGCAATTCCATCACAATCATCATCTCACCTTCATGCTCGAGTAAGTCGTTGAATAAAAGATTATTGTCTTTGTCAAAAATGATTAGCAGAGCCTGCTCAGCTGTGTAAATACGTTGATTTGGTCGCTACGCTTGTCGAAGGTTGCGCCGCCATCTTTGCAAGCGAGACGAAGTGCTGGCTGGTCATCCAGTCAGTGATGAGAATAAATGGGCTTTCCCCTCACGTGTGGTCATTTGCATATCATTTTAATACTCCAGACATATAAGGCTTACTACGTACACTCTATTTAAGTCCGTTAATAGAAATAGTAACGAATGAAAATTCAAGAAAAATGCATGACGTCAGTGGACGGCCCATAGGCACTGGGAAAGCATTTTTACTTCGGCGTCAGCTGACGGCTTATAGGCACTCTTCGGGTTAAGGGTTGAGGCAGAGTGAAAGCCATTAATGCAGTATTTACAACTTACGAAGGTTCTTTAAAAACTCTGGGCAAAATTGAGCTGCTTGGTCAAATCGGGCTGTCTGGACAATTTGAAGACCTTGGGCAAAATCGAGCTGTTTGGTCGAACTGGGCTGTTTGGACAATTCGAAATGTTTGAACATGCTGTTTGGACAAATTGGGCTGTTTGGACCAATCAGGTACCAACAGGAGACCAGATCTGTCCATCAGAACAAACTGTTTTAAAAGATCACATCACAGCATGCGTCTGCAACACTTCTCAACAGCCGGTTGTGGCCAAGATATTCAGTTTCAGTGATGGGATGGAAAGCAAGAGGTCGGATAAAATGAACTGAACACCACCTCACTGGAACAGCACTTAAAACACTGTGTGTAAAGAAATTCATGAGGCAAGAATTCATCCTGTGAATGAGTTATAAAACCTATAAAGTAGAATGCAATTTGGTAGTCTCCCCCTTAAGTTGATATTGCTTATTGCAGCTATTTCTACTGTTGTTCTCATCCTTACAGACTCAATTAAATTTTTTTCATTTCAAATTCATCCTGTGTTGAATGTAACTTATCCACATGTATATCGAGATATAGACAGATAGTCAGATAGATAAACAAATTTATACAATCGTTAGAAATCAAAGAGAAAATTCTGAATCATGCGAAAGATGAAGAGGAAACAGTCGCTTACGACAAGCCTGTGCGGAAGTGTTGACCCACATGTTCTGTATCCTCCATGTCCATGCAACTGTGAAATGCCTGCCCATTCGCCCAAACAAAGGCTTTTACCTGTTGACATACACCAAAATCATGGAGGCACTTACACACTATGCACAGAAAGGGTTTTTTGTGCTTTTTTTTTTTCACTTGCTAGTGTTATACCCATGAAGATCAGTGAAATATGGAAATGGAAACACACACACATGTACATCAAACACTCCACCAACAATGATGATTTGATCCTTTTGCCCATTTGGGGGTTTGAAATAAAAGTTCTATCACAATTAACAAGAAAAACAGGACAAATTCTCCAGAGACATACAAAGCATTACTAAGGAAGTCTTTGACAAAGCTGAATTTTCTCTTGATTTAATAGAACATACCTGTAGGGGGGAAATGTAAAACAATTTGGTAACAAAAATTTGTGAAGTAAACATTTATCAAGATCAACATTAGCAGGAAAGTGAAAATCAACATCAGTAGGATATCAGCATTTTGCATGGAAACCAACATCAGGAGGATATTAGTCAACATTTAGGCTGGAGGTCAACATCAGAAGGATATCAGTGATATCAACATCACCAGGATATCAGCAAATAGTTATGAAATAAACATCAACAGAAAATCAGCAAAGTTTCAGCCTGGAAATCAACATCAACAGAACATCAGCAAACAGTTAGTAAGGAGTTCAACATCGACAGAATATCAGCAGAATCAACATCAGCAGAACATCAGCAAATAGTTAGTATGGAGTTCAACATCAGCAGGATATCAGCAGAATCAACATCAACAGAACATCAGCAAACAGTTAGTAAGGAGATCAACATCAGCAGGATATCAGCAGAATCAACATCAACAGAACATCAGCAAACAGTTAGTAAGGAGATCAACATCAGCAGGATATCAGCAGAATCAACATCAACAGAACATCAGCAAATAGTTAGTAAGGAGATCAACATCGACAGAATATCAGCAGAATCAACATCAGCAGAACATCAGCAAATAGTTAGTAAGGAGATCAACATCAGCAGGATATCAGCAAACAGTTAGTAAGGAGATCAACATCAGCAGGATATCAGCAAATAGTTAGTAAGGAGTTCAACATCAGCAGGATATCAGCAAATAGTTAGTAAGGAGATCAACATCAGCAGGATATCAGCAAACAGTTAGTAAGGAGATCAACATCAGCAGGATATCAGCAAATAGTTAGTATGGAGTTCAACATCAGCAGGATATCAGCAAATAGTTAGTATGGAGTTCAACATCAGCAGGATATCAGCAAATAGTTAGTAAGGAGTTCAACATCAGCAGGATATCAGCAAATAGTTAGTATGGAGTTCAACATCAGCAGGATATCAGCAAATAGTTAGTATGGAGTTCAACATCAGCAGGATATCAGCAAACAGTATGGAGATCAACATCAGCAGGACATCAGCAAATAGTATGGAGATCAACATCAGCAGGATATCAGCAAATAGTATGGAGATCAACATCAGCAGGATATCAGCAAATAGTATGGAGATCAACATCAGCAGGATATCAGCAAATAGTATGGAGATCAACATCAGCAGGACATCAGCAAATAGTATGGAGATCAACATCAGCAGGATATTAGCAAGTAGTATGAAGATCAACATCAGCAGGATATTAGCAAATAGTACGGAAATCAACATCAGCAGGATACCAGCAAATAGTTAGCATGGAAAACATCAGCAGGACATCAGCAAATAGTTAGTATGGAAAACATCAGCAGGATACCAGCAAATAGTTAGCATGGAAAACATCAGCAGGACATCAGCAAATAGTTAGTATGGAAAACATCAGCAGGATACCAGCAAATAGTTAGCATGGAAAACATCAGCAGGACATCAGCAAATAGTTAGTATGGAAAACATCAGCAGGACATCAGCAAATAGTTAGCATGGAAAACATCAGCAGGACATCAGCAAATAGTTAGTATGGAAAACATCAGCAGGACATCAGCAAATAGTTAGTATGGAAAACATCAGCAGGACATCAGCAAATAGTTAGCATGGAAAACATCAGCAGGACATCAGCAAATAGTTAGTATGGAAAACATCAGCAGGACATCAGCAAATAGTTAGTATGGAAATCAGCAGCAGCATGACATCAGCAAATAGTATGGAGTTCAACATCAGCAGGACATCAGCAAATAGTTCGCATGGAAATCAGCATTAGCAGGACACCAGTAAATAGTTAGCATGGAAATCATCAGCAGGACACCGGTAAATAGTTCGCATGGAAAACAACACCAGCAAGACACCGGCAAATAGCATGGAGATCAATATCAGGAGGATATCAGCAAACAGTTCCCACGGAGTTCAACATCAGCAAAACATTAACAAATATCCATCACGTTCAGAACAAGCAAAGATTTAGCATAGAGATCATTTGACCTTCACTGTTCTTCCTGAATACTACAGTACTCAGAACACAATAGTCTCTACACCCTTGGAATTATTACAATTATTCTGATGAAATTTCTGGTATTTTTCAAAAACATTTTTTCCTTTGTCAGTAGATTTTGGCATCTTTGCATCAAAATGGAAAGAAATAGTTATACCATCTGAACAATACACTTCTGCTAAAGCAGGTCCTGGAAGACCCATGCTTTGAAGAGTGGTAATGGGATACAGCAGCGCACTGAGAACGGATCCCGGTGGGCCTGCATTACTGGTTAAAGTATAACCTCATGAGGATTATATGATAAGTATGGATCTTGTACAGCCTGCAAAATACATGGTAAAGCCTGTGACTAACCTACATTATCGGGAGTGTGAAGGAAAAAATTCTGTCCAGTTACGGTTGAGCAGAACATTAGCAAGCATTTGCCATCAATGTCACAGAACACATAAGCAGAATATCAGCAAATGGATGACAGAGAGATAACCATAAGCAGGCCATCTGCAAATATTTAGCATGCAGATCAACATATACAGTATATACTCACATACATATTTAAACGACAAAGAAACACACACACAGATGCACAACTTTGACCCAGACCTGTCTTCTTCGTCCTCACTGACACACAGATTTATTCCCTCACCTCTGA
Organism: Conus canariensis; assembly: GCA_033310375.1. NCBI lineage: Eukaryota > Metazoa > Mollusca > Gastropoda > Neogastropoda > Conidae > Conus > Conus canariensis. Next base: position 64,231,048 of record CM065717.1, read on the forward strand.
ACATCTGTAGGCCATGATGAGGCCATAACCAGTGCCACCGCTCCTCCCCATCACCCCAATCCCCCCTGCAGTCACTGCTGGGTGGGAATTGAACCATCTGGCTGCAGTCTGTTGTACAAAAATACACAAAAATTAGATTATTTTTGCAGTACACATAGGGTGTGTTTGTCTGTAAACATGTGTGTGTGACAGCATCATTAGTTTTGTTTTGCATCTCCTCCCAGATGCAATATTAGATTATCTGTTTTAACGGTTTGTATGCAAGTCAGCAAATGATTATAAATCTGTGAAAGAGTGTCTGTGTGAGAGACAATTCTTTTATGTGGTGTGCACATAGAGAGAGAGGGAAGAGAGCACAGGTAAATGTTTTGTGTGCCCTCCTAGTATTACAAAGTTATATACATTGAATATTTTTATGATTGCTTTCCTGTATTCTTTGAAAATATGAGTCGGACAGGACGAGACACACAGCTCAATCCCTCGGAATGACTTACTTACTTACTTAGGCCCATAGCTCAAGGATGAGCATAGGCCATCGACAACACTCCGCCATCGCACTCGGTTCTGGGCTGCTTGCTGAATGCCTGTCCAGTTGGTCCCCTGCCTCTTTATCTCTGCCTCAGTGTCTCGCCTCCAGCTGCTGCGAGGTCAGCCTCTCTTCCTTTCCTCTGCAGGTTCCAGATGTCAGGGCTTGGCGTGTGGTGCTGGATGCTGGCTTCCTAAGAGTGTGTCCAATCCAGCCCCACTTCCTCCGCAGAATCTGCTTGGCAACTGGTTCCTGTCCTGCTTGCTTCCATAGATCTTCATTGTTGATCTTCTCTGGCCATCTGATTTTGAAGATGCGCCTCAGACAGGTGTTGATGAAGGTCTGTATTGTTTGCTGTATTGCCTTGGTCATTCTCCAAGTCTTGCAGCTGTAGAGCAGAACCAACTTCACATTTGAATTGAAGATACACAATTTTGTTTCCTTCGGATCTCTCCTGAGGCCCAGATGTTCTTTAGCATGATGAATGCTACTCGCGACTTGCCTATCCTGGCTATGATGTCTCGGTCGGTGCCCCCCTGCTTGTCAACTACGCTTCCCAAGTAGACAAAGGAATCTACTTCCCTGATGGGCTCGCCTCCGACTGTGACTGGGCTGCTGCCTGTGGTGTTGATCTTCATCAGCTCGGTCTTCTTCTTGTTTATCTTGAGCCGTGTTCCTGCTGATGTTGTCTCAAAGCGGGTGGTCCTGTCCTACATCTGTGCGTGACTGTGGGAGAGGAGTGCCAGGTTGTCAGCAAAGTCAAGGTCATCTAGCTGCGTCCTGAGTGTCCATTGTATCCCATTGTTCCTGCCTGTTGTTGAGGTCTTCATGATCCAGTTGATGACCAGGAGGAAGAGAGGAAAGGTGACAACAGACATCCCTGGCGCACTCCTGTCTTCACCTCAAAACCGAACTGGCCTGCATGAGTCTGACAACTGGCCTGCATGAGTCTGACAACTGACCTGCATGAGTCTGACAACTGGCCTGCATGTGTCTGACAACTGGCCTGCATGAGCCACCCTGCAATTCATATCCCGATAGGTGCACCGGATGAGAGATGATCTTCTCTGGTATTCCATAGTGTCTCAGAAGTTTCCATAGTGTCTCTCTATCTACACTGTTGAAGGCCTTTTCATAGTCCATGAAGTTGATGTAAAGGGGTGAGTTCCACTCCAAGGACTGTTCGATGATGATCTTGAGGCTGGCAATCTGGTCAGCACAGGATCTGTTTCACCGGAAGCCCGCCTGCTCGTCTCGGAGCTTTGGGTCAACTGCTTCCTTCATCCTCTCCGATAAGACTCTGTTTAGTACCTTGCCCTGGGAGTGGCCGAAGCACAAAATCTGCACACCTTCTCCACAGCAAATTTTGCTGGGTCATATAACGGGTCAGTCTTCCAAGGGGTATACCTGGTCTCCACTGCCCATTAGAATTTACTTCCTCCATGAGAACTGCAGCCTTTGAGGGGTCTGAAGGAAACCTAGACCACACTGAGGGATACCACAATCGTGAGAAGGGGGTGGGGTGCGGTTGGGGTGGTTGGGAGGGGGGGCATAAAGGAAATCTTCAAGCCTTCCCATAGCACATACAGGACCCAAATGTCAGACAAGATGGCCTCCTACTGAGGAAAAAATGGGGCAACAGAAGCAAGGAACAGAGCAGACACAGACTTGCAAAGCGTCATAGAGACCTCAAGAATTGAAATTTCCCAAGGGTAAAGGGCCCTGAATAGAAGCTTGCCCCCAAAGAAGCCCTAATATTCTCTCCTTTCTTCGTCTCCTTTTTCTTCTTCTTCAATCTTTTTTAATCACTGCACATAAAAAAACAGAGAATCAATGAGATCCAAACATGACAAAGTAAGGAGAAATTATTGGGCAGGTGAAGTAAACTCACTGCCCATCGTAAGTTTAGACAGACATCATTGCTGTGGAAATATCTGAAGGGCAGAATGCTCTCTCTTTCTGTTGAGCAGTTTGTAAACCGGGCAAAATGAGATTGACACTTGTCAAAGAAGTAGCATTTCTACTCACTCAGAAACCAAATCTTCTGTAAAACATCCTCACAAATTGTACTTTTCTTAAGGAAAGAACAGGGAAGATAAAGGAAGGACCAAAAGATCCATAGGCATTTGTTGGGGACAAAGGGAATACCACGAGACATCCAATGACTGGTTGAATACGTCCCGAAACTGTAGAGTTTTCTTGAATGACGTAGGTGTACAAACTACTTCAACTAAAATGAAGCCCTAAAAAAAGGACAACTTCATGTAAACCTCCTGTAATGTGGGAGGAGAAGGGCAAAAATATGAAATCAGAAAAGTATCTATAATCACTGACCAAGCATTGTAAAAGACAGTATCTGCAAGAGAAGACTCAGTATTAGAAGTGGTAACATCATCATCAGCAGTCATCATCAGCATCCAAAAAGACGTCTTCCTCAAAGACGAAGACACATACTCCACATTCTCACTGAAAAGGTCTTTATTGCAATGATCAGAGAGCATCCAGTCTCCCAACCACAATCCTTGAGGCTCACTCTTGTGCAACAGGAACCCCTCTTGGACAAGCCCCCATCTGGCAACTTTCCAAGCATGTGCAACGTGTATGGTTCTCACACTCAGGAGGCCCCCGAGGTTATCACTTCGAAACCTCCCATCTTCAGTTACAAGGTGCCCACTGGTTGTGAGCATGCAATGGAGCAGCAGAGACACTGGCCTCTTTCCACTGGCCTCAGGACCATGTCAAAATGGGTATGGCAGGGGTATGGTGGGAAGGGGAGGTGGGGGGGGGGGGGGGGGGAGGGCAGCTGACTCTCTTGCCAAAACTGGTGGAATGTCAGAGAAATTGATGTGAACATTGAAAATCTGCACAGAACATCATGTCGCACCCAACCAATTCTTGCACATGCTGCAAGACAAAGCAGAGAATAGAAAGTAAAAAAGAGACACAGATTTTGTGTGAATCGTCGAGACAGTACCACTTGCAACAGGAGGAGCAAATTTGTGAGGCAGTTGAAGAAGCAGGTTTCAAAGCAAATCTGGAAGACACCAGGCCAACAAAAAATTGGAGGACTGCAGTTGCAAACCCACAATCCAACGCAACTTCCAGAATTTTCAGGTAAAATATCCTGCAGTGAAGCCAAAGAATGAGAAGCTGTACCAGCCGAGGGGAAAGCCAACTTAAACGGTCATTTGTGGGGATCCATAATGAATAAAATAAGTCCGAAAAATCAAAAAGCCCAAAGAGGCGTGTTCTTCCATCAAGGAACAGAGAAAACTGCACCAGTTCTAACATGGCGTAATATTATGAACTCACTAAGGGAGATCACTCTGGCCAGCCTATCAGTGGATTGAGGCCAAGTCTGCTCCCTGCTCTCCCAATTTTGTTTTTCAGGGAATCCCGATAACAGGTCGTTGTTCCAAACTAAGTGGGAATAAGCCGTTTGTTTGAACAGGTAGGTATGAGAAAAAGTAAACTGTGTGTCCAGGCTAGTCTATCTGGGGGAAAGTTTTCCTGAAGAGAAAAATATCACAAGAATGAATCTTCTTGCTTAAATTGTTTACAAAATATCTTCATGTGTAGAATGATTAATACTGTTCTTCCTTTTTTCATTTTATTTCACCTGCTTTTCTATGCAGGCCTGTCGTGGCCCTCACATCTAACACTGACATTTCCCATGTCATTAAAAATGGCTATGAGGAACGCTTCTTCATAATGCCTCCATGTAGTGTATGACACCCTGACCAGTCTATCCTCTGAGATAACTGACCATCCCCCCAGGTGGTAAGCCAATCACTTTGAGATTTTCAGGCTCTGCTTCTGTAATGTGTCATATTCACACACACACACACACACACACACACACACACACACACACACACACACACACACATATACATTCATCCCAGCTCCAAACTCCTCCCAACCTCACCTGTTCACCATTGTTGCACTTGCTTCTTCATATTTCTATGCTTGTTTAATATAAAAAAAAAAAAAAATAAAATAAAATATAAAAAAAGGGTTGGGACAGCATAAATCTTTGTCACTGTTTTTTCATCCTAACAGGAATATTTATTTTGTCTCAAATCTAAGAAGCACAATCAATTTACAAGGCATACATGACAACAGCACATAAAGTCCAGCATTTCATTCAAGCAAGCTGTCAAGCACAGAGGTAATGCTACTAAAAACATACATCAGACAAATGATCTCCTATGCAAGTGTTCCAACTGAATCACACACACACACACACACACCACACACACACACACACACACACACACACACACACAAACACTTCTAAAAGCAGTTACTACAGCTGCTGTATCACAACAGTCCTGGTAGATTTCATTACCTCAAAATAGTCCGATGTTTGTTTTTCTGGTGAGGCTGGCAGATCTTTGTAGCCAAAGAAGGCTAAAGCAAAGACAGCAAAACCGTGAGATGCTAAGAGAGCAGCTCGGGTTTCCATAAGGCCCCCTGCCATTCCATCTATGTCCACCACACCTGGAAATGGACCTTCACCTGTGTTGAACATCAATCAATCAGCCTGTCATCAGTCAGTCCATCAAAAAATTAGTCATCCAATCAATTCATTTTTAAAGTAAAATAAGTAAAGGGTTGGATGAAGAGGGAAGGAGGAAAGGAGAGCAAGGTTTGGGTATGTGTATTACCATATCAATCACTCACTCACTCACTCAGGCCCATAACTACAGAAGTAGTCGTTGGGGAAACCTGAGGACCGCAGACGCAACCTCCCCTCTCCATCTGTCTCTGTCAGCAGCCGCCGGCAGCAGCTCACGTGTATGGAGTCCGGTCCATTCCTTGATGTTCTCATGCCAGTTCTTCCGCTGTCTTCCTCTTCTTCTCCTGCCCTCGATGGTGCCTTGCATGATTGTTTTGGACAGACTGGTGTGTCGAGTGTTGAGCCCAAACCATATCAGCTTGCGTCTCTTCACAGTTGAAAGGAGAGGTTCCTGAGGTCCAGCAAGGTTCTCAATTCTGCTCTGTACATATTTATTGGTCCTGTGCTCTATCCAGGAGATTTGAAGGAGCTTCCTCAGGCTTTTGCTCTTGAAAGCCTGGATCTTCCTTTCAGTTTCAGCTGTCAGTGTCCATGCCTCGCAACCATACAGTACAATGGAGACCACCAGGGCTTTGTAGAGTTTGAATTTTGTGGAGAATCGGATGTTACTTTTCCACACTCTGTTCAGTTTGGTCATGGCTGCGGTGGCTGTGCCAATACGAATTCTTATTTCTGTTTTGCAGCTTCCATCCTTTGTCAGGGTTGCTCCTAGATATTTGAAGTTTCTGACATCTTCCAGTTGTTCTCCGCTCATGAAAATAGTGGCATGATCCATGTTCTCGCTGTTTACCATGGTTTTGGATTTCTCTGTGCTGACCTCCATTCCATAAGCACCCACTCTATCAACAAGTCTGTTGGTAAGTTCCTGCAGTTCTTCATTCATTCCCCCCATTAGATCTATATCATCAGCAAACCGGAGGTTGCATATTTGTCTGCCACCAATGGAGATAGAAGTCTCATGGTTTTCCAGTGCCTCTTGCATTATCCTTTCCAAGAATAAATTGAACAACGCAGGAGAGAGGATACAGCCTTGTCTGACACCGACGGTCATTCTGAAAAACTCCCCTAGTTGATTGTTGAGGAGCACTGCACTGTTGGAGTTCTTGTATAGGGCCTCTATCACGCTCACAATGCCTTCGTCAATTCCATATCCTCTCAGCACATGCCATAGTCCCTCATGCCACACCCTGTCAAACGCTTTCTTGAAGTCAATAAAATTGTGGAACAAGTTGCGTTGGTGTTGAAGGTGCTTTTCAATGAGTATTCTGCAATTGAATATTTGCTCAATGGTGTTTGTCCCCTTTCTGAAACCAGCTTGTTCTTTGGCGAGTACTTCTTCGGCCCTTGACTTCAGTCTGCTGAGGAGAATTCGTAGCATGATCTTGCTTAGGTGACTAATAAGACTAATGGTCCTATAGTTCTGGCATTGTCTCAGGTTGCCCTTCTTTGGCAGAGGAATCACCAGTGATTGCGTCCACTGTTCTGGCCATCTCTTCTCATCAAGTATTTTCTGGCATACTGCTTGAAGGACTGCGACATACGCCTCACCACCTTGCCGCAACATTTCTGCTGGGATATTGTCCACACCCAGTGATTTCCCTTCCTTCAAGCTTTGTATTGCGTTTCTGACCTCCTCCTTCAGTATGGGTGGACAATAGTTGTCACGTTCAGCTGACAGAGTGTCATTTTCCAATATGGAGCTGTCTGGGTGGAGCCAAGCCCTCATGCACTGTACACACAGTTCCTCCAGCTATGCTGATTGTGTGCCAAGGCTGGGGGGTGGACAGAATATTGCACTGGCCTGTATAACCATATCAATACCAATAGCTAAAAGGCCACCATGATTCAAAACTTTGTTTAAAATCACAAACACTCAAATGAAAGCCTCCATGGCAAGCATGTTTACCACTGGAACAACATTTTCTTCAGCCAAAAGTATATTCATTAAAAAAGAAAGAATGAACTGACTGATACCTAAGAAGTGAGACAGTAAAATACTTCAGAAACATGGTGTTTAGGACTTGAAAATTGTGATCTCTATGGGATTTTCCACTTACTGAGAATGAAAAATACTTTGGAAATATGATGTTTAGGGATTGGTCAATGTAATGCCTAGAGCTTGAAGGGGGGAGAGGGGGGTGTACAGCCACAGTCAGGAATTGGGTTTTGCTTGTCATTTGTTTGTAATGATCCATCTGTCTTAAACACATTAAATATTTTAAAAGAATTTTTTTTTTCAATGTGTTGATTGACTGGCAAATTTGGAGCTTTCTGCTGGGGAATATGGTGCCTAAGGTTTGGTGAATGTGGTGTCTACCCTGGTGAATGTGGTGTCTACCCTGGTGAATGTGATGTCTACTCCTTGATCAACATAGTGCTCAGGGACTGGCTGTGCACAAATGTGGGGCCTGGGGCTTGGAAAACATGATGCCTCCTTCTTGTCCCTTGACTCCATGGAGAGTCACAGGGGCACTGCACTCATGCACTGTACACACGGTTCCTCCAGCTATGCTGGTTGTGTGCCAAGGCCAGGGGATCATGTTTGGGGCTTAACATGTGTGATGCCTTCTCCCTGGAAAATGTTGTGCCCTGGCTTGGCAAACAGGATGCTCTGGACAAGGCAATGAACTGCCTGTAGCCTTCTGATGCCCAGGGCTTGGCAAACAGGATGCTCTGGACAAGGCAATGAACTGCCTGTAGCCTTCTGATGCCCAGGGCTTGGCAAACAGGATGTTCTGGGCAAGGCAATGAATTGCCTGTAGCCTTCTGATGCCCAGGGCTTGGCAAACAGGATGCTCTGGACAAGGCAATGAACTGCCTGTAGCCTTCTGATGCCCAGGGCTTGGCAAACAGGATGCTCTGGACAAGGCAATGAACCGCCTGTAGCCTTCTGATGCCCAGGGCTTGGCAAACAGGATGCTCTGGACAAGGCAATGAACTGCCTGTAGCCTGAGCAAGGCAATGAACTGCCTGTAACCTGGGCAAGGCAATGAACTGCCTGTAGCCTGGGCAAGGCAATGAACTGCCTGTAGCCTTCTGATGCCCAGGGCTTGGCAAACAGGATGCTCTGGACAAGGCAATGAACTGCCTGTAGCCTGGACAAGGCAATGAACTGCCTGTAGCCTGGACAAGGCAATGAACTGCCTGTAGCCTTCTGATGCCCAGGGCTTGGCAAATAAGGTGTTCAAGGTTTTGCAAACATGATAACTAAATGCAGTGCCTTCCGCTTGACACATGAGGTATCTACAGCATGGTAAATGTTTGAGATACCTCTGCTTGATAACAGTGGTGACTACAAACATTATTTCCAAGGACTTCTAAAACGTGGTTCTGGCTATCTGGTGAATGAAGAGTTTAGGAATTACAAACATGGTACTTTCAGACTGCTATTTTTAATATCGAGATGGCAGAAAAGATGCTGACAGTATAACAAATGTAGTGCCTCATTTTTTCTTTGTATGGTTGGTTCATTTTTTTTTTTTTAGGCTTTGTTGTTGTTGTTTTCTGCAATAATTGACATGAGTTGAACAAATATAACAAAGCGTGTTTTGGTTCAAGACTTCATTACCGCGTATTTAAGTTCTATGACAAATTTACATTTTGATTATATTGATAGAACATTATACAGATATAAAATCAAGGGAAAGATTAAAAAAAAAAATGCAGCAACTCAGAGCTTGAGAACTCTGCAAATATGATGACACGCTCAATGAAAGTGGTACCAACTGATTAACAATTGTGATTCTAAATGCAGTTTCCTTCCACAAGCAAACATGGTGCCTAGAGCTTAGTAAATATAATGCCTAAAGACTGGAAATGAGGTGCCCAAGGGCTTGACATTTATGGTGAGCAAGAGGATGACCAAACTGGTGTCTAAGGGCTTGACAAATGTGGTGCTCACAGCTTTGATAAGTGTGGCTCCAAAGGGTTTGGAAAAGGTGGTGGCTAGAGGCTTGACAAAAGTGGCGTCCAAGGCTTCACAAATGTGGTGCCCACAATGCTTGGCAATTGTAGTGTGCAAGGGCCTGACACATGTGATGCCCAAAGACCTGACAAATGTGAAGCCAAAAGGCTTGACAAATGTGGTGCTTAAAGGCTTGACAAATGCAATACTCAACGTTTGACAAATGCAGTGTGACAAATGTGCACATGGGGTGTGTTACAGCTTGGAAAATGTGGCATCTCCTGCTTAGCAAACGTGCTGGTCAAGGGTTTGGCGAATATGGTGCTAAATGGCTTTTCCTTTCAAATATTGTACCACAGCTGGCCAATAGTACTGACTATATGTCAGATGAATGTCTGTCCCTCTGAGACAGAACAGTAGATATCCAGAGTGTGAACATTCACAATATTAATAGCAAAAGTGTATAAGTCTACCTGGTGGCAGAAAGACCATTCCTCGAAGCCTCCCTTCCTCCACTGGGATTCCCCTGACCCCCACTGCAAGAACTCTGCGTTCCACAGTCCTTGTGCTCAAAGGCTGAGAGCAGGACTTGCCACTGAAAAGGTCATCCAATGACAAGTGACCATGGTAGACTGACAGTTTGTATAACAATGGCATTACATTGCGTTTCACCAGGCGGCTGAACTGAGGGCCAAAGGGATTTGGTTTCATGCTCCAGAATAGTCCCATGGGCTCTACTCCTGAAAATAGAGTGCAAAACAACAATAGTAAAACTAACTTGCAGAAACCAACAGTGAGTCCTTTACAATACATAAATTCCTTTTGTGAAAAGGAACCACAAAAAGAAGTTCAATGTCATCAACAAGAAAGATAAAACTCTCTCTCTCTCTCTCTCTCTCTGTAACTTTCCTTGCTTGGCTGCTAGCATGACAGATTTCTCAGAGTGGAACAAAAATTTGCAACAAAACAGCCAAACTGTGTCCAGTAGCCAGTGAACCAACTTCTTTTCACTTACAGTGTCCTAAACACTCTGTTGGGGGATATGACCCTGTCTTCCTTCAAAATCAAAAGTAAATGAACTCCACTGGTTGTTGTTCCTTACCCAATTTCAGAGCCTCGAACACGTACATCGCAACGAGTTAAAAATGACGCAATAGTGTATCCAAGAAGATGTCCGCATCAAGTGATCAGGCAGAACAAGAACCAGGGTGCACAGGATTTCCAACCTTCAAGAGGAAAAGGCAAGCTGTTCTTCCTCCTCCCCTGACCTGTTTCACCTGTCTCCCCTTAGTCCATTTTACAGCAAAGAAACAAGAACTGCAGCAGACATTTTCGGAGGTAATAGTATTAATGACTGTTGCGTAGCAGAATGCACGTGACTGTGCATAAAAGAAAGTGAGTCAACAAGCACAGAAGCCAACACATGCACAATCACCCACACAACACCCTGACAAGGAGCTGGTGGTGGAGAATACTCTCCTCTCAGTGACTATACAACCCTTACTGTGAAGTTCACATGTTACACCATCATGCTTCCTTGATATGGTTTCCTAGTCATGATGTCATATTTCATGTTCATGTCAGCCCCTTGTTTCTTTTACCTCCCCTTCCCTCTACTCCAAAATGTGTGCATGGGCTCAAAAGTTTAAAACAATAAATCATTCATATCTATATTCATATTTCTACTCTCTCTCTCTCTCTCTCTCTCTCTCTAACACACACACACACACACACACACACACACACACACACACACACACACACACACACACACCTGTACACATGTAGTACATGCAAACTGAGGGAACCTGCTTATCAAACCAAATCAATCCAACAAGCAAATGGAAAAATAATAGCATCCTTATAATATCAAAAGAAAACAAGAAAGACATTCCTGACTCTGCTGTAAACTGAAAATAACAGAACAAATAGTTTCCCACCAAAATAATTATATAACGTACTTCCAAACTGCCTTCATGACATCTCAAACCTAGAAGTCACAACAAAAAGAAAACAACTTTCTTTGAAAGTTTAAAGCAGAAAACAATATATATATATATATATATTCCACTAACTTCCATTCCTTAAATCAGTCTAAAAGTAGAATTGTTCCAAGCGTTTCTCTAGTTGATTTTTAATGCTGTTAAGTGTTCCTGCTAAAACTGTAGTAGCTTATGCATTCCAAAGATTAATAACCTTGTGCACTTAGTTACTTTGGGCAAAAGGTATATTCATTTTCATAAAATATCCCGTTGTTTTCAACATACTTAAAGTAAACATACTGTTAGTGATTTTGACATCATAATAACCATGCTTCCTCAGGTTAGGTGACCACACAATGTTACCATATTCAAGAACTGGTTTAACTAAGAATTAAAAAAAGTTACCATAACATCCTTGTTTTGAACTGAACAGGGTGTGCAGTCATCCCTGTTATTTCTTTGCCTTTTTTGACAGTAACAGTGATTTGCTGTTCACAGTTTAGATTTTTGTCAACCATGACCCCAAAGTCTTTCTGCAACCCAGTAAGCTGTAATTCTCAACACTTTGAAGCATAATTCACAGCCATCAGTGTCATATCTATAGTTGGGGGTATTGTTACCAATATGCAAGTTTTACATTTTTCACCATTAGATGTTATTTGCCAGTCATTTGTTCACTTAATCAGCTTGTCTGCACAAGTTTGTATGTTGCATCTGCTTTCATAATTCAGAACACTATGGTAAGCTAGCAAAATTTTTCATAAAACATTTAGCCACATCAGGCTTATCATTTACCATATACATAAGCAAGAACACAGTTATATAGATGTAGATATCTCCATGCACAGAAATGAACCACAGAGAGGGAAATGATACAAGAGAAACAGCTGCTTAGGCAGATAAAAAAAAGATAGAGATCAGACACCACAATGCTGGACAGAGCTGGACAGTTTAGGAAGATAAACGAATAGCACAAAACACAGTGATTTGGAGAGTCATTAAGGTATTACTTCTATTAAATAGAGAATAAGAGACAATGGAAACAGGGGTATCCCAGCAAACGTCAAGATTGCACAAACTTCTGTGACTACTGTCATAAACTATGAGTAGTCCAACCTGTGTATGTGCCGCCCACAGAAGCATCTCTCTGCAGGTCCACATTTCCTGACTGACTGGTTGTGTAGTGCCCACATGATGCAAACTGGACTGGTTTTTCCTGCCACACATTCTCAGTCAATGCAAACACAGTGAACTTGCTTTGGGCAGGAAGACCTTGAAGTGTGATGTGAACCTTCTGGTCCAAGAGGCTGACCTCTGGGGACACTTGTATGACATGGGAGTCAAAGGTTGAAGAGACATAACACTCTTTCACCAGAACTTGTTGCAGTTGCTGAATTCGTCTTGTTGCTGAAAGAGTAAATTCATTTATCAATGGCATTTCAAATCAAAGCTGTTACAATTCTTTGGAACCAGAATGATTCAAAAAGATAAATGCATGTGTCTACACACACACACACACACACACACACACACACACACACATACAATGAAACACATACCCATAAAGACTTGCAGAGGGTGTGGAAAAAGTTTAATGAAATGAAAAATGGTGTTCATTTGCCACACTGTCCAATCAAATGTGATGGTAATGAATTAGCAAGCAATTCAGAAAAGGCAGAATCATTTGTAGATATGTTTGCTGATATAATGAATGCAAGCAAACTACCAAAAAATCATAAAATTTTCAGGGAAAATGAAGAAAGAAATGATGACTATCAAGATCCACAGCGGAAAGATGATCTTTATGTCAATGCTCCAATTACTATACGTGAGTTGCGAGAAGCTATACTTTCTCTGACAAATAAACAGTCATCAGTAGGCATGGACGCTATTTCTAATATCTTACTTAAACATTTGCCAGACAGTTGGGTACTGTTGCTACACGACTTATTTCAAAAGTGTTGGGAACAGGGACAAAACCCTAAAATATGGAAACATTCTATCATAATACCGATTCCTAAAGAAGGAAAAACGAAAAGTAATAAGAATAATTACAGACCTATATCATTAACTTCGCATGTAGGCAAACTTATGGAAAAGATAGTTTTAAACAGACTAATATTCTATTGTAATAAAAATAAAGTGATCCCAAAAAACCAAGCTGGTTTCCGAAAGGGTAGGTCAACCATTGATCATCTTGTCAAATTGACTACACAGGTAAAGCATCAATTTGCTCGCAGAAAGAATATTCTAGCAACCTTTTTTGATATAAAAATGGCATATGATCGTGTTTGGCATCATAAATTACTATATAAATTGAAACAAATTGGTTTGTCTGGGAACATCTACTTTTACATAAAAGACTTATTGATGAAAAGAAGCATGCAAACAAAGGTGGGAAATTCCTATTCGACTACACGCATGCCTACAATGGGTATTCCACAAGGCTCGGTAATAGCGCCCCATCTTTTTAATATATTACTTAGCGCCCATCTTTTTAATATATTACTTCATGACCTACCTCAATGTTTGTCAAAAAATGTCAACTTAGTACAATATGCAGATGATATTTGCATGTGGATGAATGTGTCCATGAAAAAGAAGTCACCAAATAGAGATATAAATTACTATAGAAAAGCTTATCAAATGGAATTAGATAAATTAAATAACTACTTGTTTGAAAATGGACTAACTCTATCAACTGAGAAAACTCATCTGGTTTTATTCAACAACGGTGCTGATCTACCCAATTTACCATCCCTCCATATTGGGTCTGATATTTTGGAATATAAACAAAGGGTAAAGTTTTTGGGGGTTCATATTACTTCTAAGTTAAACTGGAATTATCACATTGAATACTTGTTATCTAAAGCAAGAAAGACTTTAAATTTTTTAAAAGTTATCAGTAAGCAATACTGGAGCCAAGATGTCAGAGTACTAAAACATCTAGCGATAAGTCTTGTTCGCTCTAGGCTTACGTATGGTCAAGAAGTTTTTTTCACCGCTCCAAAATATTTATTAAACAAATTACAAAGCGTGGATTGTAAAGCTTTTCGATTGGCCTTGGGGGTTCCTTTCCATACATCAACAATAGCAACATATAGAGAGGTAGGAGTACTTCCTTTAAATGAATGCCGTCAGCTTGCCATCACTAAATATTTGTTAAAAGGCTCTTTAAGTGAAAACAATGTCGAAAATGAAATTGGCTTAAGATCAGATGTTGATTTCCCAAAACGAGCCAAAAACATATCATGTCTTAAAACAATAAAAACTGAAACTCTAGATACTTTTCAACAATCAGGAATAGAATTAGAAGATATGGTAAAATGTAGTAATCCATGTACTGTTATCCCTCCATGGGAATTACAAAAAGGACATTTTGACATTAATTATACCAATGCAAAGAAAAATGAGAATATAAATTTTATTGGCACAGTTGCGAATGAGCATTTATTTCTCAATTATCCAAATCATCTCAAAGTTTATACCGATGGTTCAGTTCTAGAAAATCACGAAGCTGGTGCTGCTTTCACTATCCCCCACTTAAAGGTCAAAAGAGGTTTTTATATTGGAAAGCACAGATCTATATTTACAGCTGAATTAACTGCTATTCTTATGGCTTTGCGTTATTTGCTTGATTTTCCGAAAACTGTGACTCAGATTCTTTTTTGTGTCGATTCAAAATCAGTGTTGTATGCCTTAAGCAATTCAAATTCTAGTGTGAGACAAGATTTGATTTTTGAGATTAATCATTTGGTGCATTTCCTTATTCTAAGAGGTAGTGATCTTACCTTTCTTTGGGTGCCTTCACACAGTGGAATACATTTCAATGAATCCGTAGATAAACTAGCTAAAAACTCTGCAGATTATACAAATGAAGCATATAATTTGAAAATCCCTTTATCTCTGAAAGAAGGGTATAGCCTACTGCAGAATGCTTGCTGGAAGCATTTTAGAAAGAAACAAGATGTTGGCCACTCATTACCTGCTGACCACCAAACGAGTTTTGAAGATGTTTTTATATCTAAGTATGGTCAATTGTCTAACTTAAGGCTTTTAACTTCCCTTGCCTATAGATTCAAACTTAATGCTTTTAAGACGAAATTCACTTCCAACATCACATGTGTTTGTGGTGGGAAAATTTCTAATGAACATATACTTTTCCACTGTAGAAAAATGAAAACATATCTGCCTACTTATTCGGAAAAGTCCCTGAAGGAGGTTTTAATAAAACCCCTTTTGATTTGTGACATTGTTTTAGGACTTGTTCAGAGTACCATTTTTAGATTCCTTTAATAATTCTATTTTCACGTGTAAATGTTATTATCCTGTTACCTTTAGCGTTCATTTGATTTTAAAAAATGTTATTCTAGTTAGGTTATAGGTTGCAATTTTTATTCATGTTAACATTTTTTCTTCCGATTCTCATTCTGATCCTCCTTTTTCTCTTTTTCCGTTTTCCATTTATACTTCTTCATCTTTTTCTATCTCCCTGTTTCTCTATCTCTTTATCTCCTTCAGCTGCCTGTCTACCCACCCCTTCTCCCCTCCCTTCCTCCTTTTCTACCTTGTTTATTTATTTATTTTTCGTTGTCTAAAATCACTTATGTGTATAGAAATTAAATTGAAGAACACACACACACACACGCACACACACACACACATACACACGCAGGCACATGGACATATGTACATCATTGCAAGCAAGTAATGTATATCACAACAAGTAAGGTAATGCGGTATATACAGGCACTTTTTTCCCATATATATTTCACATACTATTTTCCCATCAACAGTTTGAAAGATTAGCGTCATGGTTTCTATTAGGTGATATTCATCAAAACATCTTTTTACTGTTTTTATCATGCACTTTAAGTGTCTACATAACTACTATTGCCAAAAGTAAACAAGGAAATAAACAAACAAAAATGTTTACTGTGTATCACAACTGTTCACATCATTTTCCTTTTTGTTGATGTTAAAAACATTAACAACAATTATATTGTTATTATCATTATTTTCATTCTTTTCCATTGTCTTCATCTTCAATACTATTTCAGTATTCTGATCTTGACCTCTTGTCAGTTTGTGATATGAACATGGAGTTGTCCTGTGGGAACATTGCAAAGTATGTGGGCATTTGGCAGAAATTCTCTAAGTAATTTTGTAACAAGTCACTTATGTTGAACTCGGAGTTCAGGTACATTTTTGTTTATTTGTGTATGTATGGGGGTGGAGGAGGGGAGGGTCTTTTTTGTTACTTTTTCAGTTTAGTTTATTTTTTGACACGCCTTCTGTTTGTTGCTGCCACAAACCAACTCACACATAATCAAAACAAAACATAAAACTAATCATTTACTACATATCAAAACCTTCTTTTCATTTTTGATTGCTGTAATTATCATTGTCACTATCACTGTTTTACTATTACTTTCATTGTTAGAATCATCATTATCATTGTTGTTGTGCGACTCACCACTGACCATTTCTTTGTATCTAATGTAAATATTTGACAACGCAACACAAGATTAGACAGGTCTGCAGAGTAGTAAACCTGCAGCATTAAGATAGGTCTGGGTGCATACGCATGAAGGCATGGGGTGTTGTTTTGTTCAAGATTTCTGACAACAGACTATTGGGTGCTGTCACTGCTGTCAAATAAACATTGTCTGACTCGTGATGGGACCAATTGTGTACCGACCTTTCACTTATTTGTTTTCACAGTAAAATGAATAATGTCTTGATAGATGGAAAGAAGACATGATATACAAGGGGGGCAAATGATTTAGTGATCAAACCTTTCATTGCTCAATCTTGGTTCAGCTCCTCATCCTTTTCCTGCAATGAAAAGATGGCAATGTCCAAAATCATAGTAGCATTTCTTTCTAATTTTAGATTTCAGCTGCTGGGACCTCATAACAATAAAATCAACCATCTGAAATATATAGCCTTGGAATTGTTATTTAAATCAGAGCAACTATGTCTTTTTAAAAAGAATTGTTCACTCTTGATAGACTGTCTCTTAAAGTCACGTCTTAAAAATGTATAAAGGAAAAAATGGAAAATGTTTACAAAGTTATACAACAATTTGACTATTGTATTCTGTGATGCCATATCATAGTAGTAGAAGTAGTAGTAGTAGTAGTTGTTGGTGGTGGTGGTGGTGTTGTAGTTATATTGGGAATGGCTTAAGCATAAATCCTTGCAGCTTATGCACACATCCCATCTTTCAGTACTCGTTGAGAGGTTTTCAAGCTGAATGACATACTTTAATAATAATGTTTTTTTCCTTTTTTTTTTTTTTTTGCATTAATGCCAAAGAAATAACAATTCTATCTTTACGTCACTCGGAAACCACTGAAAATTGTGAAATCAACATTCGATGTCACTGCATGTGTCGGGGGAGGGGGGGGGGGGGGGAATGCATGGGTGTAGACATTTTTTAAGTATGCAACATCAACCAGTCAATTTGTGAAATATGGCAATTGCCTAGGCCTACATATTTGGATTTGAAAACATGAGCTCAGTGATTTTGATGATCCAGTCAGTATTTCCGTTTTCTTTGATTCAGTATCCGAGTCAGGCACTGAATATGGATTGTTTCCACCAACAACAACATAATTACAGAAACAATATATCAAATCATTTGGCATGTAGCACTTGGTTCTCGGTAAACTGTGTGTGTAAATCTAGCTGAAAAGAGCTAGGCTTAAAAGGCACACACAACATTATGCGATGACTTGACGCTGACAGGATCACTGACCAGGTAGACGTTCTGTCAAGCAATGAAGCACATTGAAAATGTCAAAGTTGTCGGATCAATCAGTAAACGTATGAAATTCTAACAATCAGTAAACGTATCAAATTATATCTTTTGCGCATCTGCTGAAAACTAACCCTGGCCCTAACCCCTATCTAATCTAAACTATATCTTAACCACGTACATGCACTATGACACCCCCCCTTTTTTTTTTTTAATGATACCCGTGAGAGTTACCTCTCTTGATCATGAACATGAACTTTCCCGACAAACTTTTTTCAGGTTCATGAATCAAGTTCATGAATCATATTCCGGATTTCTGCTTCAAAGGTCAGAATCCTGAAGGTTATGGCAGAGGCAGCTGAAAAGTGTTCCAGCTGGATCTGGTCGAGGAGGAACAAAAGTGAACTTGATCTTGATCTTGATGCATAGTCGATAGGGCCACCCTGTGGCATAACATCGACGCAAGAACATGGGGAGAGCACCAAGAAAAAAAAAAAAAAAAATCTGCATGTTTGATGGTCTGACCAGCCAGCGCACGTTCAGCGTGCACTGACATGATGCCAAGCCTCTGCAGCAGTCTTGGAAGAGGGGAAAAGGGAAGGGAGTGGGCGGGGGGGGGGGGGGGGAGAGGAAGGGGGGGGGAAGCTGTTGGAGGAGGTTCTTGAATTCCTCCACAGTCCCTGCGGAAACAACACTGTTGTCTAGGTTGTTCCATTCCCTGATGGTTCGTGGGAAAAAGCTGTTCTTGAGGACAAGTGTTGCAGTATGCTGGATGTTAAAGCAGCGCTGATGGTTCCTTGCGTATTGCTCCACTATGTTTTTCCTTTCTTGATTTTTCGCTCTTGTGGGTCTTATAAGTCTTTTGTTCCGGACAGGCGTCAGGTATTTATCTGTCTCTATGCCAGGAAGATATCCTTCGATTATCTTAAGTAAGAAGGTGAGCCGGTGTTGCCGTCTTCTTTCCTGCAACGAAGGGAAGCCAATGTCCTGTAGCATAGCTGTGACACAGCCTGGGTTTCGGGACCGGTAATCTCGCTTTATGTATCTGGCTGCTCCGCGTTGGATCTATCCTATCAATTTCGCCTTGCGTATATGGGTCCCAGACAGTGCAGCTGTACTCTAGAAGGGACCTGACAAGAGAGACATACGCTCTTTTGCAGCAGGCTTCAGAACAAAAGCGTAGGTTCCTAGGAAGCATACCCAGGCTGGCGTTTGCTTTCTTGGCGATCTTGTCTACGTGAGCGGACCAAGACAGGTTTTCGCTTATTTCAACTCCAAGATAGGGGTAAGAGTCCACTTGCTGTAGGATGTGGTTGTCCAGCTGGTAGAAGAAAGGTGATCTGTGTCGTACACTCATGATGTAACATTTCTTGGCATCGAATCTCATGCTCCATTCTTTAGCCCAGGTTTCTAAACAGTAAATAAGTAGGGTAACTTTTGCTCCCATAAGAAAACCTAACACAGAGTAACTTGTATTCAAGACTGGCACAACCTTTTAAACTTGAATAAAGTCAAACAAATACAAAGACGAACAATCTAATAGTGGGGGAAAAAAAACAAGCGCAGGCCAACAAATCCTCTGTCATCATAGTAATGACTTGGTAAAGATTTGGACTTGGGGAGGGGGGGGGGGGGGGGGGGGGCGGGGAGGTTGAAGATGAAGAAAATGGGAACATGAAATTAAGAAAATATATTATAGATATGAAAACTCTTCACTAGCTGCATGAGGGAACCATCGTTATCCCCTTTGAAGGCAGATCTATTTGTATTGCCTGCCCCTAGGCCTTTCGTCCGCTGGATCGGAACTCATCAGGGAGACACGGCTGGTTGTGTCTGTGCTCCTGGCGTCAAATAGAGACACACCAGGAGCAGGCAATACAAATAGATCTGCCTTCAGGAGGGATTACGATGGTTCCCTCATGCAGCTAGTGATGAGTTTTCATATTCATAACATATTTTCTTAATTTCATGTTCCCATTTTCTTCATCTTCAACCCCCACCTGCCTTATATTCAAATCTTTGCCAAGCCCTTACTGTGATGATGGAGGGGCTTCTTCTTCCGTTAGGCGGCCAACATCGTTATGTCGATCATCATCCAGTTGACGTCCTCAGTCATCATGTTGACTATTCTGACGTTTTTTAATGTGGGTTGACGCAGCATTTAAAAAAAAAAAAAAAAAAAAAAAAAAAAACAAACAGCAGAGGTTTAATGTAGTTTTCTTGCTCTTGACACAAACATGTCAAGAGTTTTTGCCTCGACTACTGTATTGGGCAGGGCGTTCCACTCCTTTATAGTACGTGGGTAAAAGGACCCCTGTCAATACAAGGTTCGGCACTGTAGGTGTTTAAATTGCTGTTCATGTCGTCTACGTTGACGGGTTGGAGCAGGAATCATCTGGGATCTGTCCATGCAGACCAAACCATGTATGATCTTAAACAGCATGGTCAGTCTGGTGATCTTTCTTTGCTGCCTTAGGGGTGCCAGTCCAGCTGCTTGATGAGCCTGCTGACGTTGGAGGAGTTGTGATAACGTCCTGTGACAAAGCGTGCAGCCCTCCTTTGGACAGATTCCTGCTTGTCATCGTGTAGGGGTCCCACACAGTACAGGCATACTCCAGCGTGGCTCGTACCATGGCTTTGTAGGCTGTGGCCTTTAGCTGGGTGGCGCTGATCTCGAGGTTACGCCTGAGGAAGCCAAGGGTCTTGTTGGCCTTTGCACATATACTATTTATATGTTTCTCCCAGCTAAGGTCGTCCGTGATGGTGACTCCAAGGTACTTTGCAGAAGTAACCACATCAAGAGTATGTCCATGTAGATGGTATTCGCTGGACAGTGGTCGTCTCTTTCTTGTCACCGGCAGAGTTGTACACTTCCTAGGATGGAACTCCATATCCCAGCTCTTCTCCCACTGTTGTAGTGTCTGGAGGTCTTGTTGCAGCTGGGACTGGTCCTGGTTTGTCGTGACGAGTCTACAGACTGCAGTGTCGTCTGCAAACAGGCGAGTCTGTGAGGTGAGCTGATCTGGCAAATCATTAATATAAGCCAGAAAAAGGCATGGTCCAAGCACCGATCCTTGTGGCACCCCCAATCTGACATCTGCCAACTCTGAAGCTGCTCCGTCTATGACTACGGCTTGTCTCCTTTCGCTGAGGAAGCTCTCAATCCACCAATTGATGTTGCCACGGACTCCATAATGGTGTAGTTTGTGGAGCAGGAGACTGTGGTTAACTTTATCGAACGCCTTTGCAAAATCCAATATGACAATGTCGGTCTGCGCTCCGCCTTCCATATTCCGAGACAGTTCTTCTGCAAACTCAAGGAGCTGCGTCTCGCAAGACCGCTGCCTCCGAAAGCCGTGTTGTTGTGGTCAGAGGATGGCGTTCCGTTCTAGATGGTTCATAACTGCATTGACGATAACATGTTCAAGGATCTTACACGGTATACTCGTCAGTGACACTGGGTGATAGTTTGATGGATTATAGTGTTCGCCTTTCTTAAAGACTGGAGTGACGTTGGCTTTCCTCCAGTCTGCTGGCACAACGCCTGACGTGAGAGATGACTGGTAGATTATGGTCAAAACTGGAGCGACTTCTGTGGCAATTTCTTTCAGCACTCGAGGTGATGTCTGGTCAGGACCACAGGCTTTGTATATATTAAGCTTCAGTAGTAACTTCCTTATGCCTTCCTCAGAGATGCTGATGTTGGTAAGCAGGTCGCATTCTATTACCTTCATGGGGCATTTTTCCTGAAACTCATCAACAGTGTACGTTCTACCCTCGCTAAATACAGACTGGAACTGAGCACTCAGCACCTCCGCTTTCTCCTTGGGCTCAGACACAAGCTTGCCGTTTACTTTCAGCGGTGAGACTCCAGTCTTTGCTGTGCGCTGGTGCTTGATGTACGTCCAGAATCTCTTGAGTGAGGGTGTCTCATCAGGTGCAGTATCAGTAAGAGACTGGTTGATGTAGGTCCAGTACGACCGTCGGAGTTCACGTTGGATGGTGCTTCGAAGAAGGCGGGATTCTGCTCGGAGCACCTCAGACCCACTCTTCTTCATCTGTTTATATACTCTTGCTCTCCTGTTAATAAGCTTCTTCAGTTCTGGTGTCACCCAAGGTTTGCTGGACTTGGGGCGGGCCTGCTTATGAGGGATGTACTTCTCAACTGCAGCTGTGTAGGCCTCTTTGAACATGGTCCATAGTTCTTCCGTGGAGAGGTTCCCACTACTTTCCATGTTCGCTTGAAGCTCCTTCATGCTTGCCTTCATGCTATCCCAATCTGCTTTCTATACAGGGGTTCCTTCGAGGGGGCTGTCTGTGCTTCTGCAAGTTGCTGTTTAGCTCACAATAAACTATGTCCTGGTCTGATAAGCCTGGGATCACCTCAACACGGGAGTCAAGATGGGGAGTGTTTGTCAGGATGAGGTCAAGGGTGTTGTCTCCTCTCGTGGGTTGTAACACCATCTGCTCTAGGCCATGGTCCCTGATCAACTCCATGAACTCGTTGTGGAGGCGTGGATAGTTTGATTTGGGCTTGAGCGTTTGCTGTGTCCAGTCCCAGTCGCGGAAATGAAAATCCCCTCCGATCAGGAGATGGGCGTTCTGGATTGAGGCTACTCTGGTCAGTGAGTTCCGAAACTGTACAAAGCTGTTCTCATCTCCTACGTCCGGCCGGTAATAGGAACAGAGGTTGAGAGTCCTCACGCCAGTGAGCTTGACAGCCACCCAGATGAGCTCGCAGTCCGTCATCAATTCTATTGCAATGGAGCTCTTTAGGTCTGACCTGACGGCAAGAAGTACTCCTCTGTTCCGGTCCTCTCTGTAGACGCTGTAGGTATCTGGGAGTATTTCACTGTCACTGATACTGGAGTCCAGCCAGGTCTCCGTGCCGAAAATGACATCGATGATTATGTCGCTGTTGGCCTACGCTTGTTTTTCCCCCACCATCAGATTGTTCGTCTTTGTATTCGTCTGATTTTATTCAAGTTTAAAAGGCTGTGCCAGTCTTGAATAAAAGTTACTCTATGTTAGGTTTTCTTATGGGAGCGAGACTTACTCTGCTTGTTTATTGCTTATTGTTTACTTTTCTCTGCCTCATTTTAGTTTCAACTACTGTTCATAACTGATTTTCCCTTTTTGAGCAGGCGGCAGCTGATTTTGATAGTGTCACTCTCTCCACGTGCAGTATGTTGATCTAGATGTTAGGTGCAAAGGAAGGAATGACTTTTTAAAAAAATGGAAGTGAACTGTAGTTACTGCCCCTGCGAAGAAAATAAAGAAGGGAAAAAAACAACAACAGAACTTCCGGTTTTGCTTTTGCGGAGAACGTAGCGAACTTTCGTGGAGGTTTGGCATTAGAACGTCAACCAAAATGGTAAAGGGGGCGGAGGCCAAAACGAGCAGTTTAGCTTTTCTTCCCTTGCACACACACAAAAAAAAATTAACTTGTTGAAGTTGGCTACCTTCACCCCAAAAAAGAAAAGAAAAAAAAAAAAAAGGGTTTTGTCGCTGTCTCTTGACACGAACCTTGTCCCTGGTCACTGGCGACGAGAATTTGGTGCCATCGGCACGATTGGTTGAAGTGCGGGGGGGGGGGGGGGGGGGGGGGGGGGGGGGGTGCTTGAATGTTACATGCAGGGGTTTTTTTTTACCTAAAAAAAAAAAACGAAACGAAACGTAAAGAAACCACTGGTGGCAAAGTGGATTTCACTTTGTTTCATTTTTTAGATTTACATGAGCCCTTATAGCACAGTAGTAGTGATTGGGAATGGGAGCATCCACCTGCTGTTTACACTTTAAAAAAAACAAACAAACAAACAAACAAAAACGTCCTCACATTATGAAATTGGGTTACAGGAGGAAACAACCAGCGGATTACCAAGTGCCAGCAAAAGCATAAAATAAAAAAACATGGAAGAGAAATAAAAAGAGGTATATTGTGAATGAAAAGCAGAATTAACAAGTTCCTTTCAATGTTAATTTCCATCGTGGCTTACATTGGAGGATTTGAAAGGTGCAAGGTACATCATGTATACAGGTCATGTGGTCAGGGCTGCTGTAACCTGAGCAAACAGAAGCTGCGAGTTCAAAATCTTTATTTGGATAGAGGTGCCAATCCCATCCCATCTCTTGCCCCCACCCATGAAGGTTGAGATATTCATTCAGTTCAACTGAGACTCTTCAGAACATACTATTCTCAGTGAGGTCTTCCTGCTTTCCAGTTGGATGGTCACAGCAGTCTCAGTTACAGCTATGTGACGTAGCCAATGCCATTCTCTGGCATTTCCAAAACAAAAACAGGAAAGCTGCCTTAATGGCACTTGAATTAAGTGTGTCCAAGTGACCAGATAGGTCCAGCTAGATCAGGATCTTTTTGACTTTGCCCCTTGCCATGGCTCGGTAGTCTTTTGGATTTCTCTCTCTCTCTCTCTCTCTCTCTCTCTCTCTCTACACACACACACACACACACACACACACACACACACACACACACACACACACTGTGCTACTCTATGTGTTCATTCTGGATCTCCACCCACAGTTACACCCTTGCATATCTTGTCTCGGCCCCACACCAGCAATGCATAGGGAGAGCCAAAGATAAGGCAACTCACCTCTGGAGACATTGCAATGCTGCCAAGTCACTTTGATGGTCTTCACTGGTGCCTATTCTGAGCCATCATGCGTAGGAATCACCTACTAAGCCCCTTACTGATGACAATAACTGTTTAGTCGGGGACCAGTGTGCATGATCGTCTCCCTCAAGAGGACACTACCAGATCTGCTCAACAACAGTTCCCATACACTTGCTGATGCAAGCAATTTCAACACAACCTTGCCAAGAGCATAGAAGAAGAAAGGAAATAGAAAACGAGGTCAGCATGAGAGCAGGACATGAAGGGTCAAATAATTTGAGCCTTTTTTTTTTTTAATACAAATCAGTGCAGATTATTAATATGGTGCTGTGTAGTTCATTCTGGTCTGACAGGGCTGTACACCACACTTAATTTCATAATACACCAGCATAAATTAGACCAGAAAATACAGACACATGTAATGTTGGTCCGGAAACTTGAACAACACTGTCAGAGATGCATCCATTAAGAGGATGAAAATCAGCTGTGTGGTTCCAATTTTCCCAGTTAAGCACATAACAAATTCAACTCTGGGTAGGAGTTGGTCATGGGGTGAAAAATTGTACAAATATGAATGGCTCTGATTGGAATCAAACCCACGACCTCTTAGCTGAGAATCCTCCATGCTAACCACTGTGCCACGATGGCTGGTAATTTAGATCATCTTAATAACCAGGAAGAATGGGAAGTGGGGTTTAGGGCATTGTAATGTGTCTTCCTTCACTTTGAGTCATTTTGTGGGTCTTTTCCTTTTTGGCATACATCCCAGTAACATAGTCTCGAAGCCTTTTAAATGTTTTTTTTTTAATTTTTGTTGTCTTTTTTACAGTTGGTGCAGAGGAGTGCATTTGAGTCTGTTTCAGTCTGTTTATCAGACTCTGAGTGACATCCTTAATGGATGAGTGAATTTTACCATTTATGAGCATATGATAGGAGAGAAAGGGCTGTACAATTGCTTGGGTCAGGCAAGAAATTGTGTTGAGCATGTTGTGAATGCCACAACATGCTTTTTCAGCAAGAGCACTGTTTTCAAACATCAAGTGCAGAAGATAGTTACACATGCATGCCTAGATCAGTTTCATAACTGCTCAGAAAGAGGCAGAGCAACAATACAAAAAGCTGACACTGGGTATACTAAGTGCATATACTTTGCTGAGTGTCTCTCTTGATCCCTTTAGTTTGAAAAAATGCAAACCCAATCATGTACTGTCGTTCCACATGTTTGTTGTCCATCGAGACGACGAAGACCATCTGGTCATCCTGGGATCGGGGGTGAGTGCGCAGATGGCTGGTCAGGCCGATCTGCGCCCGGAAAGATCTACCACAGTACGGACAGGGGATGGTGGCAGCAGCTGGAGATCTGTTGACACTGGTCTTCCTGATCATACTGCGCTGCTCAGCTGCAGCAATTCTGTTGCTTTCACAGGTCTCTGCACCTTTGCGGACAGCTGATCACCACCCATCTATCTCTGTCCTGGGCAGTCTGCTCCCATGTTGTGTGGATGATGTTGAAGGCCTTCAGGGAGGATTTGAGGCTGTCTTTCAAATGCTTCCTCTGGCCTCCATGAGAGTGTTTGCCCTGTTGCAGTTCGCCAAACAATAGTTTCTTTGGCAGCCAATGGTCTGGCTTGCGAACTACGTGACCTACCCACCGAAGCTGTGACTGCATCAGGATGGTGAAGATGCTAGGCAGGCCAGCACAAGTGAGGACTGCAGTATTCCACATACAACACTGAAGAAAGAGGAGAGCATGCAGCAAACTATGCAGTCCTCTCAAGTGATCTCTGCAGAATGTACAAAAGAACTTGGACTTGTTTTGATTTGATACATCGAAACAAAGAAGCCAAAATCCATAGCATTTTCAGTAAATGGAAATAAGCCACCAGCAAAGAAAGGGGAGATGGTGAGTCATCAATTCAAGCTCCAACAGCAGCAACAGCCACTCCCTTAGTCAACATCTGGAAAAGCCTAGTAGACATCGTATATTGTACCATGTCAAACTTGTGCAAGCTATGGCATATGATCTGTTCAGTTTGGCCAAGTATGTGGCTACTGCAGTTATATGACATCTCTCTCACCATCTTCCATTTCTAGTGGATAGTGCAAGGTTGCTTTTGCCTCCTCACCATTCTTTGGCCAAATGCCTTGCTGCACAGGGACAGTCAATGGGAGGCCACTTGGGCTTTTTTTTAAAGATTACCATATAGCTACATGAGGTTATTGCGTCAATCTCAGACCACCTCCTGGTTCCCAACCAGGTAGCTTTTCATACAGCATTGGTACCCCTGTCCTCTAAGAACTTGGGAGAACTGGACAGCTTGATTGACGCTCCACGCTTGAAACATCAGAAGCCCTTTTCTCTTTGACCTGTTTACCCAACTGGTGAAGGAGGCATACCCAGAGGGTGCCAATGCTGCCTGTCATGTCAGCCTTTCTCAGATTCTGTTCTGCGGCCTTTTGCTCACAAAATCTTAGGACATCAAAAATGGGCCAGAACCATACCATTAGATCCAGAGCACTTAACCACCAGAATCCCTGCCTGCCTGCTCTAAGGACATGTTTCATCTTTGATTCTAGTGAATGTCACAGTACATTTTACTCTTTGACTTGTCCAGAATTTTCTAGTGTCAAACACATTTTTTGATTCTATGTGATGTAAGCAGAAGAAGCAAAAGATGGATGACCCAATGCTAGACCTGTGCTGATGCTTTTACAACCCCCAGTGACAAGAAAAAGATACACCTGAAGGTGCCAGTGGGACCCAGAGAAGTGCTGGCCTCAACAGCCGAATAAACCAGCTGGGACTAATTCTGCACCACCCCAGGAAGCGTGCATCATATTCACATATTCACAGAGCGTTCCATTAAGACTTCCAGGAAAATGACTGCTCCCTGGCTGATGCCATTGTGTGACCACCAGAAGTGATGCAACAAAGCCTCAAGGAAGCACCCCAGTGGGTGTACCAGCCCATATATCATGATTGCAGAGCCCACCAGTGAAAGATGCCACCACTAAGAAACTGCTGCATGCATTCCGCAGCCCCACGTGTTGCTGCTCCGCTGACAGGTGAAACCAGTACAACTGCGTTCAGTTCACACAGCCAAGCTTCACCACAAGGTGCCCTCTGAAGTGGATCCCATGTTGCAGTCTTTCCCATTGTCAACAAAAAGCATAAATATATTCAGCAATGAATGCTAAATAACTCTGCCCATCATTAAGTGTACTGAAGTTCAAGTGGTCAGTTGAATTCAGACAAAAAATATGCCTTCATCATCATAAGCATCTTCGATGATCTCCAGAAACTCCATACCTTCAAATATGAAAGCATCCCATTACTGCTCTTACCCTTGTCTTATAACTGGAGATTTTGATGTCAGATTCACATGACAATCCATTCATGACTGACGATCTTAAGCAGGTATTAAACAGGAATATGTTCACATCTTTCAGGCTTTGTTCTGGATCTCAGCAATCAGAACATGTAGAGTCTGCATATGAGACGAAAGCTAAGGAAAACATGCAGTCAGAGTACAGTTTTGCCAAATCACCAGAGCTTTGAACTTATATTAATCTTTCACTGAAACTAAAACAAGATAATTTCATCAGTTATTCTTTGAGATGTTGCTGTCTCAAGGCAAGAAAAGCAGGGAGTCAGAATAACAGGCATGAAATATGGAAGAAATGTCATGATAAAGATTGTTTGGAGCAGAATACAGGTTGTGTGTGTGTGTGTGCGTGTGTGTGTGTGTGTGTGTGTGTGTGTGTGTGTGTGTGTGTGTGTGTGTGTGCGTGCATGGGTGTGGGTGTGTGTGTGTGTGTGTGATCTTTTTTGAAATGTGTGAATGACATGTGACAGGTCACTGGGAGTCCTAATGTTAGGAAAGAGCAAACTGTCCAGTGTTTTACAGATTGTGTTTTGAGAATGTTCTTTGAAAAATATCTGCACATTGCACAGCTTGTAGAGTTTCTTGCCAGTGAGTGTGATAAGGCTTGATTTGTGCGTCTTCAGATCTGAACAACATTAAGAACTGAAGTCATGTCTGGGGATAGTTTGATAACTGATAACATATTTCATGACTTGTTTGGCATTGCTATGGTTGCATATTAATCTGTGTGTGTGTGTGTGTGTGTGTGTGTGTGTGTGTGTGTGTGTGTGTGTGTGTGTGTGAGTGCAGGTTTTGGGTGCTGGAAACACTATGAAATATCCCTACACAGTGACTGGAAAACTGGCGCTGTTCCCTTATCGCTGGCATTGGAAGAATGGTCGCTTTGTGCGATTTTTGGGATTCACTTTGCTGGGAATTTTTCCACTTTTTGTGAAAATACACAAAGCTGGTAAGGTTGCTATTATTTGTGAAACACATTTTGTTTTAATTATTCTTTAGTTATGTTGATCAGTAAAAGATTATGCATGTAATTCCCTGATCTCCCTCTCTCTCTCTCTTTCTTCCTGTTTTTTCTTTCTTTTTTATTTCAAAATGATTCTGTATTTGTGGGTTGTGACCCCCAAGTTTTGTTTTAATGATAGGGGTTTTTAAGACATATAATTATGACAAATCATGCTCCAGTGTGTAGGCACCTGTATATTGTTTTTGGTTGGTGGTGCTTGTCAGATATGCTTGTATAACCACCACCACTCAAATAATATTGATTTACAGAATCTTATATAAGCATATTTCAGTGTCGGCATTTTCTGTGCACATTTCAAGGAAGTATATACATATTGATCTGGAAGAAAGGAAAAAAAATAGTATGCTTTATATTAACAACCTACCACTGATAGGATTTGAATAGTCGACTTTATGAAGCCTTGAACTCTTGAGACCCTGACAACACTGCTGTCACGCACGTCTAATAATGATAATGGTTAACAACTGGTAAGATTGGTGGTGACAATAAACAGTTGTAATCGCAGATGTAGAAGAAGTTGTTGTTGTGGAAGTTGTGGTAGTCAAAACTGCAGTAGTAGTACTCGTATTCTTAAGTTGTCTGGTGATGTTCTGGTCATCGGTCATTGTTCAGTTTATTGATTATAGAAGTCACACAGTGTCAGTCATGGTTCATTTTATTGGCATATATATGTCACACAGTGACTGTCAGTCATTTTGAAATTCCTTCATTTAACAGTGATCAGCATGGTCAAAGGAAAAGGTCCCATTCTTTTACTAAACTTCAGAATATCCTCTCTCTTTCTTGCCCTCACTCTTTCAGCCTTCGGCAGTTCCTCCAACCTTCTTTTAAATCCATCCCTAAAAACTTTCCATTTCAACAAACATTTTCCATGTTACTCATTGATGGGCATGTGCACTGATTCTTGGAGCTATGTTATTTATATTTGGGCTGGAAAGAAAGAGAGTGTAAATATACATGTGCATGTGCATTGTGTGTGTGCTTCCATGTAATGTATATGATAAAAAAGGATTTGGTATGCAGCCATATGTGTGCATGTAACAGTGATTGTCTTTTTTCTCTCCAAAGCGTTTAGCTCAAGTTGTCTTTTTAGTATCTTGTAAATAGCTTTGTAGTCTTGGCAAAAACTGAAGATCCAGAACTCAAAGGAGAGCAAGCAGGGACCACTGCTTAAGTATAAAAGGAATGATGCGTATCTGTTGCCAGCATATCAATGAAGTATGTGAATTATAACTTCTTTCAATGGTTTTAATATTTCACTGTGTTAGAAGACAAGCAGGTTCAATTTTTTGTTCACAAGTGAAAAGTGTGTGCAACATAACAGTTTTTGTGGTAGATGGTCTTTATGGTATTTGTGTGGTTTGTCGTTTGCAGTGCACTCCCCTGGCAATGTCTGGCAGTGGGAAGAGATCAGGAGGAAAAGGGAGCGTAAGTATTCCAGTTAGCTAGCCTCAGACTGGTTGGGGTAGGTTTGGTGAGGTATATAGAGTTAACAGTGGACTTGTTTGAAGATGAAGGGATTGGTGCGTTATGTATAGAAGAAAAACTGGTTTGTTATCTGTATGATGTGAATCCATGTTTTGGTGCACACATTTGACGTTCAAGGGTGTACACAAAATTTAGTTATACTCAAGGAGATTCAATTTGACATAGTATACTCAATCATGTGGGAGTTTCAAGCTATGGCCAGCTTTTTAGCTCTGATTAGTCAGATTATTGCTAACAGTATTAGTCGCCCCTTTACTTCTGTCTCCACGTGCTACCACAACATAATTTCTCAGAATTTTGCTCTTCTCGGTGCTCTTTCTGTGTATACATTAGACATTTTTGGCATGTACTAAAATCTTTTAATCACAAGAAGACACAATTTTGTTACATTTAGTTTTCACATCCTGAACAACTGAACATGTCACTGACCTGTCTAGTGCTTGAATTCATCCTTAGTTTCTGTGTTTTAAACCCCAGTCTGCAATACATCAGACAAGTATAATAACAACAGTTTTGCAACTGTGAGTTTCTGTGTTTCAAACGCCAGTCTACAGTCCAACAGACAAGTAAAATAACAACTGTTTTGCCAACTGTGAGATCTATGATTTTGTTTCGCCAGGTGTAAATTCATATAAGGTGTTTTTGTCCATTTCTTGGACTTGCAGGAATAACATTCATTTGATGCCAGAGGCAGAAGTGTCTTCATTCGTGCAGTAAAATGGCATCAGAGATGCAACATGAAACTGTTTCTCAATCAGAAGTCACAGAAGAAGAAGAAAAACCAATGGGAAAGCTTGCTGTTACTGGCTCTAAAAACATGAAAATGAAAATGTCTGTAGGTGCCAGTCAATATCTGTTAAAATACAAGGGGAAAAACATCCTGTGCTAAAGACGATTTGTGCTGTATTTGACACATATTTTGTGTGAGAGTGGGGGGTGATGACTGTCGTCATAGAAACTTTTTAACATCTAAGACAGGGTGAATAAAACATTGATACCTCAGATATTTTGAGTGAGGGTGGGGGTGGTGACTGTTGACATAGAAACTTTTTAACATCTAAGACAGTTAGAAAAAACCAACATTGATACCTCAGATGATATGTACCACCTGACTGTCACCCCATCAAACGTTTTGTAGGTTGTTGTTTTTTCCTTCCTTCTCCTACCCATCTTGGTATTCCGCTTTTGAAGTAGATTACTTACGTTTACTTTTTGTTTGATTCCATAATGATATTCTTAAAGCATGACAGATTTGATCACATTCACAAAATATAAATCAGATCACTTGTGACGTGGCTTCACTTATGTAAAAATAGGCATTTGTATATATGTTCAGAAAAAAGGCATGCCACTTTACTATAAATCCTGTCCTAGTTCATACTAGAAAAATGAGGAACTGAAGAGTTCATATGTGAAATTCTAAATGAGTTCTTACAAATGAAAATTTACATTATACTACATGAAATTGGAGTCTACCTATACTTAGTATTTAATGAGGTTGTTTGTCCTAGGCTGTAAATAGAAAAGTGAGAGAATTATTCATACATTGACTGGAGTTATGCAGTGGGTTTGTCAGTAGGAAACAACATCTTTACTGGCTCATAGCTGCAGCTTCATCACCACGGAATGAGCCAGTTCATTGGTTAGAAAATGATCAGCAATGAAAATGTCAGTGTTTATGTTTAGCATCAGCGTGGTTCAAAATTCCAATGTGTGTCTGTGAGCTCAGTGCTTTATCACTGGTCTTACAGACACTCAAGGTTCTTTCAGTTTGTGTTAGCATTGCCCTGAGGTAGCAGGAAAGGTAGCCGTCAAAATTAATGTCTCAGAAAGTTCTTGAAAACAGAACAGAAGGCATAAATGCAACTCCTTTCTTTTCCACCACCCCCTGTCCCTCACCAGGAGTGCTCCCATTGGTGGTCTTCACTGGTGCGGAAGCAGACCAGGGTCATGGTGCTCTGTGATATGGAGCGCTGCACCAGTTGTCTCCACCTTGTGGACAAGTGTCTGGGTTGCAGCAGAGCTCTTCCCCATCCATTTAGCACTCATTGTCGTAACACTTATTGTCTTAAACCACAACTCTACACCATGAGTCAATATCAAGCCTGTCTTGTGAATTAGATAAAGGCACATCACTGCATACCAGTACTCTACGTCACAAAAGATTACATGTTTTTGCAGCTTCTTGGTTTCAGTGTAGAGTCAGATTACTCTTGTTTGAGTTCCAGTTTTATCAAGAAGTGTCGCTTTATGCGGACTAGTTTATAATTATATGCAACACCACATCTACTAAGCTACAAGACCACACTGCACAGGATTTACAGCTGATGGATAGATTAGTTAATAGCTATTATAGAAGGATTAAAGATGAGGGTCTCATGGATACAACTTAGCAGATGTCTGACCACTGCATTCGTCCAACAAGCTGCTGGTTTAAGTTTAGGGGGTTAAAGTTACTATTGAGTTGTAAAGATTCTTTTCGTTTTTTTTATTGTAGCAGTTGTTCTGCTTACTACAGAATAGCTTATAAAAAAAAGTAGATGAAGCACTTGTTTTGTTTTTTGAATGGGGAAATGTTTTGTTTGGAAATATAATATTAATAAAATAAAACATAATTTGAGGGAACTTGCATACTATTATAGATGTGAGAGGTAAGGTATGTACATCTATGAGAAATGAAGGGAGAAAATTATCAGATAAAATGGTTTGCATACTGATGTTAAAGTTCAACTGATTCTGTTAAGGATGTATATGGGTGAAATTGATATTGCCTTATTTTGTCATTCCATGACATTACAGGTACTAATGGGGTGGTATGCAAGTAGTTAATGATTCAGTTTCTTTTCTTTCCTAGATTTTTATAGAAATACATGCATTCTGATGACTGTTCATGAAACTTTGTGTGTTAAAAAAACAAAAGTAATGACGCACATCCAAAGAATTTATATCATTTTTTTGAAAATGTAAGACAAATAAAACATGAAAAAAAATGTCAGAAACTACAAATAATGCTCAGCTCTGTCTAAAGTACTCTGCAAGAGAGGTACAGAATGCAACAGGACCAAGAGAAAAACAACCATTTCATCCAGAGTGATTCTTCAGGTTTGTTTGATCCTTGAAGGTAATTTTGATTTAATGAAAAAAGAAGTACCAGATCAAACTATTTTCTGTTCATTCTTTGATTTAAAGCTGGCTCAGAAGAATAAGTCAATGCTGATATTTTGTATGACACCCAGGAGGGTATTTCATGTTACTTGAGGTTTATTTGGTTACTTTTCTTTTAATTAGCTGTTTTTGTATTCCAGACACGTACTTTGACCCAGTCCACTGATATGCTGTGCTAAAGGACCTTTGGGGCATGGACAAGTTCATTTTTTTTTAACTACAACTGCAGGTGTGCCTTTTTCTGACTTGCATACGCAACCATACTGCTCCTGCACCAGTGCATGTACAATCAGAAAGTGTTCTGTTGTTGATATTTTGTTTCAGGACAGAATTGTTGTCTTCTTCTTTGTCCTGTGAATTATAATGTGTTTTTTTGTTGTTGTTTATTTGAAATTCGATGTTGCCATATAGATATACTTAATTACTTTTTGGTTTTGTCAGCCTTGGAACCAATATAACTGTTTCGTGGGCCAAAAAGAAAGTGATTTGAAAATTGAATAAAACATTTAAATGTTTTTTTCAGCCAGCTGTTCATGTTGCCATTTATGAATGTGTGCACATTGTATGAAGGTATCTGAGCATATGTTACAATGATTAAAATGCTCAAAATTTGATGAAAAAAATGCATAGATGTGGTGTTTGTTTGTGTCATTGTTGAGTCTACACATACAGAATTAAGTGAACTCAGTGACACGTACAGTATGAAACAGCTTGAAAAAAAAAAAGATAAAAATAAAGAAAATCACACAAAAAAGGAGCACCTATAAACCCTTAACTTTCACCAGTGCAATACATGCACACTCCACCACCCACACAGCCAGTTCTGCTGGGCACAGTGTCTTTTAGAGAACGTTAGTTTCAGACTATGCGCTGCACTGCAATCAAGTGCTCCATGACTGAGCTGACTTCATGGAGCACTTGATTCATAAATGTTTCTCAGTCTGACTCAATAACTTCTCATTCAAGTGATGAAATCTAGTATCTAATAGATTCAACACTTACTTGCGCTGAAGTGAATGAAGATAAGTAATCGCTCGTTCATTTTCGTTGTCCTGAGTGTTTTGTATCTTGCCTGAAGAAGACCTAAGAGGTGAAAACGGGTTGTGTTTTGTCTTGTGATTCGTTTGTCTACGTTTTCTTGGCAGTTCGCTATCAATTACATTTAGAATTTGTTTAGATTTCCGGCTGCAGTCGCCTCACTTTGCAACTAGATCTAGTATCTTTGTTGGGTCTGCCATGTTGCATGCGTTTATGGAAGTATAAGTGAATTAATCAGCAAGAGCTTGATCAGTGAACCCATTGATCAGCCTGTTTGTTGTCTGTTTGATGTAACAAAAAAACCTGTGACTTTTGTCTTCATATTTTTGATTACCCATGATTAGGATCATTTCTTTGCTGAGCAAATTCCCATGCCAAGGATACAAAACAGGTGTCAGGATTATCGGGCCCTTTTAGGGAATAATTACAATGGATACCACTGTTACACATAGTTTCTGGTGATTTTAAGAGCCATGACAGGATGTAGTATGTTTCATTTTTTTTTCAGTATTGAAAACCAAGATGGTGCAAAGCTAGGTGCTCAGAAAACTAAGCTCTCAGTTTGATGGTTCCGAATCAGAATTGGGACCACCTGGTCACTGAAGTGTAGCGCAGAATAATGTTATGTACTTTCTGTAGGATGGACTCAGATCACATCAGAGTTGATAATACAGTTTGTGATATTTAATGGCAGCAAATGCAAACACAGTGGAAAACAAGCAACATGTACAAGCCACAGAGGGCAGGGCTTTTGGGGAGGGGGGAGGATTTGCAAAATGGTCGCTTTTAAATAGACCAACATTTCCCACGCATGTATGAGTGGGGTGAGTGTGTGTGTGTGTGTGTGTGTGTGTGTGTGTGTGCCATTGAATTTGCCCAGGCTTGTTTTCCTAATGCATCATTTCTAAAACTGACTTTCATGAGGTTAAGATTTTAAGACGGAGCCTCGGAGATTTTGGTGGTCTGTGATATGCTTCAGGAGGTATTGAATTTTTGTGGAAAAATTTGTTGTCAAAAGGCTCTGTTCATAGTATGTGCTAGAACTGTACAATTTTCTGACAATGTCTTAAGTTGTGAAATTTGTAGCTCCTGCATTTTACTTGAACACAGCCTTAAACTTGTATTACAGTGATATCAGAGTTTGGTGGGCCTGTATTCAATTAACACTTAACCAGCTCTATCTGCCTTTGCAGGATTCTAACTCAAACTTCGATGTATCAGTGCCACTGAAACGTTTGCACTTCATTGCATTCTTTTTAAGTAACAGCAATTTTGGTAAAATTTGTCTGCATTGCAAATTCAGCAGTAGTTTTTAATCAAAATTTGGCTTTTTTGTTTCTTAGGGTAAAGGTGTTTTTGGATGACTGTGGAACTACATTAATATTTGGATTCACAGCTTCAGTATTGTGCCACCAGTATTTCATCAAATCTGAGATGCAGCATACATAACAGTCACCTTTTTTTGCTAGTGAGCTTCCTTTGGTTTCAGATGATCCAAAACTATTGACTTAGTGTGCAGTGTCTTATTGATTTAAGAGGCACACAGTAAGCAAGATTATGTTTAGAATCATTGATCAAGTGATAATATGATAAACCAAAAGGATCTCCTAAGAGGAAGACAGATGTTTTATTAATCAATATATACAACAGTTAATGTTCAGAATTGTAGGATGACAGATTTAGTAAATAACATCCCTGCCTAAGATGAGCCAAAGCAA
This sequence comes from Conus canariensis, assembly GCA_033310375.1. Lineage (NCBI taxonomy): Eukaryota > Metazoa > Mollusca > Gastropoda > Neogastropoda > Conidae > Conus > Conus canariensis. The sequence continues at coordinate 64,267,259 of CM065717.1, forward strand.
ACAAATAGGAGTGATTATGTTAGAAGATGTTACCTATATTTCAAAGAACATGTTTGATAATAAAAGCCTCTGCTCTGTTGGATTCATTTCAAAATTAGAAAAAAATTCTATAGAAGATTGCTGTATTTATTATCAGAGTATATATATGAGCTTTAGAAAATAGAAATTGTCGAAGAGAAATAACAATAATGTGCATCCCAAAACATAGGAATTTTTTTTTTGTAGAGACCAGTGTAATATCAAATGTGGTTCACAAAATTGTTTTATCATGTAAATCAAATTGCATACACCATGCATCATCTAAAATAATTTATGAAAATAAAATCGGGTTTATATAGTGGTGATTATCTTTAGTTGATGTATTATGCATATGCGGATGAGTACAATGTACCTCAGCTGGTACTTAGCATAGAATGTGAACAAGCTTTCAATTTGTCAAATTTGGAGTTGATGTTTTAAGGACTGGAAGTGTTTGGTGTTCACAAAGAATTTGCTGATAGTTACTGACTTTTGGTTAAAATGTTAAAGTCTTGTGTTATGGACTGGTTTAAGGTTTTTTAAAAAAAAAGAAGAAAAAAAAAAGCAAAGATTGTGGTTTACAGTTCAGAATGGCCATAGACATGGAGACCCTGTTTCTTACTACCTTTTGCATTATGTATAGAAATACTAGCCATAAGACCCACATATTTATTCAAAGAATTGAAATGAAGATAAACCTTCTCATTATGGTGGTGACACAGAGATCACACTTGAAGGAGATCGTAAATTACTTGAAACTTAATCAAGATTTTCTTATAATTTGGTTTTGTCTTTGGTCAACCTATGGATCAGATGAAACAGTTTGGCAAAGCAAGAAAATAGAAAAACTGTAAGTTTCAGTAGTTGGACCATTTAGGAATGAACTGGAATTTTGAGTAAAAAGTTTACAAATGATTTGAGTGTATGCTTCTGCATAAGTTATGTAAAAATGGGCAGATGTTAGATACTTATTCGAGCTCATGGCAGAGTAGTGATTTTGAAATGCATGATTCTAAAGCACTCATCTGTAACTGCTAGTTTCTCCCAAACCCTCCATTTTTGTTTTGAAATGTGGCAACAGACATGTTGCAATTTTTTTTGGAAGACAGACAAAAAAGAAAAGAAAAGGAGAGAGAAGGGGATGGGCAATATCAGTTGTAAGACAGAACACAAAAATGTTAAAAACAGTGCAATGGTCTACTTTTGTCACTGCTCTGATCATCTCTTGGATTGGCTAGGCAGAGCAACGGAAGCAATTCCTGCTCAGTTCTGGACAGTTCTCAAGAAATGTGGTGCAAAGATGTTTTAATGTTGTTCTTCTTCATTCACAGTGTACTACCACTTTCGGACAGTCATCTTTGATGCCTATAGAACACCTTACTAAAAGTGTGTATATACAAAAATCTGCTTAATTTCCGAGTCTCCAAGCTGTAACAAATATATTCAGATTTGAAAGGACTGCATTGCCTCTGAAGTACTTGTTGCTCAGCTTCACAGTGAAAACCAACCATTGTTCTGTCACGGGTGCATGAAAAATGTATAATGTTAGCATCAGTTTCTTAGTTTTGCTGGTTATAAGTCATCAATATTAGATTGAAAAAAGAAAAAAAAAATGAATGTATAGTCAACACTTTAACAAATTGTCCACCATCTAACAAGGTTCTAGGATTTTGCCCAAATTGTAGCACTGCTGCAGCCCTGATGTGCACATGGTCAGCTTAGCTGCAAACAATAACCCTAGCATGAATTGATTTTGGGCGAGACAGAAACCACAGTTTAGGAATTTGTGATTCAGCCAGGCTTGCAGATGATGAATATTGTATGAATGGCAAATTGCTGCTAAAATTTTTTGTTATGTTTACTTAGGAGACTTGCTGCAGCACTGTCAACGTTGGTTTGGGCTTATGCTCTCCAATTAATTAATGTGATCTTCGATATATATTTCATATTTTTCAGCTAATTTTCTTAGTTTGTACATACTCCAAATTAAGTAATTAATTGGAGTCAAAGTGGCGCAAAACCATCCCAGCCAGCCCAATACTGAAATGGCTTCGTTGAATACATCTTGATGCTGAAATGGCTTTGTTAAATACATCTTGACGCTGAACCAGCTACTCACATATCCACACGACGTCAGCACCTTGGAGCGTGTGACTCCAGGGCGCGTGTGAGTAAGACCCACTGCCTAGAAACAGATGCACTTAATGAGAAAACGCACAGTATATAACAAATAGGGAGGTAACTCTTGCTCCCATGATGAGATAATATGCCCATAATTCCAAAGGATGGCTGCTAATGACACCAAATCGCCTAGCAGACCTGTCAACACAGAACACACTGAACAAACAAGGAGACATCCCCAAAAAGGATGCTCATATATCCTGCAGGCCAACCAACAACAGCTGGATAAATGAACGAACACAGATTAACATTTATTCAAGATTGGCACCTTTTCGATCTTGAATATAGTGAAACAAACATGGATGAAAAGAAACAAATACAGGTAACGATTGGCATGAGAGGAAATCTTCAATGAGGCAGTGAATAGCAAACTGTAAAAAATGATAGCTCTTGCTCCCATGTGTAATGAAGTACACGCCCATAACGTACTCCAAATGATTGCTGTTTATGACACCAAATCGCCTAGTAGAAATGCCAACACATAACAAACAAGGAGACTTCCCCAGAAAAAGGATAGTCCAAGCTCACTTACATTTTCAGTTCCTGACACTACTCGGCAACAACAATTAGAGAAAGGAATGAACACAAATTAACATTTATTCAAGACTGGACCTTGACCTACATCATCCAAGAAACGCACAGATGAACAGAAACAAAAATATGTAACCTTGATTTGATTAGTACAAAAGGATTTCTTACATGAGGCAGTGAATAATACAGTTAATATTGACTAAATAGGGTAACTCTTGCTTCCATGACGATTGCATGCCCATAACACAAAACAGCTGCTGCCGACTACTACGCCACCAAATCGCCCGGCAAAAATGCCAACACAGAGTACATAGCGCAAACAAAGAGACATACCCCCCGAAAAGGACTTTTTTTTTTTTTTTTATTGGTTCTAAGCTTGCTCTTGTATTATGGACCTGACACATGTACACAGCAACAGCTGGAGAAATGAACAAACACAAACTAAGTTACTTTAAAATTGGAACAATCTTTTTGATCTTGACAATGGTCAAACACACACACATAAGAACAGAAACAAATACAAGTAACCTTTGTTTGATTGGTATGAATGGAAAACTGCAATTGGGCGGGGAATTGTAAATGGTGAAAAACGAATAAGTTGTTTAACTCTTGCTCCCATGATAAGATGATTTTCATGCCCATAAACTGTAAACAAATGCTGCTTGCAACACCAAATTGCCCAGCAGAAATGCAAACACAGAGTACACAGAACAAACAAGGAGATACCCCCCTCCCCCCACTCCCCCCCCCCCCTCCAAAAAAAAGAGAAATGTTACAAGCTTGATATACCCTTTCACTGATATGTGCATACAGCAATAACAACAGAAGAAATGAACGGATGCAAATTAACATTTATTCAAGGCTGAAACCACCTTTTCAATCTTGAAGATGGTCAAACAAATGTGCGCACGAACAGAAACAAATACAGGTATTCTCGGTTTGAATGGTAAGAAAAGAAAAGGAAATCTTACCCCCCCCCCCTCTCTCTCTCTCTCTCTCTCTCTCTCTCTCTGTGTAAATTGACAAATCTGCCAACTATTGTCGCACACACATCTTAGGATGGCCAAATTGTACAGATATCTGCAGAATTTATTTTTCTGCAGAATGTAGCTCGGGCAGTAAAACTTCGTTGAGCGATAAATAACGACGGTTCAACAAAAACTGGTGTTTGACGATGTCACGGTCGCTAAGCCGGACGGCCCTACCACCCTTACCCACGCCTATCACACACAAGGTCAGACAACACAGCACACTAACAGTTTTACAATCACGCACGCTTCTTTATTTCACACACACTCCATGGCGCCACCACTCACGCACATCTACAACTGCACACAAGTATCCTAATTCCCGCTGACTCACCCTACTCTACGATAAAGACCCGGAAGACCCTAACCTAACCTAAAACACCAGTTGCGGTATATCACTGTGACCTGGGGACACAGCGATAGCCCGCACACGTGGTGACTAACTACTAGGGACAAGGATTTACCAAAGGGACTCTAATCTCTTAACTACTGCTACCACCCACACCTCTCCCCGGGACTCACCCTTCTCTTTTAACCCGGGACCACTACTGCACTGATCGCTGCGTCCCTAAGGGAGGCAACGACCAGTACCCTACACTGTGCTGGCCACTACGTCCTGAAAGGAGGCAGTAGCTAACACCCCTAACCCTACTGCCTAACGCTACACCCCTTCTACCACAAACATGGGACAACCCATCCCGGCCCGGAAAGCTCCAGTCCTCGGCGCTGTACGTGGCCCCTCACAGGCTGACACCTCCCCGGAAGACTCTGCACCCCGGCGCTGACCGTGGCTCCTCCGCGGGCCGACACCCTCCCCGAAGACTCTGCACCCCGGCGCTGACTGTGGCTTCCCGCAGTCTGACTCCTCCCTGCGATGGGCACGACACCCAACGTACACACACCAGACGCCCTCTCGACGAGTCTGGGGCTCGAAGGACGCCTCCTCCTCTGAAGGCCCCGTCGGACACCAAGGGTGAGGGAAAAAGGCCTGGTGCAGCGCCCTCTCACAGGACGCCTGAACAGGGACGAGGAACCAGCGCCGGAGAACTCCCGGAAGAGCACCGGTAGCCGGAGGAGAGCTGCCCCACAGAAGGCAGACGGCCTGGGTGGTCTCCCTCTCCCGGGAAAACAACAGGCACTGGAAAGCGCCGCTCACCTGCCAGCACGCGGCAGTAGACTGCGGTGATCTGGCCCCAGCCTCAGGACGGAGCAGGATACCTGCTGACACAACTGTAGGCCACTACTGTAATGTTGCTACTACCTGAGTCATCAAGGCACATAGGCTACTTGGTAAAGCTTTAACTCTCCATCTCCCTTGCCTACTTCCCACTCGGGCATGAGAGTGACCCCTTGAATTTCGAACACATCCCCCAACCCATTACTCACTTTGGGGTTATCAGACCCATTTCCTGCCAACCCTTACAACAGCGGTAAAACAATATTCTCCCTGAGCCCATCCACGCTATTACATATGAAATTATGAATCACACCCAATTCTCGGAGAAATAAACCAATCTAAGCGATCCAACACGGACTCCATGGGCCCCCTTAGGACATACTAAATAATCTAGGAAATGGCCAATTTCACAAGGAAATGTCTCCACACAATAACCAGTAGTAATACACATCTCTCAGAGGAAAAAAAAACAAAAAAACATAATTTTTAGCGGTTCACAGTTCCAGCCTGTTCACACAAGAGAATCGGCTCGCAGCCACAATCCTTCACATTATTACCCCTCTTTGCACTGTCAATTATAACCATATATCAAAAACAACATGATTTGTTCGCCAAAATTTCCATCCAGCACCTCACTCTCAGGTCATCTCTTGTCAGATAACCCAGTGGTTAATCCTTGTCATGTCAACACAACCACACTTCATACAATATTACATGCTGCACATCATCCGTTTTCATCCTATCGACTGCTAAGCTACTCGTCTTAAACTTTACCTTTCCCTTCTTCCCGACTACTAAAATTCATAACTGGGCTGCCTCCCCACAACCTAAGATATCTTTCTCCAACCCCGTTCTGACACAAACACATACATCCCTGCATGTGTGACGACTGTCACTTGTATTATAAAAACTTCTACCCTATGGACTCACTGTCCTGTACCAAATGCGTACGTCACAGATACAGTCCGCACGCGCACGAGACCCGCGTCGAGAACCCTGACTCGTAACGAAAGTGAAAAGACACCAATATCAGTTGAATGGTTACGACCGTACCCCAGTATAAACCACTCGACCACAAATTGGCCTTGGCCTTACTACACAGTTAACCGATTCGAATGCTGTGCAGGTCAACTCCGAAATCGTTAATCAATTTCAACGAACTCCTACTATTTACAATTGAGATTGAGCACAATCATCAAACCCCTCTATGATTCACGCAGACACATCTGCACCTGACTCATATTATGATCCTCAACCCAATGCAACCTCGTACTACCCTCTTATTGAACCCACTGACATTACCATGAACTAACCACAAACAATATCTACATCACTGTCCATCAACGGTCATTATATTGAACCCACATTGTCTAGCCAAACTGTCCTGAGAAATCGAACTCAGGAACCACTATGTACATTACTTACAAAAATATACAGGAAAAAGGTGACAACTCAAACCGGCTGACAACAAATTTCAATCACGAAACCAAAACGACATCATACCAGACAACCAGTATACGCAACGAACACAATACAACTAATCGCAACATGAGACAACTACAGTTCAACTCGCCACAATACAAGACAACACGACGAACCAAAACACCACGAACCTAACAAATCACCAACCTGGACAGACAGACGTTCAACCACACCAGTTCTGCAACTGGCTGAAGTGGCTGCCAACAAGGACGACACCGACTCAGCACAGGCCAAGGGCACCCAAACCCGACGAGGACCTGGCACTAACTATGACCCGAAGTCACTCTTCAAAACTACCGGCGCTGCCGCCGCACCTACAAGGAGTACGTCCACTCCGACGAACACCAGGGACCGAAGTGAAGCTACCCCAACGCATTCCGCCCTGGTCGGAATCAAGCGAACTCTACTCACAACACAAAACAACGATTGGTCAGAGCAGTGTATCCCTCCGCAGAGCTGACACGCCTGAGCAACGGACTAGTTATTGCTCGTGCAACAACACGACAATTTACCACAACTACTCACAGACTTGACAACACAACAACAACCGATATCCTGCCCCGCCTTCTCTGGTATAGAACCAAAGTAATATAAGGGTAACAATCGGGAACGAAACCAACTCCTCCTACCACTCCCTCAATAAATGAAGACTGGAAGGCAAAAATACTGTATGTCCTACTTCACCTGCCCCCCTACCTAGCCTAACCTTACTACCTAGCCCCGAGGAACTTAGCCTAACCCAACTAACTAAACCCCAGTCTTACCCCGCGCGCGCGCGCGCGTGCACACACACACACACACACACACACACACACACACACACACACACATGCACGCTCGCACGCTCTCTATCTTGAACCACCACTACTCTTAAACACGTGGACGTACTAGTTTAGTACCGCCGATCGGTGACACCCCCCCCTGCCTAAGTTTTAACTACAGGTTTAAACAAACAACTACTTCTCACTCGATCGGCGTTTTAGCCACACCCTACCTATGAGAATCCAATTCTCCATCACTCATTCTGTCCTACTGTTACTTTTGATGAACTCCAAAACTTCCATCACAACAGCATCAACTTTTAAATACATCAACAATCACAGGTTACATTAATCAACCTGGTCTAACGCTGCCACATATGACCTTAACGCAGGCGCTTATAGGCAGCCGTTACACTACGCACTACATATAAATTTCATAACTAAGGGTGCTCTGACTACGCACGACCGCTGTGCGACACGTGCTACAAACACCACACCCTCAGTAACACTTGCTACGTCATTCTCTTCCCATGACACATGCATAGCTTCGACAATGTCAACCTCTCACGACACAGGTTAATGGAACCCTCAGGTTTTCTCTCTCTCTCTCTCTCTCTCTCTCTCTCTCTCTCTCTCTCTCTCTCTCTCTCTTTTTCTCTACGGCAAGCGACTCAAGAAGTCTGCCGCCACATTGTCACTTCCAGACACTGCCTGCACCGTAAACTGGAATGCCTGCAGCTGCAGTGCCTACCTTGTGATCCTCCCACTAGTACTCTGGACCCCACAGCTACCTTCTTGGGTTTCGCCGTCAAGTCAAAATGCCGCTTGTACGTGCAAGCTGCTGTTGCCAAGTTCTTCTTTGCCAACTCACACGTCTCAGCTACCTTGTTCCTTAAGTTGACGACGTACTCCGTAGCTGTGCAGAGCTCTTGCCTCTCGGGTTGCAACCACCGATCTCAGTATCTGCATGGGCCTGCGCATCAGTGGCATCCTTACAAGGGGAACTCTTGAGACTCTTCCCTTGTCCACAGTACGCTGACACTGGAAGCATGACTGGCAGTACCGACGAATGTCAGCATGCATGCCTGGCCAATAAAAATGGCGACCAACTCGCTCCTTGGTTCGGGTGGTACCTAAGTGACCAGACATGGGTACGTCGTGGCCTAGCTTCATCACCGTGGTCCGTAGTTCAGCTGGGACGCAGATCTGACTCGCTACGTCCTTGGGACCCTCAAACCGCCTGACCAGTACACCAGACTTCCGCGCGTACTCAACTCGTCCAAACTTGGTGTGGAAGTGTGTCCCTGCTTCACACGCACTCCGAGCCTTCCTCAAGGTTTCATCCTGGTCCTGCATCTGAATTAACTGCTGGGTAGAAGTGTTCAGAATGCATTCCTCGACGGGTATGGTACAGGTTCTTGCTGCTCCCTGGCTCTCTGCGCGCGTGTCTGCACTGCCCCTACCAACGCCGGGTCTGCGTATACAGGCACACGTGTCCAACCGGGATCTCCTACTCTTTGCGAAGTTTCCGATCAGGACTTCCTGCACAGGACTATTCATGACCAAAACCTCCAACTTCCCTGCGATGAATGGCGACTTCAACTCTACTACCGCCACAGGTAACACAGACCTACATCTGGATTCAGCCAACACTACTGGGACTGTCTCCCTGTGTACGCATCTGCCGGTACTAACCACTTGGCCACTACGGTGTGACCGGCACCAGTGTCCCGTAATCCATTGGCCGGAGACCCGTTAACTTCTACAATGCACGCAGGCTCGTACCGCTGCTCAGCGCATGGGCGACACAACGTAGGGACTACTCGAGCTTGGGGCTGGTCACAACAATGAACAGCTCCAACAGAATGGGGCTCAGGGCATTTCCTAGCGATGTGGCCTGGCTTCTTGCAGTTGAAACAAACTATGGTCGATCTAGGCCCTTCTGATCTCCTGTTCAGCTGCTGTAGTGCACCATCACTTTGTTGGGATCTGTGTGGGCTGGCTCCCTACTGTTTCGCGCCTATTACCCAGGTTGGGCTGGTTAACTGTTCGGTCTTGCCTCGCCTTCCTCTCCAATCTTTTGGCCTCTGCTAAAACAGTAGCTTCCGTTGCAAGTTGTTCAACAGTTTTCGGGCATGTCTTCCGGACCTCGATCGTGAACTCTGGGGACAGCAGCTGGTAAAACTGTTCTTGAAAAAGCAGATCCTTTACATCCTCTGCCACACTCTCATCCTTGCCCGCTGCCGCACACCAGAGGGAAAACCACCACTTCATCCTTCCCAGCATCTGGCCGAAAGTCTCAGCAGCGTCCTTCTTGATGCTTCTGAACTTTTCTCGGTAGGCCTCAGCATCTAGCCTGAAGTGGCTTAACAGGGCGCTCTTTATCTGATCATAGTCGCCTAACTCATCCGCACTTAACCGCATCACCGCTTCTCTAGCCTTTCCTCTCAGCAGAGACATCAGACGTGTGGGCCATGAGGTCTTGCTCCACTTGCACATCTGGGCTACACGCTCAAATTGGGCGATGAAAGCGTCCACGTCGTCGTTCTCTCCTAACGGCTCAAGGTGGACATGCTTCGTTTCCTCCACCTCAATCAAGCGTTTCCTATGCGCTGCTTCATCTAAGGCTTGTCTCTCTTGTATGATTAGCTCTCGCTCTCTTGCCTCTAACTCGGCTTCATCCCTTCGTCTCTTGAGATCTAACTCGGCTTGCCGTGCTTGAGCTTCTATTTCCCTTATTGCCCTTTCTTCCTCCATCTTCTTCCTCTGCAGTTCCAGTTCCATCTGTCTCGCTGCTTTCTCGTCTTCATCCTTCTGCTTTAACCTTTCCCTCTCCTCTTCGATCTTCTGCTTCATCTCTAGTTCCCTTTGCTTAGCAGCTTTCTCCTCTTCGATCTTCTTCTGCTTCATTTCTAGCTCTCTCCGCCTATCAGCTTTCTCCTCTTCTATCTTCCTCTGCTGCATCTCTAACTCCCTATGCCTAGCAGCCTTCTCTTCAATCTGCGTCCGCTGCATTTCTAGCTCCCTCTCATCCTTCATCTTCTGCCTCACTTTCTCCTCCATCCGGAGCTCCAATTCTACTTCTCTTGCTGTCTTCTCATCCTCATTACGTACTGAGTCCGTGACGAACTTGGCGAGGTCTCCCCCAGCTAAACCCATCGCCGCTCCCAACTTGGCAAACTTTGCATAAGCCCCCGTCCCCTGTTCTTGATCCACCCCCACAACCTGGTCACTAACCTTAGGTTTGGTATCCGCCGTAGGGGCCTGTGGATCCATGACACTATCGGGGTCGTACTGCGGATGGGCTCGGGTGTGTTTAGACATAGGGTACCCCTACCACCACAGAGCTAACAAGGGACAGTATGCGATCTGAGCGCAACTGGAGGTTCCTGACTACGCACTAGCCCTGAAGCAACTCAGCACAAGTACACAATACTCTCAATGAGTCACGCACCAAGCATAACTCCACCCACACTTGTGTACCTCATACATATACCCCTATGGGCTCCAACCCATATAATACTACCAATGCACTGTCTGGTCACTGACTGAACCACGTGACACCGTGTGTCCACCGTCCACTGTGCATGCGCACCAGTTACCCACAGTCACAGGCCTCACTGTCTCTGGTAGGCCGCACCCACACGATCACAGTGCACTTGCACCCCGCAAGTCCATATGCACTCCCAGCACACCTTAGTGTCACAACCCTGCGCACCCTCGTGCTTCCCACACACAGTCACCTGGGCTTACTCTGCCCTTAATCCCCACAGGATATCCGAGCACACAGCGTGCACAGTCACGGGCTGGGTACCACTCTACCTACTCACTGGGGTTATACCACATGTAAGGGACACAAAGGACACCTGGTACCCTCCGGCACCTCACCTACACTGTACGGTGTAATCACTCACACTTACCACAACCACTCAATGTTTATTGACCTCACTCACACGGTAGCGCCAACCCATTCACACCAACACAAGTGCCCTGCCCAATGCCAATGGAAACCTGCCTGAAGTGAACAGGGACACTACGTACCACCTCCCAGGGTACTGGTACGCTCCCACCAACCACCCACTTACATTTCACACAACGTACACACCGGACACAACACCCCCCTTACCTCCCTCCTAGCTACCTATCACCTACCCAGAACCCCTTATGGTACCCCGCATCTCCACCAAAGTGTCACGGTCGCTAAGCCGGACGGCCCTACCACCCTTACCCACGCCTATCACACACTAGGTCAGACAACACAGCACACTAACACAGTTTTACAATCACGCACGCTTCTTTATTTCACACACACTCCATGGCGCCACCACTCACGCACATCTACAACTGCACACAAGTATCCTAATTCCCGCTGACTCACCCTACTCTACGATAAAGACCCGGAAGACCCTAACCTAACCTAAAACACCAGTTGCGGTATATCACTGTGACCTGGGGACACAGCGATAGCCCGCACACGTGGTGACTAACTACTAGGGACAAGGATTTACCAAAGGGACTCTAATCTCTTAACTACTGCTACCACCCACACCTCTCCCCGGGACTCACCCTTCTCTTTTAACCCGGGACCACTACTGCACTGATCGCTGCGTCCCTAAGGGAGGCAACGACCAGTACCCTACACTGTGCTGGCCACTACGTCCTGAAAGGAGGCAGTAGCTAACACCCCTAACCCTACTGCCTAACGCTACACCCCTTCTACCACAAACATGGGACAACCCATCCCGGCCCGGAAAGCTCCAGTCCTCGGCGCTGTACGTGGCCCCTCACAGGCTGACACCTCCCCGGAAGACTCTGCACCCCGGCGCTGACCGTGGCTCCTCCGCGGGCCGACACCCTCCCCGAAGACTCTGCACCCCGGCGCTGACTGTGGCTTCCCGCAGTCTGACTCCTCCCTGCGATGGGCACGACACCCAACGTACACACACCAGACGCCCTCTCGACGAGTCTGGGGCTCGAAGGACGCCTCCTCCTCTGAAGGCCCCGTCGGACACCAAGGGTGAGGGAAAAAGGCCTGGTGCAGCGCCCTCTCACAGGACGCCTGAACAGGGACGAGGAACCAGCGCCGGAGAACTCCCGGAAGAGCACCGGTAGCCGGAGGAGAGCTGCCCCACAGAAGGCAGACGGCCTGGGTGGTCTCCCTCTCCCGGGAAAACAACAGGCACTGGAAAGCGCCGCTCACCTGCCAGCACGCGGCAGTAGACTGCGGTGATCTGGCCCCAGCCTCAGGACGGAGCAGGATACCTGCTGACACAACTGTAGGCCACTACTGTAATGTTGCTACTACCTGAGTCATCAAGGCACATAGGCTACTTGGTAAAGCTTTAACTCTCCATCTCCCTTGCCTACTTCCCACTCGGGCATGAGAGTGACCCTTGAATTTCGAACACATCCCCCAACCCATTACTCACTTTGGGGTTATCAGACCCATTTCCTGCCAACCCTTACAACAGCGGTAAAACAATATTCTCCCTGAGCCCATCCACGCTATTACATATGAAATTATGAATCACACCCAATTCTCGGAGAAATAAACCAATCTAAGCGATCCAACACGGACTCCATGGGCCCCCTTAGGACATACTAAATAATCTAGGAAATGGCCAATTTCACAAGGAAATGTCTCCACACAATAACCAGTAGTAATACACATCTCTCAGAGGAAAAAAAAACAAAAAAACATAATTTTTAGCGGTTCACAGTTCCAGCCTGTTCACACAAGAGAATCGGCTCGCAGCCACAATCCTTCACATTATTACCCCTCTTTGCACTGTCAATTATAACCATATATCAAAAACAACATGATTTGTTCGCCAAAATTTCCATCCAGCACCTCACTCTCAGGTCATCTCTTGTCAGATAACCCAGTGGTTAATCCTTGTCATGTCAACACAACCACACTTCATACAATATTACATGCTGCACATCATCCGTTTTCATCCTATCGACTGCTAAGCTACTCGTCTTAAACTTTACCTTTCCCTTCTTCCCGACTACTAAAATTCATAACTGGGCTGCCTCCCCACAACCTAAGATATCTTTCTCCAACCCCGTTCTGACACAAACACATACATCCCTGCATGTGTGACGACTGTCACTTGTATTATAAAAACTTCTACCCTATGGACTCACTGTCCTGTACCAAATGCGTACGTCACAGATACAGTCCGCACGCGCACGAGACCCGCGTCGAGAACCCTGACTCGTAACGAAAGTGAAAAGACACCAATATCAGTTGAATGGTTACGACCGTACCCCAGTATAAACCACTCGACCACAAATTGGCCTTGGCCTTACTACACAGTTAACCGATTCGAATGCTGTGCAGGTCAACTCCGAAATCGTTAATCAATTTCAACGAACTCCTACTATTTACAATTGAGATTGAGCACAATCATCAAACCCCTCTATGATTCACGCAGACACATCTGCACCTGACTCATATTATGATCCTCAACCCAATGCAACCTCGTACTACCCTCTTATTGAACCCACTGACATTACCATGAACTAACCACAAACAATATCTACATCACTGTCCATCAACGGTCATTATATTGAACCCACATTGTCTAGCCAAACTGTCCTGAGAAAATCGAACTCAGGAACCACTATGTACATTACTTACAAAAATATACAGGAAAAAGGTGACAACTCAAACCGGCTGACAACAAATTTCAATCACGAAACCAAAACGACATCATACCAGACAACCAGTATACGCAACGAACACAATACAACTAATCGCAACATGAGACAACTACAGTTCAACTCGCCACAATACAAGACAACACGACGAACCAAAACACCACGAACCTAACAAATCACCAACCTGGACAGACAGACGTTCAACCACACCAGTTCTGCAACTGGCTGAAGTGGCTGCCAACAAGGACGACACCGACTCAGCACAGGCCAAGGGCACCCAAACCCGACGAGGACCTGGCACTAACTATGACCCGAAGTCACTCTTCAAAACTACCGGCGCTGCCGCCGCACCTACAAGGAGTACGTCCACTCCGACGAACACCAGGGACCGAAGTGAAGCTACCCCAACGCATTCCGCCCTGGTCGGAATCAAGCGAACTCTACTCACAACACAAAACAACGATTGGTCAGAGCAGTGTATCCCTCCGCAGAGCTGACACGCCTGAGCAACGGACTAGTTATTGCTCGTGCAACAACACGACAATTTACCACAACTACTCACAGACTTGACAACACAACAACAACCGATATCCTGCCCCGCCTTCTCTGGTATAGAACCAAAGTAATATAAGGGTAACAATCGGGAACGAAACCAACCTCCTCCTACCACTCCCTCAATAAATGAAGACTGGAAGGCAAAAATACTGTATGTCCTACTTCACCTGCCCCCCTACCTAGCCTAACCTTACTACCTAGCCCCGAGGA
>CM065717.1:64286867-64366867 GCA_033310375.1 Conus canariensis
TTGGACTTTTGAAAATAGTCAGATAAAAGTTAGGTATCTTCATAAAAAAAACAATTTTCTATCTGTCAACCACATTTTGTTTGTTTAAGTGAAAAATTAATCAGAAAAGGCAATCAGACAATGCAGGTTGTACAGAATCCACCAGTATGATCTTTATTTATTGGGTGTTGCTTTCGACGATAATATGGGTTCATCCTGACTCAAACTTTCTAGAGGGTTTAAGGGTTTTCTGCATGTGTCTCTTCCTCTGCCAATGAGGTTTCCTGATATTCATACTTAGACAAGGCCTCAGTGAAATGAAGTTCTGAGACATGTTATGTCGGAAGTGTGTAATTAAAAATGACATCCAGCTCAAATATAAATAGTTATTTACCTGCAGTCATGGTCAAGAGCATCAGTAGTCTGAGGCCTGGCAGTGACTTGAGGATCTGCAGCAATGTGGGCATCAGCAAAAACATGGACAGCTGTGGTGACCTGGGCATCTACAGCGTTGACCTTGGCAACTGTAGTGGAGTGAGTGCTTGTGATGACACGGGCATCTGCAGCAACGCCAGCATCTATATTAATCAGAACAGCAACTGTAGGTGCTTGGTCAGTAGGGGCTTGGTCAGCAAGAGCTTGGTGAACAGGAGCTTCAGCAGCAGCGAGCTGTTCAGGACTTGCAGAAGGCTGTGGATTTTGCTGCCTTTGCACTCTTAGAACTGTGTGACACATAATGAACATAATTAAGTCACAACTTCACATAATTGTACTTGCTCACACTGTTTTAAATTCACTGAGCTTTACATGTGTATTAGTCATCCACTATGCATAATGTTGTGTATTCCCTAATAATGTGTGTGTAAAGAGAAAGTGTATTATAGTCTTGTAATCATAAATCTTAACCGAATACAGGCATTTATGTGTAAAATAATGTGGAGTGAAAAACTCACCCTTTGAAGTCCGACGATGTCTTTTCAAGCTGAACAGGCTCCAGGATCCACATTCCAAGTCACTGGAACACAGGCCTTCCAGGGTCACACAAGCGTTGCAGAAGCAGCTGCGGATCCTCAAAGACATGGCGTAGGGGCCATGTCATCTGAACGAATGTGCCGTTCTTGTGCCTGGTAAAGTTTTGATTTCTTCACCAGATCGTTCTGGTCAGTTTCTTTGTATCTCTTCTCGACCTACGAAGAAGAATGTTCTCCTACTGTGGCTGTGGAGATTATTTTGTGCTGGTCTGGTCAGCGTTCTTTTCCTATATCGGAACAAGTCCTTGGCGTCACCAATTATGGCAGCTCTTCTCCTCACTGCTAGTGAAGCGCATCTTTCTAAGACACCGATCTCTGCATCACATGGACTCTTACCGTGCCTGCTGCCAAAGTAATGCTTTTTGGTCTCAATTCATTAGTCTTCTGCTGCAAAGGACAGGTCAGCGAAATTTGTCTGTCCCTTATACTGCCCAGCACATCCATCGCTGAAATGGACGGTTCTTTCAAACTGCAGTCCCCGACTTAGCAGACTTTTTGTTACCATCAGTTGGAAATGATGGACAGCGTGAGCATCATGCTTAAGGCCATCAGAAATGAAAATGAATGACTCACGAATAATGCCGTCACCCTCTAGGCAGTGGAAGTACGCCTCCACCGGATGAATGGTGACCTGGTTTCTCGCCCAGTGAACTCCCTGAACCTCATCCTGGTAGTGGCAAGCACAGTTTTCCCCGAAGTCCATGACCAGGAGGAGCCAGTTTTGAGGCAAGTTTTCTTGAATGTAAGAAAACTGTTGATGCTGCCAATCTGCATCGAAGGTATGTAAACTGTATGTTGTCAAGGCCTCCTGAAGTTCCGAAATTAATTGGTCAAATAGGCCTTCTTTGTCTTGCGGCGTTCTTCTGACTGTCCCATCACTTTGCACAAATTCTTGCTTCACCAGTGACCATGTCTGCCATCTTGTCATTGTGTCTGCATTTGTTTCCAGCACAGTCTGTAGCTTCTGATGTAGCAACGTTACTCCACAGTTGGAACATGTCCTGTTAATACAATCCATTTTACGTTTCCAATTTTCCTCGGGATATAGTGTGATCTCAAGGGCGCCATATTTTGTACCCATGTGCAGATGGCCCTGTCCACGTCCAATCAAGAAGTGGTTGGTGACATCAGTTTTCAACTGCACATTGATGCAGTACTCACAGCCACACAACAGGATTTTGTTATGCTTTGCAATCTCTGTCTGGGATGGTCCGAGTTTGGCAAATTTCGAGAACGATATTTTTTCTCTATTTCCATCCTACTCAGCTTCTTTAGTCAATTGTTCATAGGCCTCCTTCAGTGTTCTCTCCATGCAGCGGCATGATTTTCCAGTTTTTGCACTTACAGATGACTTTGAGGCATCACTTCTAGAAATATCACCTCTCTCAAAGAAGTTTTTAACACGTTTCTTTCCAGCTTCTGACAATGCATCAGATCTTTTCTTGCGAATGGCATCTTCATCTGCTGATCTTTCCAATAAGTGATGAGTAAATCCATGTTCACGAAGATGTGATGCCAGTCCCCGGTATTGCTTGTATTTGCCAAAAACTTGAGTACACAGGATCCTTTTTTCTGTGCTTGTTTTCTTTGTTCTAGCTCGTTTCATAGAGCTCAGGTTTTCTTTCAAGAGAGAGGACAAACTTTCTGAAAAATCGGGCTGTTTCCTGGCACCTGGTGGTGTGACTCCTTTTCTCAAGAGCGCTTGTTTTTTTCCTTGGAGGCTTTGTGTTTGCAAGAGAACTGACAATATCAGCAAATTTTCCTGGATCATTTGGAAGAGCAACTTCTTCGCTTTCTTCAGTGTTTTGCGCCTTGTAGAGCCATTTTGGTACCCTGCATATTCAGGCTGATCTTTATCATTATTTCCAGTTACTGGGGTACTGACTAATTTGTCAGTCTGACTCTCAGCCTTTTTCTGAGCTCGTTTTTCACGATTTTTCCTATTGATCCAAGCTTTTTTTTTTTTGACTGCTCAAGCCTGCTTGGTACTTCTGTTTGCGTATCGGTTCCTTCTCACGTTGTTCTTAAATAGCGGGTCTGGTTTTTGGCTTCTGTGGTTTTGTATTCAATGGTTCACCTCTGGCTTTCTTCATTTCTCTACACTTTCGGCAACGTTCAGCACCAGCTTTTGCATTTTCTGCTCTATTCTCATCTGGTTGCAGGCGGAAATCTAAACAAATCTTAAATAAATGTTAGCGAACTGCCAAGAAAAAACGTGGACAAACGAGTCACAAGACAAAACACGACGCATTTCGACCTCTTAGGTCTTCTTTAGGCGAGGCACAAACAAATAGGACAACAAAAATGAATGAGTTTGTCACTTCGCTCAGATCTCTTGAGCACAAGGTAGGCGTTCAACGCCTACCTTGCACTGAAGAGATCAGAGCTAAGTGACAAACTCGTTCGTTTTCGTTGTCCTATTTGTTTGTGTCGTGCCTGAAGAAGACCTAAAAGGTCGAAACGCGTAGGGATATTTTTTATGCTAGTAACTGGATCTCTTGCACTTTGTCATGTGGCAGGGTCACAGCCATATGGTGGGTGTCCCACTGCAGACTCAGGTACAGAAACTGTTGGCAGGGGGTAGGGTACTTCTCCATGTTGTGGGAAAAGCCCAAGTCTGCCAATAGCGAAGTGGACAAGCGCAGGTGGTTGATAGCCTGGGATCTGGACAAGGCTAGGATGAGGATGTTGTCCAGGTAGAAGACTATCCTGACTCCTTGGGCGTGCAGGTACTGGGCGACCGGCTTTGTCACCCTGGTGAAGCAATATGGGCTGGATGACAGGCTGAAGGGGAGGGCCGTAAATTGGTACGCCCGACCCTTCCACACAAAGTGAAGGAACCTTCTGTGCCTCCTGTGCACCAGAACATGGAAGTAGGCATCCTTCATGTCCAGACAGACAGTGAAGTCGCCCTGCTGGATGACCTGATGCATATCCTTCAGGGTGGTCAAGTAGAAACTGCGGGTCCTGATAAACTTGTTGAGGGGTTTCAGGTTGATGATAGGCCGTAGTTTTTCCCCTTTCTTTAGTATGAGGAACATCCTGCTGAAGAAACCGACACTCCTTCCCACCCCCTCAATCGCCCCTTTCCGAAGCAGATCTGACACCTCTGCGTCCATTAGGATCGAGTGGGCAGGTGAAAGTCTGGTCTCTGGCCTCCCTGGGTGACATAAGGGGAAGCTTGGAGGAAAACTCCAGCTGGTATCTGCTGACTGCCTGGAGTACATAGGAGCTGTCTGTCAGGGTGGCCCATGCTGTCATATGTTGGGCCAGGTGCTCCGCCACCACGCCTTGGTATAGTCATGCTGATCGGTTCATCTTCTTTGAAAGGGGAGTTTGAAGGTTCCCTTCTCTGCCCTTTCCCTGGTAGCAGTTTTCTGGGCCTGCCACGACGGGCTGGCCTCAAAAGGGCTGCTTGTGTTGTGGCTGAAAGGACTGGGGGTGCCTTTCTTCATGGGGAAGGCCTCTCTTCCGTGAATGGGACTTGTCCTGCCAATAGGAGGGATGGACATCGTGCCTTGGCTGGTGGCGGCGGGGTGAGGGGGCCCGGAACACCCCAGCTGACTCCTGATGTTTTTTGAGGCTCTCAATCCTGGCATCTATATTCCTGTCAAACAGACAGGAAGCCAAAGACCTGATGCTGTTGATGGATTCTCACCCCTGCTGGCTTACAATGGTGTCCAGGCACAGCTACTGGCTTTCCTTGCATATTGCGTTGCTCTCAGCATCCAGCACTCTGACATGGCCCATGGGTGTGGCCACATCCTCACTCAGCTTCCGCTTCAGATTGCTGGGGGATCCAGAGCTGGTCATGGATGAATCACTGGGGTGAGGAGAGGGTAGAGCTGTCACTACCTTGTTGAGCTTGGACAGGGCGGTACACAGGGCATGTACAGCAGCTCCCAAGTGAGACTGTAGTTCGGCGAGATGCCTGTCTTTCATTTCAGCCCGTCTGCCCAGGGGAAAGGCGAGGTCACAGGACTGGGCTCTAAATGCAGCCGCCTTACTGTTCTGAGTGAATGAAGCGATTGTTTTATTCGCCTTCATTGTACTCCAGTCCTTCATGGCCACAAGGTTCCGGGGCGTGTGTCCAAAGCTGTGATGCATGGTCTAAGGGTTCCCTACCTGGCTGGGGCCGGGAAATGGCCACTCTGGCCCCGCTCAGCTGGAACCCCTCCAGGCTAGGAATGTCCACAAAGGGCTCCTCATCACTGATGTCCTCTTCATTTTCACCTGGCTTCTATCAGGCCTCTCTTCATCTGAAATGTCCCCCAGAGAAGATGAAACGGGGGTGGCTCTGTCGTAGCATGTACCAGCAGAGGAGGGGGGATAAAAGAAGGGATCAAGGGGCATCGGCAACTGGTCACTGGGCAGCGCAGACTGGCTTGCTGTCCCGTTATTGTAGGGGGAGGGGTTTAGGCCATGAGCACTGCCATACCTGTTACCCCACACAGGCGAAGTGGTGACTGCCCATACACACTGGTGCAGAATGATGAGGTTGGCACCGGCTGTGACATCCTTGTTGACTGCCCATACGACGACATCAGAGGCCCAAATGGCGATGATGTCGTCGCACCAAGTGGTGAGCAAGCAGCCACATGCTGAGCCTGAAAGGCCTGAGCTGTAGGTGCACTCACACTTGCAGCCCCTGAGGGGGCAGCCAGAACCGAGCCTGGGGACTTCAGCTCGGTCAAAAATCTTTCCAGCTGCATGCTAACAACACTAGAAATGGCTGGTAGTTGCTGATCGTCAAAAACACTCACCATGCTTACACCTCCATCTGTATCCTTGGCACACACAGTACTGGCAGTCGCATCTGCACCACTGTCACTGTCAAATACCTCCGAATCTTGACCACTCGATGTTGGATTTGAAGGCAAGGCGAGGCGAAGCAAGGGCTATTTGACATCCAGCAAAATAAAACAGTATACGCACAAAAGAAACGTTCAAACGTTACAACAAAGAGGTGACTTTGAAAACCATTAGGAACAGGGGCCAAAATGGTTATCCACTTTCCAACAGTAGGACTTGGAAGGAGCACTGCGTATCCATTTTTATTTTAAAATCGGAAATGAAATGAGGCAGGGAACAGTAAACGATAAACAGTAAACAAGTTGGGTATTTTTTGCTTCCATAAGAAAACCTAACACAGAGTAACTTTTATTCAAGACTGGCACAGCCTTTTAAACTTGAATAAAGTCAGACAAATACATAGACGAACAATCTAATAGTGGGGGAAAAAACAAGCGCAGGCCAACAACTGAACTATCTTCATAGTAATGACTTGGCAAAGATTTGGACTTAAGGAGGGGGGGGGTAATTTGAAGATGGAGAAACTGGGAACATGAAATTAAGAAAATATGTTACAGATATGAAAACTCTTCACTAGCTGCATAAGGGAACCATCGCAACCTCTTTTGAAGGCAGATATATTTGTATTGCCTGCTCCGAGGCCTTTCGTCCGCTGGGTCGGACTCATCAGGGAGACACGGCTGGTTGTGTCTGCGCTCCTGGCGTCAAATAGAGACACACCACAGTCCATAATACTGTGGTGTTCTCACCACCAAGAGTGCAAAAAAGAATCCAATAGCACTCCCAAAGCAGCCAGCGAAGAGTAGTAAATGAAATCAAACGAAAGTGTGGGGAGGAAAAAAGTTGCTGAAAAACTAAAGACATTATGCAAACAGTATAAAATAAAGGGGACAATCTTTGAGCCTACGCTTGAGGATCTACCCAAAGATGCAAGGGAGATCAAAAGACAAACACACAGACGGACAGAAACAAATACAAATAACCTCAATTTAATCAAAACTCTAAATGAAAGAACTAACTCACTCTAACAATGAGACAGTCGTGCTGTCGAGTATTACAAAAAGCGCCTAGTCATCCCTCAAGCACGCATTTATAGGGGCCTGCAAGGGACGCTGGGCAGCTGAAGGGGCCAATGGTTAGCGCCTGAAACAGCCTGCATCCCTTGCGAGCGGCCCTTACAGCTCGCAGGCTCACAGTTTTCTCTCAACGTCATACAAACCTCGAAAAAAAAAGGGGAGAGTATTCCAAATACCCATAAGTGTAAGCCATTACACTCACATGGTGTAGAAATTCTAAATGACTATTTTTCCTTTCGTTTTCGCATCACATCGGATGATGCAAAGGTGAAGGTCATTATACATATTTGTTTTGTTTACAAATACCCTCATGCCCAAATTTCTCAGTCTTGTGAACAAAAGATCTGTGTGCCCACATATCTCTTTGGAATCAGCTTATCTATGCATCATTTCACATAATTTAGTTGCGAAAGAAAAAGCTAGATGATTTTGTTTTTGACCTTCACCTTAGCTCTTTGCCTCAATTTCATGACCGGAAGTATACTATGGTGATGGTAGCATACCTAAGTAAGCGACATGAATTTATTAACTCCCAACAGGCTTCCTCAATGAACGGCATTCCAGTTCGTCTATTTGACGGACTTTGTGGATTTTGCTGTAAGTATTTGTTGTCTGTCTGGGTCTGGTGAAGTAAACAAGATCATTGAACCTTTATTCACGTTACAAATTCCAACAGCAGCTGAGTGAGGTGAAGTCTCAGTCACACTGAGTCGGAATCAGTCTCACTCGTATGAGTGTCAAGACTAGAATGAGAGGAATAAGTTGACTAGATCAACATCATCAATATATCCTCAAATTTAGAGGCTCCCTGTCAACCCCTTCTTTCTGTCAAACATTAAGGTCGAAACGGTAGTGGAAATACGACAACTTTTGTCTTAGAATTGCAACAGAAGTCAAGAACAGTGCTCAATGAATAACTAGGGCTATTCGCTGAATCTGAAAGTCTTTTGCTCTTTTCAGTAGAAAAGACGAACACAATCAGTTTTAGAAAATGTTTCTTACAATATAACCCATGGACACTCATATGCATCATTGTATTCAACAAATTATTCATATTCTGATCTGTGATATGTTTTGTCAGAATAAACTGGTTTTATTTGTCTGTGTGTGTGTGTGTGTGTGTGTGTGTGAGTGTGTGTGTGTGTGTGTGTGTGTGTGTGTGTGTGTGTGTGTGTGTGTGTGTTTATGAAAAAGAAATAACACAAACAACAAATGTTGGATTTTTTTCCAGCCAGGAACAAAACCATGTTAAGAATGATCTGACAAGCCAGCCTGTTGATGCAAGATAGTGTGTATGAATAGCACAAAAGAAGAATGGGACAAGTAAATAAACGAATCAGTTGATTTATAAATCAGGTTATAGTCTGGCCAGCCAGAATGGCCATATCAGGTTCGTCACAAATGATTTGCAAGTTCTTAAAGAAATGCAAACAAAATACAAAATGAAATATAAAGATTCAAAGACAAGCCCAGTTGGGTTCATAGTCCTGAGAAATATGCAAAGAAAGTAAATGAATCAATGAAGTTATGTCTGAACTAAATAGAGACTTTGTAGATTGTTTCTTGCTTAAACTTCTGTTGCTGGTCTTACTGCATGAAGTTATGTCTGAACTAAATAGAGACTTTGTAGATTGTTTCTTGCTTAAACTTCTGTTGCTGGTCATACTGCATGAAGTTATGTCTGAACTAAATAGAGGCTTTGTAGATTGTTACTTGCTTAAACTTCTGTTGCTGGTCTTACTGCATCTTTATTTCTTGCATACACGTTGGTTACTGGTGTTACAGTGCTCTTCTTATTTTATTCATATTTACTTGTACTTTCAAGTTTTATATTGGTCACTTACATTGGTTTCAGTTAATATGTTTTGTTAATACTAACAAAAATACTTAATTTCCTATTGCCTTCCGCTTGTCATTTTAACATTTGTTAGCACCTTTTTCTTAAAAGATTTCTGAATATTGATCTTGGCAACCACAGTTTGTTTAGTGTGTCATCCTATATCCACAATACATCATCTCTAGAACAGCATGCTGAGTGTATGTGCGTGTGTGTGTGTGTGTGTGTTTTGTGTGTGTGTGTGTGTGTGTGTGTGTGAGAGAGAGAGAGAGAGGGAGGGAGAGAGAGTGCATATGTGTGCATACATGTACATGTGTGTGTGTGTGTGTGTGTGTGTGTACACACATGTTCTCTTTCTTCTTGTTGTTGTTTTGTTTTTGACTTTTGATTTTTTAAAATGAAATAAGCAAAAAAGTTAGATGGCTAAATCATCATCTAGCAACACACACACACGCACACGCATGCACACGCGGGTGCGCGCACACACACACACACACACACACACACACACACACACACACACACACACACACACACACACACATGCATATATAACCTACATATCTGCTTATCACTTTCTCTGTTTATATCTACAGAGAGAGAGCACTATATATATATATATATATTTTTTTTTAGAAGATGTTTTAAATTAATGAAAGTGCACATGCTCTCTCTCTCTCTCTCCTCTCTCTCTCTCTCTCTCTCTCTCACACACACACACACACACACACACACACACATGCACACACACACACACACACACACACACACACACACAACGTACACACATGTACACACACACACGTACACACACGCATGCACGCACGCACGCACGCACACATGCACACACGCAGTCGCACACATGCACGCGCACACACACGCGCACACACACACACACACACACACACACACACACACACACACACACACACTTATGCATACATGGCTCATGCATACACCTGTGCACACAAGTGTGTCATGAAGGCACACACAAGCACTTTTGGGAAGATCTTGCTTGGTAACACAGTTTTGTGCAGAAAATATCTATGATTTCAGTGGTGTCCACTTATTGGCAAATTGCCTGTTTCTACATTATTATTATTTTTTTTTTCTAAAGAGCTTTTGAATAGGGAGAGTGACTAGAGAAGTAAAAACAAAAAACAAACAAGAAGAAATCTTTCCTCATTAAGAGGGACCATCTGGCATGTGCATGACTATATGATTTTCCCACAGTTAATAGATATTTTCCCCATAGATGTTACATGATGGATGGATGGAAGGATGTGGTGTATTCAATACAAATGCAGATTTTTTTCAAGCTCTTAGTCAACATTTACCGTTGTCTGTCCCAGTTCCCACACTTTCACATCTCTTTGTGTTCATTCCAAAATTCAAGCAAAGTAAACAAAGCTATACATTTTACAGAGGATCTAGATATTTTAATTGTTATAACAATTAAAAGAAAAACTAGATCAAGGTATCAAAAAAAAAAAAAAAAAGAAGAAGAAAGAAACGATTAAAAGAGGGCAGGTTTGCAGGCTTTGAATGAATCACACAAATTTACACATGCAGGGCATTTTTCTTTGCTTTTGGATAGTAGTCCGTTTGTAGCTTTATGTTTTTTTTTTTTTTAAGATTGCATACTATTCAATTTTTATTTTCTTTAAAATATGGGCTGGATGTGCAGACTTGCGCATTGATAGTTAATTTGCTTTATGAAACAATTTGTTTTTGTT
The DNA here is from genome assembly GCA_033310375.1 of Conus canariensis. Taxonomy (NCBI): domain Eukaryota; kingdom Metazoa; phylum Mollusca; class Gastropoda; order Neogastropoda; family Conidae; genus Conus; species Conus canariensis. The sequence continues at coordinate 64,297,339 of CM065717.1, forward strand.
CTGGTTCAGAATTGGTCTGTATTATTACTTTAAAAAAATGCCCCCCCCCCCCCCCCCCCCCTCCGTCATGAAAATGTGTTAGCAGCGTATAGGTATTGTACTTGTCAGTGCTGGAACATCAGACCTACTCTGTGGGGCTTGTGTGACTCCCAGTTTTGCTTACTGGGAGTACGAAACAGTTATACCCTCTTTTCCTTAAGTACACACTACTTACAGAAGAAATCTTGTCTGCAGACTGTGCTGCACAACTAGTTGTGACTTTAATAACCATTTTATGAGAGGGGGGAGGAAAACCATTTACGGAGACGGGGAAGGGGAGGAGGGCAAGTAGAAATTTTGGGGGACAGGTAGATTTTTGTAGTTACTTGTCTCCAGGACAACTAAAAATTAGCTGGTAGTTTCTAACTCGGTTTCAAAATCAAGAAACGGTCAGTTAAATGGTGTCTTGGATCAACATCGGCGGCCATTTACATTACAATCTCCAGCAAGGACCATCCTGTTGAATAACATCAAGGGCTGCAAACTGAAAAGTGAATATTCTAATTAATGCATGTATGGGAAAACGGAGGGGAGGGGGATGAAAGGGAGATGTGAACTTTTGCCCATCCAGGTCTGGTCCCAGATGCTTCTCCCTATCTCAACTTATCTCACTATGCCTCATCGATAAGGAGGACATATATGCATACACCATCTCGACATAGCTCACCATCACCATGTGATTGTGAGGGGTCCTAAGGTATGGTCTGTGCTACTCACCTGGGCTGAAACCATGAAGGTAAAGGTAATATCATGTTGAGTGTGTTCTGGTACTTAGTTCTTCTACACCACTTTCTGGAAGTAGCTTTCGGTGTTCAACTAATACCACAGTGACATCCACATGATCACAGCAAGTGGTTCCAAGGGGATCTTCTTCATTGGCCCTGACTCAGCAAATCCACTCGTAGATTGCATCCTGAGAACTGTTGGGGCTATTCACCTTCCTCCATTCACTTTTAAATCTGTAAGAGTTTGACATGGTGCAGTATTTGATGCACATTTTTTTTGGCTATATGCTTCTTGTTGCGAAAGTACCATGTCAAACTTGCAGTCCCACCTGTCTTTCCTATCTAGTAATGCATGAATTCATGGGGATACTTTCATAAGCCCCTTAAAACTTTAAAAGGATAGGAAGTCAGAAGCACCCTTGTGATGCCTTCTAGAGATGGAAGATGAATAGGTGTTTTTACAGGGTAAAACCTTGAAAATTAGGGCTGATTAACTGCAGTAGCTTTTATTTTAAGAGTGTGACTTGAGTATATTTAGCTAACAGAGAGTATGAGAAAAACTCCCTGTCACTGTTTTCCACACTCGACCAGAAGGTGTCAGATGATGCACACTTCTGCAGCATATAATGTAGGTTATACCATATCTGCTCAGCCATTTGGCAGTACTGTACAAAGATCACAGCTAAACAAGTGAACAGCCCACTAGGAAAGATTTGGGAGGAGGAGTTCATGGACAGAACTTAGTAGATGCCTGATTTTTGCAGTAAGTGAGTAACCCAACATATTTTGAGTTGAGTTTTGAAAACATAGCTACCATAATATGTGCCAATTGTATAGTTTGTGTGTGCGTGCGTGCATGTGTGCATGCGTGTGTGTGTTGTGTTGTGTGAACACACATCTGTTCGTGTGTGTACATGGGATTGGATGCATGCATATAATGCATGCAGATGAGCACCCAGAAGTGTGAGATCAGTATGTAAGGACGTGTGTTGAATGGCAGTTCGGGATTTGTAAGTTAATAAACAAAAGCAAACAGAAACAAGAGACCCTAGACACTCACCAGTACATACGTCCACAGTCTCCCTGCTCCATACAAGATCATTGTCTGCACATGCCATGCAGTTGCTTGCTTACACAGCTGTCATGCACAAGTGAAGTTAAATGCTTACACCGACAGATGACTGGTCTGTGAACTGAAGCTCTTTGTCATTCATTAAGTTATTATGCTTGCCTTAATATGGTCCCTACAAAAGACACACATAAAAGTGCATGTATACATATACACACACGCAAGCACGCATGTATGCAATCATGAACATGTACACAAAATACAGACAACACGCACAGACTCATTAGTATCACACACACACACACACACACACACACACACACACACACACACACACACACACACACACTCACACACACACACACACACAGAGGGAAAACATCTTGCGTGAAACATACTTTCAAAGATCAGACAAGCTGACATAGTCAAAACTCGATCTTCCATTTTATTCTGCCGTCCATTTTCCACTCTCACCACAACATGTGCCTCCACCTTGCTTCCCCTATGGCACTCAGCTTATACAAGACACACATGCACTCAGAGATACTGAGATCCACTCGCACCAGATTGTAGGCTGGTGATATTGACATCAGATGAGATGATGGGAATGACGAAATCAGTTTGAGTCGTCAGCTAGCCACAAAGGTTAAACAAGTTCTGTTAATCCCTCCCCTAGCCATTGGCATCCCACCAAATTATGTAACCAGGACACATGCTGCATTAGTACTTTATTAAGACTTAAGTTGCTTTTTTTTTCTTTTTTTCTCTTCTTCTTTTCTGTGTACGCAGTCTGATACTCCTGCGGACACGACCTGCATAGACAGGCAAGGATTAATCCCATCTACCCAACAAAGGGAGTGGAGTTTTGTGTGTATGACCATTTTTTTTAATCCTGCCATTAAGGCAGCCATACTCCAATTTCGGGGAAGGTGCATGCTATGTGTAATGTGTCATCCATACAAACGGCCAAACTGGCCTTCTCTTCCGAAATTTGGTGATGGGATCTTACATGTGTGCAAGATGTTATGTGTGTGTTCACTCACGGAACCTTGATTTAATTATAGTTTCATTCAAAGGACTGAATGGGAAATGGAGTCAGAACTAATGTTAACTCGGAGGGAAAAATCCCCCTGTGCCGAAATGGCCCGGCGGAGATTCGAACCCACAACCCCAGGATCACCAAGATTATGAGTCTGGCGCTCTGCCACAGGGCTATTCTGGCTTTTCATACTTTCTGTTTTGTAAAAGGTGAAGTGGACTGGGAAATTGGGATGAATGGATCCTGGCAAAAGAAACTTATGGGAGTCTACTAGCATCAGATCCCATATTAACCGTTTTCCTTAAGAATGAAGAAGTCGACAGACTGGCAAAGGAAGAAAGGAAGCTGGAAAAGGAAGATCGGCCAGTTTCCTTTGAGGAAATTTAATTTTCCAAGGAAAGAGTTTACATTACTGGAAACGGTAGTATAACTACTTCTACCCAGCTTCTCCTGCCCACAACTGCACTTAATGCATCCCATCCCATTTGCACTCAACCTCCATTTCTGCCTCTTGTCTGTCTGTATACACAGATGCATATTTGATGCAGTGTACACTGCCAAAGGCTACACTGATGATCAGAGAGAGAAGGAAAGGAAGGAAGTGAGAGGGGTATGGACAACATGCAACCACAGACATCTGAAAACATGTCCGGGGATGAATATCTTTGGCCAGTCCATGACTCCTTAACAGAATACATCGGCACAGAGGAGAAAGTCAGTGGTGAGATGGTATGCCCAGCGGGAAACATGCATGCAGTGTTTTTGATTTTATGCTGTCACAAGAATCCTCCTGTAGTGACACTTAAAAAAAAAAGTGTTTATAAATAGTAGATATCTGTTGAAAAGGAACAAACTTTTTATGTGATAGTTGAAATGATTTTTATTTTGCCAGAGGCAGAGAACCACCATCATGAAAAGGTAATATTAGATTTATTTCCTTTTATAACAAAGGGAAAAAAAGGTTTTGCAAATTTACAGTTCAGCTATTTGCTGTCTTTAAGTACTGAATGATGCAAAGCATAGCATTTTGAATGGTATTACATGCGGCTGAAGGTTTTGTCATTTAACAAAACAAAAACAAAAAGCAGTATAAACACCAATAGTTATTTTGAATGCTGTTGTTACACTCCCAGAAGTGCATTTATGTGAGCATGATGAATAGAAACGACATGAATTTATATGAATGAATATGCATGTATATGTCAAAAATTGGAAAAAAATGAAATTATTAAGTGGATAAAAACACCTTTTTTTTTTTTTTTTTTAAAGATCAGACATATCAACTTTTAGTACTGTGTTATCTGTATAACCCCCCTTCCCCTTTCCAACCCTTAAACCTTCCCCCTTGTTTTTTTTTTTATTTTTATATTTTCCCCCCATTTTCTTCCTATCCACAGACACATTCCTCCCCACCCCCACTACCTTCCCCACCTTACTCACTTGTGGTTCTTCAGCCTTTCTGTCATTGCTCCTGACCATTTCAGCCCCTCCCTTTCAATCCCACCCCCCACCTTTCCACATCTTCCATTGCTGCTGCAGTCCCAGCAATGGCGCTCCGTAGGGAGCTATTTATATCAGGTGCCAAAAGGCCACCTGTCAACTGAAATCCTGTAGCTACTAGTGGTACTAAGTAATGACATCTCCTGCCACTTGCCACAGCCAGGCTTTGATGAGTGTCCTGCTGTTTTGTGATGTTCTCACACAGGTTTATTTCTGTTTTGAAGGTCGTTGAGTGTCTTGACTCTGGATGGTCATCTTGGAACAACATTAGATGCAGTCTGTACTTTTTATTAGTGATAACTGGGTGGTTTTACTGGGCTTTTAGAATGTTGTTTTGTATATATAATTGTGCTGGTTGGGCTAAAAACATTCTTTGAACATGTGTTTGGAGAGGGGGGTGGGGGGGGGGGGGGTTAGGGAGGACACATTTATGCAGGTATATTTTTTATGTATCTGTTCTTGCTACAGCTTATTAGTATATATTTGTATGCATGTGTATAATGACTGGTCAGAAATGCTGTTTTATATTACTTTTAATTGTCTCTTTTGTGTGCTGGGTTTGTGCAGCCTGTACCATGCCTGGCTAATTCTTAAGCATGACAGATACTTTGAACTAGTTTAAGGGAAGGAATATATCACCAGGCTTGACAAGGCAGCCTCTGGTATTGATTTTGTCTACCGGTGTAGCAACAGGTCATTGGTGTGATTCTTGGCACAGCAGGAGGGTTACAGCCCCAGCAATTTGGAGGTTGTAATTATCAGGTGTAGGTGCTATGAACGAGAGCTGACATGGCTCCAGACTCTAGTTGGATTAGTCTCGGGGCTACTTTTGGAATGTTGGCCGAATTTTTACATCGGTTGTAAATCCTTGTCTGTGACTCAGTATGGCAGTTACAAAGGTACTGGGTTAAAGATGAGTCTTTGACTCTGAGGCCTGATCAGTCTGTCATTTTCAGTCTTATTTTCTGTTGAACGAGAGAAAATAGATCACTGGATGATCTGGCTTGTGGTGTAAGTACATGTATGTTAATTATACGCTCAGAAAACGTTCGTTAACATATGTTTTATTTCTCTTGGTTAAAAACCTGCTAGCAACATTCACTTAACCATTTCAGGTGGCAGTGTCGGACACTATTCTGTATTCATTGATGATGACCTAGCATGATAAGAGGAAAGGTTGGATATGTGTGAAAACTAAGCAGTATTAGGACTGTGTTGTATACACGTCTGTATGAGGCTGTCTAGCTCTGGGATAAAGGACTTTGAGTTTGTGTGTGTGTGAGAGAGAGAGAGAGAGAGAGAGAGAGAGAGAGAGAGTGTGTGTGTGTGTGTGTGTGTGTGTGTGTGTGTGTGTGTGTGAGATTAAGTGGTGGTAGTATGGTTTCAAAACAGAGTGACTGAGGGTGGAAAATGAAGCAAAATTTAGAAAGAGAGGGAGTTAGTTAACGCCAAGAACACAGACAGAGTACAGGACTAGACACTGTCTAGTGCTGTACTTTATTTGTCTGTGTCCTTGGCGGTAACTAACTCCCTCTCTTTCTAAATTTTGGTAGTAGTATGGTTTTTACTGATCTTGTAATGTTGGATGCTTGTGTTTCATAGATGGTGGTGGTGGTTTCTTTCTTTCTTCTTCTTCTTCTTCTTTCGTTTTCTTTTTCTGTTTTCTTTTTCTTTTTTTTTATGCTTGTTTTTCACAATATAGTTTTTGCTGGGGTCCCTGGTCATGTCAGCATTTGAGGCAATGAGGTGGTCGACCGTCTGGCTGAGAATGCCACTAATAAATAATTGTTCAGATAATCTGTTCTTCACCCCGATCTGAAACCCAAAGTTAAGAATTATGTCAGAGACAGCAAGATAAGATAAGATAATGTTGCTTATAGCCCAGCCAACCGCAAAGGGCCACATCAGGGCTGGAGACAACAAGAGAATGGGAATGTGCAGACAGATAGCAAATTGTTTCAAATCCATCCAGACCTTAAAGAGATTTTACCGTCTGCCACTGACAGATAGCAAATTGTTTCAAATCCATCCAGACCTTAAAGAGATTTTACCGTCTGCCACTGACAGATAGCAAATTGTTTCAAATCCATCCAGACCTTAAAGAGATTTTACCGTCTGCCACTGACAGATAGCAAATTGTTTCAAATCCATCCAGACCTTAAAGAGATTTTACCGTCTGCCACTGAAGGCCGTGAAAAGAAAAGAAAACAAAACGACAGTTTTATGCCTGTTACGTACAGGCCACCCTCTTTTTATACCCACTCATATCTTGTAAAAGGTGAAGAAGCTCCATGGTGCATTCAGTGTGATGTATCACTCACTAACAAACAAGATCTGTGTGTTGGGACTTACAAGATATCAGTCGTAAAGGCAGATTCAGAAAATAAATTTTTCAGAGATGTTCCTCCAGATGTGAATGTTTAGTTCTCAAAAGAGATCAATACTTTTCATGTGATCTAAGAATTCTATGAAAGAGTTTGAACACAATTTTTACTAGCTTAATTTTTAAAAAAAGAAGGAAATTTAACAACTGTCTTGGGAGTGAACATTGAGATGGTAACAGCCCAGATATAGTCCCTCATGTTTGGCATGTCTATAAACAACTTGAATTCAAATATTTGCTTTTTTTGTTGTTGTTAAACCTGGATAAAGTGGTGGGCCCCCATGGAATGTTGTTTGTGGGTATGAAAATATTATGTACTTTCTATGCTTTAAAAAAATGTAAATTTCAAGTCATGTACAAGAAAAACAAAACAAAACAAAAAAAAACAAGAAAGAAAAAGGAGATGGGGAAAAAAGAGAGGAGGAAAGAAAAAAAAAAAGAGCAAAAGCAGAACAACAAAATGCTACCAGCATTGAAGGGGAAGTAAGTGATAGTAGCATTGACTGAGGCAGAGGAAAAGAGAGAGAGAGAGAGGGAGAGAGAACTCATTGTATTGATTTCATTAATTCATATGGTGACAGATACATTTTATACTCATTTTCATTTGACAGTGCATAATGTTGATGGACACACACATGCTTTCAATCTCCCTCCTAACTCACTGTTACAGCAGTTCTCCTTCAGCTCTCTCGTAGAATGTCTCTCCCTTCTCTCTCACCTGAAAGAACGTCTGTCCCTTCTCTCTCACCTGAAAGAATGTCTCTCCCTTTTCTCTTACCTGAAAGAATGTCTGTCCCTTCTCTCTCACCTGAAAGAATGTCTCTCCCTTCTCTCTCACTCTGAAAGAATGTCTCTCCCTCTTCTCTCACCTGAAAGAATGTCTGTCCCTTCTCTCTCACCTGAAAGAATGTCTGTCCCTTCTCTCTCACCTGAAAGAATGTCTCTCCCTTTTCTCTCACCTGAAAGAATGTCTCTCCCTTCTCTCTCACCTGAAAGAATGTCTGTCCCTTCTCTCTCACTCTGAAAGAATGTCTCTCCCTTCTCTCTCTCACCTGAAAGAATGTCTCTCCCTTTTCTCTCTCACCTGAAAGAATGTCTCTCCCTGTTCTCTCACCTGAAAGAATGTCTTTCCCTTCTCTCTCACCTGAAAGAATGTCTGTCCCTTCTCTCTCACCTGAAAGAATGTCTCTCCCTTCTCCTCTCACCTGAAAGAATGTCTTCCCTTCTCTCTCTCCTCTGAAAGAATGTCTCTCCCTTTCTCTCTCACCTGAAAGAATGTCTGTCCCTTCTCTCTCACCTTGAAAGAATGTCTCTCCTCTTCTCTCTCACCTGAAAGAATGTCTTTCCCTTCTCTCTCACCTGAAAGAATGTCTGTCCCTTCTCTCTCACCTGAAAGAATGTCTCTTCCCTTCTTCCTCTCACTCTGAAAGAATGTCTCTCCTTCTCTCTCACCTGAAAGAATGTCTCTTCCCTTTCTCTCACCTGAAAGAATGTTCTGTCCCATATTCTCCTTCTCACTCTGAAAGAATGTCTCTTCCCTTCTCTCTCACCTGAAAGAATGTCTGTCCCTTTTCTCTCACCTGAAAGAATGTCTCTCCCTTCTCTCATCTCCTCTTATAAGAATGTCTGTCCTTCTTCCTAGTCTCTCTCCTCTGAAAGAATGTCTGTCCCTTCTCTCTCACCTGAAAGAATGTCTGTCCCTTTCTCTCACTCTGAAAGAATGTCTCTTCCTTCTCTCTCACCTGAAAGAATGTTCTCTCCCTATTCTCTCTCACCTGAAAGAATGTCTGTCCTTTCTCTCACACCTGAAAGAATGTCTCTCCCTTTCTCTCTCACCTGAAAGAATGTCTCTCCCTTTTTCTCTCACCTGAAAAATGTCTCTCCCTTCTCTCACCTGAAAGAATGTCTTTCCCTTCTCTCTCACCTGAAAGAATGTCTCTCCTTTCTCTCTCTCACCTGAAAGAATGTCTCTCCCTTTTCTCTCACCTGAAAGAATGTCTGTCCCTTTTCTCTCACCTGAAAGAATGTCTGTCCCTTCTCTCTCACCTGAAAGAATGTCTGTCCCTTCTCTCTCACCTGAAAGAATGTCTGTCCCTTCTCTCTCACTCTGAAAGAATGTCTGTCCCTTCTCTCTCACCTGAAAGAATGTCTCTCCCTTCTCTCTCACTCTGAAAGAATGTCTCTCCCTTCTGTCTCACTCTGAAAGAATGTCTGTCCCTTCTCTCTCACTCTGAAAGAATGTCTCTCCCTTTTCTCTCACCTGAAAGAATGTCTGTCCCTTTTCTCTCACCTGAAAGAATGTCTCTCCCTTCTCTCTCACCTGAAAGAATGTCTCTCCCTTCTCTCTCACTCTGAAAGAATATCTCTCCCTTCTCTCTCACCTGAAAGAATGTCTGTCCCTTCTCTCTCACTCTGAAAGAATGTCTCTCCCTTCTCTCTCACCTGAAAGAATGTCTGTCCCTTCTCTCTTACCTGAAAGAATGTCTGTCCCTTCTCTCTCACCTGAAAGAATGTCTGTCCCTTCTCTCTCACTCTGAAAGAATGTCTGTCCCTTCTCTCTCTCACTCGAAAGAATGTCTCTCCCTTTTCTCTCACCTGAAAGAATGTCGGTCCCTTCTCTCTCACCTGAAAGAATGTCTGTCCCTTCTCTCTCACCTGAAAGAATGTCTCTCCTTTTTCTCTCACCTGAAAGAATGTCTCTCCCTTCTCTCTCACCTGAAAGAATGTCTCTCCCTTCTCTCCTGAAAGAATGTCTGTCCCTTCTCTCTCACTCTGAAAGAATGTCTGTCCCTTCTCTCTCACCTGAAAGAATGTCTGTCCCTTCTCTCTCACCTGAAAAATGTCTGTCCCTTCTCTCTCACTCTGAAAGAATGTCTCTCCCCTTTTCTCTCACTCAGAAAGAATGTCTCTCCTGCTCGCTCGCTCTGAAAGAATGTCTCTTCCTTCTCTCTCACCTGAAAGAATGGTTGTCCCTTCTCTCTCACCTGAAAAGAACGTCTGTCCCTTCTTTCTCACCTGAAAGAATGTCGCTTCCTTCTCTCTCACCTGAAAGAATGTCTGTCCCTTCTGTCTCACTCTGAAAGAATGTCTGTCCCTTCTGTCTCACCTGAAAGAATGGTTGTCCCTTCTCTCTCACCTGAAAGAATGTCTGTCCCTTTTCTCTCACCTGAAAGAATGTCTGTCCCTTCTCTCTCAACTGAAAGAATGTCTGCCCCTTCTCTGTCACTCTGAAAGAATGTCTATCCCTTCTCTCTCACCTGAAAGAATGTCTCTCCCTTTTTCTCTCACTCTGAAAGAATGTCTCTCCCTTCTCTCTCACCTGAAAGAATGTCTATCCCTTCTCTCTCACCTAAAATAATGTCTCTCCCTTTTCTCTCACCTGAAAGAATGTCTGTCCCTTCTCTCTCTCACTCTGAAAGAATGTCTCTCCCATATCTCTCTCACCTGAAAGAATGTCTGTCCCTTCTCTCTCACTCTGAAAGAATGTGTCCCTTCTCTCTCACTCTGAAAGAATGTCTCTCCCTTTTCTCTCACCTGAAAGAATGTCTCTCCCTTCTCTCTCACTCTGAAAGAATGTCTCTCCCTTCTCTCTCTCACCTGAAAGAATGTCTCTCCCTTTCTCTCACCCTGAAAGAATGTCTCTCCCTTCTCTCTCTCACCTGAAAGAATGTCTCTCCCTTCTCTCTCTCACCTGAAAGAATGTCTCTCCCTGTTCTCTCACCTGAAAGAATGTCTTTCCCTTCTCTCTCACCTGAAAGAATGTCTGTCCCTTCTCTCTCACCTGAAAGAATGTCTCTTCTTTCTCTCTCACCTGAAAGAATGTCTGTCCCTTCTCTCTCACCTGAAAGAATGTCTCTCCCTTCTCTCTCACTCTGAAAGAATGTCTGTCCCTTCTCTCTCACCTGAAAGAATGTCTGTCCCTTTTCTCTCACCTGAAAGAATGTCTGTCCCTTCTCTCTCACCTGAAAGAATGTCTCTCCCTTCTCTCTCACTCTGAAAGAATGTCTGTCCCTTCTCTCTTACCTGAAAGAATGTCTGTCCCTTTTCTCTCACCTGAAAGAATGTCTCTCCCTTCTCTCACACACTGCTGCATTTTTTTTTCTCCTTTATCTTTCACTGTTAGAATGTCTTTCTGGAAGAATGTCTCTCCTTTGTCTTTTCTCATTTTAATAGCTCTACCTCCTTTCTGTCCCACTCTGTAAGAATGTTTTTCCCTTCTGTCTGTAAGAACGCTCTCTCTCTCCCCCCCCCCCCCCCTCTCTCTCTCTCCCTCTCCCTCCCTCTCTCTGCTCTCACTGTATGAGAATGTCTTTCCTTTCCCTCTGTCCTCGTCTGTAAGAATGTCTCTTCCAGATGTGGTCTGATCTGTGAACTTAATCTCTTCACCACTCATCAAATTATTGTTTGCCATGGTATGGTCCCAGCAGGAGACACACTCAAGTGTGCATGTACACAAGCACACACACACACACACACACACACACACACACACACACACACACACACACAACACACACACACACGGCACACACATACTTTTCATGCCTCTTAGATCTGGCAAAATGAACACAGGCAAAAAACAACTGCATTGAGTGAAATGTGTTTTAATTGTCATTATTGTAGAAATGATGATTTGAATCACATTTGTGCAAGTTTTAAACTGTAGACATTTGACAATTAGAATATTCACTTTGAGGAGGGGGGGTGGGGGTGTTGGTATGAGCATGTACAGATGATCTCCCTCACCTCCCATGCTTTCCCCCCACAGCCTCCCTACCACTCTAATATTCATTCTCAGTCTTCTCCAGTCAACCTTCATTCCCTCTGCTTTTTCCCCTGCATCTGTCTCTCTATCTGTCTATCTGTCTGTCTGTATCTCTCATTCTCTCACTCTCTCTGTCTCTGTGTGTCTGTCTGTGTGTCTGTCTGTCTGTCTGTCTGTCTGTCTGTCTGTCTCTCTCTCTCTCTCTCTCTCTCTCCCCAGAATTTCCCACCACCTCTCTCATTCTTTCCATCTCTATCTCTTTCAGTGTCGTATTGATTTCGTCATTTGCCCACAAATCAATGGGAGCGGACAGAGAAGGGAGTGGATGTGAGTCAGGCTGGCAAACATGCTGGGAGGCTGGCAGGCCGTGTTAGAAGAGGCTTACAGTCATCTGACAGACGCATGACATTAATGGTGATGCTGCTATGCGTTCACATGATGTGTCCAGAGCTTTTTTCTGCCTCTTTGTCGATGATGTTGACTGAGTGGTGTGTTGGTGAGTTCAAGCCGTTAACAGAAGCATTGAAATGTTTAGTAGTGCTGCTCGTATTTTTTTGATCGTTTGATTTTTGTTTTTATGTGTGTTTGTAAGAATGAACGCACATGCAGATATATGTATGGTGTGTGTGTGTGTGTGTGTGTGTGTGTGTGCGTGTGTGTGTGTGTGTGTGTGTGTGTGTGTGTGTGTGTGTGTGTGTGTGTGTGTGTGGAGAGAGAAAATGTCCTTCATATGAAGATGATCATCCATTTTTCTTTTTAAGAATATTTCACAACACCGCTGTGAGATTGCCAGTATTATCAACATCACAAAGGGAATTATTGTTTACAGATTCAGGTGAAAATGACAAGTGTGTTAGTGTCAGTGATTTTTTTTTAAAATCTTGTTAAACTTCAGAGTTTTGCATTAAACTTGATCACAGATTGTAAGTTTTCAGAATTGTAAGGACTAATAAAGTCACAGCAAGTACAGTAGATGTACTTTTGTAAGTTGGAACACAAAACTTGTCAGTATTTTTGAATGAAGCTGCTGTATGAAAAGAGGGGTGAACAGAGTGGAAACCGGCATGAACAGTCACCTGATCTACCTTTGCAGTTGTTTGCAGCAGTGTTTAGTGTTTTGTGGCGTTTTGCATGACTGCTCCACAGTTACCAGGGCATGGAACAGGGTTTGCATTTACCAGCAGCTATCAATACTTTACAGATAAGAATTGATAACATTTGTGCCGAAAAATTAGGCCATCAGCAAAGTCGTCCACTCACTCTCTCCTTGTCTTTTCTGTCTCTCAAGATAACCACCTCTAGAAATCCTCAAGCATTCTCAGTTGCACTCTGTAACTTGGGTTGGGGATGTGGAAAGTCCTTCATCATTTCCTTGTACTTGAAATCATGGTAAGTATCGCTTAAAATTTTTTTTTTTTTCAACCTGTTTTGAAGTCAAAGCATGTTGAGGGTGTTCTTGCCCTATCTGTCAAAATTAATTGTCAACTCCAAAGCATTGTGTCTGTGGTTTCAGACGTAATCAGCAGTTGTGGACGTCATGGGCTAAACCGGGAAAGGCGGAGAGTGCCAGAGGCTGTGTCAGTGTGTGGGTTTGGTGCAGGAGAGGTAATCCTTGCTGCTCAGCTCGGTACTCCTGCCTCCTGACCGCCTCACCATGACGACAGAGGACTTGCTGCAAGTGAACCATGTGGTCAAGGATCGATGGAAAGTGGTAAGTAGCTAGCTCTGTGTGTATATGTGTGCATGCATGTGTGCGTGTGTGTGTGTGTGTGTGTGTGTGTGTGTGTGTGTGTGTGTGTGTAAAACATTTATTATTGTGTGTGAGAATGTGTAATCAAGGAACTGTAACATGTTCAGACTGGCAGTGAAAGTGCCATGATTGAAACTGGGAATGTTTGATCAAAAGTTTGGTGTTCTACCACTTACTAATCTGACAACATGTTAATCTGTGGGGGGAGGGGGGGGGGGGGCACACATTTCTGTGATCAAGAATAGAAGGAAGATGATATATGTCATAGTTATGAGGAATGAGATTGTGTGTAAACTGTTTTATTCCATGTGCGAACACATGTGTTTTTGATCTGGTCAAGAATAGGTGGAAACTCTTTTTTTTTTTTGGGGGGGGGGGGGGGGAGTGATAAAGTATATAAGTCAATAAGTCAGAGTGTGCTGCGTGTGCCATTATAGATCTTAGTAAAACATGGTACTGTTTGGAGTGATTGAAAGTACAAGAGAAGATGGAATATTTGAGTAAATAGTCCTCATTGGTGAATTATATACAAATGCAAATATGTTAAAGGCACACCAGACATCAGAGCATTTCAAACATATCTTGACAATAGGTACAGAGTACAAGGGTACATGCATGTTTCTTAGTAAAAGTTAAGCATCTGTGTTTGTGGAAAAAAACATGTTTTATTATCTGAATACATTTTTGTTTGCTTGTTTTGTTTCTTTGTTTCATCTTTTTTGTTTTGTCTTTTTGTTTGTTTGTTTTGTTTTGCTTTTGAATCAGATTATTATGTTAATGTGATTAACATATTAATTCGTATAAATGTGTCTGTGCAGTCATATGCATTAGTGGCTTAGTCAGATAAATGTTCACACATTTGTGCTTCTATACGCGCACATTGTGTGTGTGTGTGTGTGTGTGTGTGTGTGTGTGTGTGTGTGTGTGTGTGTGGGCACATGCATGTCTTTGTATATACTTGCACCCATATATTGTAGGAGAGAGAGAGTGAATCAGAACCAACAAAACCTGATGGTTTTCACATCATTGAATTATATATTTTCTTGGTTCATAGATCTCTCTGTCGTAGTTGGTCCTTAAGACCAGATCCACTTGTGTACCTTGATCCTGACGAACACACAAGACATGTAACATCTGCTTCCTGGACTGTTTTGCTGCTCTGCAAATGTAAGAAAGCTGGAAAGCTGCTTTTTTACATGGATGCATGCATAGAAGTTTCTTTGTGCAGGTCCGAAAGATTGGGGGTGGAGGGTTCGGGGAGATCTATGAGGCCATGGACATGATCACACGCGAGTCGGTGGCCCTGAAACTGGAGTCTGCCAAGCAAGCCAAACAAGTGCTGAAGATGGAGGTTGCCGTTCTGAAGAAACTGCAAGGTGAGAACAAAATGAAAACAAACAGTTGATAAATAGATCACACAAGGACAAAAGAAGATAGAACTTTTGATTTTTTTTTTTAATTACATTTCGTAGTTTCATTGTTTAAAGCACACACATTTTCCAGTGTGGAGGTAAAGGGACAGTCATAGATCTATCCCTTCCATTACAAGGAATGCATGTGACAGTAGTCTGCACAAAAAGGCCAACTATTTTTTTTCTTTACATTTCTCTTCCATGAACATATTTTGACTGTATATCATCCTCAATTAAGCAATCTTGGCTTTTTGGCTAAGCAGTTATGAAGTTAAACAGTTATCCACGAAACAGTACATTTATCCTCTAAAAACTGTCAACATATAATCATGGATCCCTTCAGTTACAAGGGGAGATATGTGACAGTGGTCTCCACGAAAAGGCCAACTCCCTCACACACACACACACACACACATTTCTGTTCTGTGCTTGTATTCTGACAGTTTATCATCCACAGTAATGAAACGGTCTTAGCTGTTTGGCTTGGATGTAATAAAGTGAAACTGAAATCCACATAAAGTACATTTATTCGTTAAAAACTTTAACGTATCAGCATGGATCCCTTCAATTACAAGGGGATATATGTGATGGTAGTCTCCACAAAAGGCCAGTTTTTGTTATATTTCTCTCCCATGCATGTATTCTCATGTGTGTCATCCAAAATCATAGGTGTGAGAGTATGGCGGGGCTGCAATGAAAACAAAAGAAAAAAACATACTGTTTTACAGGTCGTCAAGAAGCTGTTGAGGTCTGCATGTATGTGGAAGCAATATTACCTGTAGATTCTTCCGTTACAACGTTTGAAAAAAAAATTACACCTGGCAAAACATTAAGATATTTTGAAATGTGTCAGTGCATTATGTTCGTCTGTTTATATATACAAGTTAATACTGTCTTGAATGTTAAGTTATTTAGTGTTCGATTTTCATTTGTAAACATAATTCTCTGACTAAAGTATAATAAGGTCAAAAACGCTGCAGATTTGATCTTTACATCAGTCTGTACAAAATAAGATTTTGTCAACCTCACATTTGAGACTGTGGCACATTTTTTATAAAAAATATTTTCAAAATGCTTTCCAAACCTTAGAACTTATGTGACATTTCCAAAAAGTGTGATTAACAGTATCGTTCAGAAGACTACAAAGAAAGCCTTTTTGTCTTGCCTGTCTTTCTTTCCCTACATCCTCCCCTCAGGAAGAATGTAGAAAGAAGGTGCGCATATCATGTGGATGAAGTCTAGTTACATTTGGTTGGTAAATGATTTATCATGTTCCTGTGGTTGTGGACAAACACTGGTCAGCTTTTTGAAATGATTTTCTGTTACCATGAACTTTATTTGTAAGTAGATATAGCCTCTCATCGCAGCTTCATGTGAGCATGAGCCGAGTTCCCAGTGTTTTTCATATTTTGTTCTGTTGACAAGAGAGTCTGCAGGAAATATTCATTTTATGTTCATTTCTTTGACATGATTAACCTCTTTGTTGCTATGTGTATCTATTGCTAATTTTTTTTTTTTAATATTCAACAAAGCAGAAAATAGATTGCACAGGAAGAAAGTATGTACATGGGTTCTACCTGTTTGAATTCAGTTAAGATGTACACACAGGTACATCTCTTAGTTGACCAAGTGGTATGCATTTGTTGGTGTAGGCTAACATTGTTGAGGACATTATGATGCCTTACAAACATGCAGTGAGAGGAAGATGCCTCATAGTTTCTTTTTCTTTTGTTCCCCTATGGGTTTGGAATCCATTTTCTGCAAACAAAAACAGATGAAGATGCCATAGTTTTAGTGAGATGTTGATCCCCAGGAAGGGAAATAAGCTATTTTTTCTAAGATATCTTTTAGTTTATTTAGTGCTTTTTATATTGTTGGTGAAGAAGGAGAGTATGTTATGTGTATGTACAAAGAAAAAAAAACACCTACAAATACTACTTCAAACCCTGATATGCATAGTTGAAGAAAGACCATTCTTACAGGGCGTGACCATGTCTGTCGCTTCATTGGCTGTGGCCGCAATGAGCGCTTCAACTATGTGGTGATGTCGCTGCAAGGCAAGAATTTGGCGGAGCTGCGCCGGAACCAGCCCCGGGGCTGTTTCTCCCTGAGCACCACACTACGGCTGGGGTCACAGATCTTGAAGGCTATAGAATCTATCCATGTTGTTGGCTTCCTTCACAGGGACATCAAACCTGTAAGCCTCATCTGTGTGTGTGTGTGTGTGTGTGTGTGTGTGTGTGTGTGTGTAGTGTGCACACATGTGTGTGTGAGTGCATGTGTGTATATGTGTGCGCATGTGTGTGAAAATGTGCTTCAGACTTGTTTACCCTTAAGATTTCAGGATATTTTGTATCTGTGATTTATGAAAATGTGCAGAATATGCTGAATGTAAAAAAAGAAAAAGAAAAAAAATCTAGGTAAAGTTTTTGTAATCGCACCAGTGGTCATAACTTCAGTGTTGTCTTGGTGTGCAAATTTGAATGCTTTGATCAATGAGCGATGTCTCTGAAGTTACTGACACAAAATCTCAGTCTGCTTCTTTGACAACATGCCTGAATATGTGAACAACAATGAAGCTATGGGCCTTGAAATGAAAAAAAAACAACAACAAAAAACGACAAGAAAGCTGGAATTTCCCCCAAGTAATTCCAATGAACCAGTCAGTAAAAAAATTGTTGTTGGAGAAACCAGTGCTTACTATAGTTATTGTAAAAACTGACTTCAGCATTGCTCATTCTGGCAAATCTGATGCCCCTCCCCCCTTCCCATTGTTCAGTATTTGGTTTTCTAATAGAGTATTCGTACTTTGATAAAAGATGCCAATTTTTTATGTGAAAAAATGCACTCATAGGGTAAACAGGTCTGATGTTTGTGCCTGCACATGTTTCCCCATTTCATTCTTCCCTTCTTTGTCCCTCACATTTCTTACCCCCAGTGCATTCATTCCATACTTTCTTCTCTTCCTTCTGTGGGAAATGAAGTACTGAAGTCTTGGCTTGGGTGGATGCTACAGGATGGATGGTTGGTTGGTTATCTTATTTATGGTTTGTCCATCCGTGTTGGTGAACCTAGATTGTGAATAATTTGAATATAATTGCAGGAGCATCATTGTCAATGATACAAAATAGAGAAAAAAATTATTGTGTGGGTGTACAACAAGGAGTGAGGCTGGGGGCGAAGGAGCAGTAGCAGGATGGAGAGTGTGTAAATGGATGAATGAAGGGTTTGGTGTGTATGTGCATGTTTTACATCTAGACTGGGAGGAGAAAGTATCAGGAAGGGAAAAGGGCATGATGAAATATCCGTTACCTGTTATTAATCACTTCTATCATTCTCACAGAATGAACTGTTGTAAACATTAGAATCAAAAAAGTGTCTTCCATATTGTAGTGGTATGTACAGTATTTGCAGGTAGTCTCTTTAGCACATAGGTAAGGGAGTCCTGCTCACCTCCTGTGGGGATGACATGGGCTTTTTTTTTTTTTAATTATTTTTTAGTATAGATTGAATCCTTGCCATTTTGAAAAACAAGATGCAAAGCATATAAACGTACTCCCAGTTTATCCTGAATATGCGTGATATATTCCATAAAGAGGAAAAACCGTCTTGGGCTGGTCTAACCGTTAGTAATGGCTTTTCTGGTAAACATCGGCCATCATCTGTGACCTATAATGAACATACATACAAATTTTCAGAAAGATCCGCCAAAAACTTTCTGAGATTTACCATAAAGAAGAAAACCATTATGGGACGTTAGTAACGGCTATAACGGTAAACTTGAACATCGGGCATCATCCCTGACCCATAATGAACATACCTACAAATTTTCAGAAATATCGGCCACATACTTTCTGAGATATTCCATGAAGATGGAAAACCGTTTGGGACCGTTATAGCGGTTAGTAACGGTTATAACGGTAAAATAAAACATCGAACATCATCTGTGACCCATAATACCTACAAATTTTCAGAAAGATCGGCCAAGTACTTTCTGAGATATTCCATAAAGAAGGAAAACTGTTATGGGTTGTTATAGTTGTTAGTAACGGCCATAATGGTAAACTAAAATGTCGGGCATGATCCGTGACCCATAATGAACATACCTGCAAATTTTCACAAAGATGGGCCAAGTACTTTTTGAGACATTTCATAAAAAAGAAAAAAACCCGTTATGGGCCATTACAGCCGTTAGTAACCGCTATAACGGTAAACTAAAATGTCGGGCATCATCCGTCACCTCTAATGAACATACCTACAAATTTTCAGAAAGATCGGCCAAGTACTTTCTGTAATATTCCATAAAGAAGAAAAACCATTACGGGCCGTTATACCCATTAGTAACAGCTATAACGGTAAACTAAAACATCGGATATCATCCGTGACACAATGAACATACCTACAAATTTTCAGAAAGATCGACAAAGTGCTTTCTGAGATATTCCATAAAGAAGAAGAACCGTTATGGGCCATTATCGTCGTTAGTAACGGCTATAACAGTAAACTAAAACATCGGGCATCATCCGTAACCCATAGTGAACATATCTGCTAATTTTCACAAAGATCTGCCTAGTATTTTCAGAGATATTCCATAAAGAAGAAAAACCATTACAGGCCGTTACAGCCATTAGTAACAGCTATAACAGCAAACTAAAACATCGGGCATCATCCGTGACCCATAATGAACATACCTGCTAATTTTCAGAAAGATCGGCCGAGTACTTTCAGAGATATTCCATGAAGAAGACAAACCGTTACAGGCCGTTAGTAACGGCTATAACAGTAAACTAAAACATCGGGCATTATTCGTGACCCATAATGAACATACATGCTAATTTTCACAAAGATCGGCCAAGTACTTTCTGAGATAATCCATGAAGAAGAAAAACCGTTACAGGCTGTTACAGACGTTAGTAACGGCTATAACGGTAAACTAAAACATCGGGCATTATTCGTGACCTATAATGAACATAACTGCAGATTTTCAGGAAGATTGGCCAAGTACTTTCTGAGATATTCCATAAAGAAGGAAAACCGTTACAGGCCGTTACAGCCGTTAGTAACAGCTATAACGGTGTAAACTAAAACATCAGGCATCATCCGTGATCCATAATGAACATACCTGCTAATTCTCACAAAGATCGGCCAAGTACTTTCGGAGATATTCCATAAAGAAGAAAAACTGTTACAGGCCGTTACAGCCATTAGTAACGGCTATAACGGTAAACTAAAACATCGGGCATTAATTGTGACCTATAATGAACATACCTACAGATTTTCAGAAAGATCGGCCAAGTACTTTCTGAGATATTCCGTAAAGAAGAAAAACCGTTACAGGCCGTTACAGCCGTTAGTAACGGCTATAAGGGGGTAAAATAAAACATCAGGCATCATCTGTGACCCATAATGAACATACCTGCTAATTTTCACAAAGATTGGCCATGTACTTTCGGAGATATTCCATAAAGAAGAAAAACCGTTACAGGCTGTTACAGCCGTTAGTAACAGCTATAACGGTAAACTAAACATCGGGCATTATTCGTGACCCATTATGAACGTACCTACAAATTTTCAGAAAGATCGGCCAAGTACTTTCTAAGATATTCCATAAAGAAGGAAAACCGTTACAGGCCATTACAGCCGTTAGTAACGGCTGTAACGGGGTAAACTAAACATCGGGCATCATCTGTGACCCATAATGTTCATACCTGCTAATTTTCACAAAGATCGGCCAAGTACTTTCGGAGATATTCCATAAAGAAGAAAAACCGTTACAGCTGTTAGTAACGGCTATAACGGTAAACTAAAACATAGGGCATCATCCTTGACCCATAATGAACATACCTACAAATTTTCAGAAAGATCGGCCCAGTAGTTTTATCTGGAGTGAGTGGAACACATTTTGACCACAGACGGACGGACAGACACATAGACACACACACACACACACACACACACAGACAGCATTTCTTCATTCCTATTCTAAAGTACTCCCTGTTCTATAAGAACTGGGAGTACAAAAAAGGGTGACTGAAATGTGAAACCTTGGATGGGAAATGTTAGGTAAGGTGGGTGCAGAGAGAGAGGGAAAGGGGAGTATTGCAGTGTATGGGAAAGCCACATATGATGGTTTTTCTGGGATGCAGGTTCCAGTATCAGTGGGCTTGTGAAATTAGACATAACAGTCGCATTCTTTGACAGACAGCACTACCCTGTGATTGTGTATTTCATTCTAATTTCAAATGAATGATGAATTTATACTGGGTAGAATCTGAAAGATTCACTGCATGGTATGCAAACTGATGCCATATCTCACTTTTTTTTACAGGGCAGAATACTGAAATGTTGTTTATGCTATAACATTGAAAGTGATCCCTAGTGAATGTGGCAATATATCTTGGGGTTACTGTCATATTTTTTTTTTTACTTTTTGAGTAATGTTTTTTTTGTAAGCTTATGGTGATAGATCAAGAAGAATGCCTGACATGGATTGTCTTATTTACTGTGAGAATGTCAATAGCGAAGCAGTTCTACGAATTATTGCTTGTCCTGTTTTTTTTATCTTTTTTTTTTTCCCTGACAGAACTTTTACATGTGGTTTTAACTCCAAAAGGGCTGTGCATGATTGACATGGCTATAATCAAACTGAAACTGAAACAGAAATTCAGTTGTTTTTACTTTTAAAGAAAATCCTTTTTTTAGCCTGCTGGACCAAATTGACAATCACTTTAAATCCACATTACTGAGTTAAGGTGCAGATTCGTATGCTTTCTTACCTTTTTCTCTTCTGTTCCAAGTAGTTTCAAGCTTGTGAAGTATATGGGGTAAATTCATCTTTTTTTATTTGATGTTCTTTTTTTTTCAGTCCAACTTCTCCATGGGGAAAGGAGGCAGTGCACGGAAGGTTTACATGTTGGACTTTGGTCTGGCCCGACAGTATGTTACTGCCACAGGCGAGGTTCGACCCCCACGTGCTGCAGCCGGCTTCAGGGGCACTGTGCGATACGCCTCCATTAATGCTCATCGCAACAATGTCAGCCACTTTTCTCTCTTCTTTTTGCTATTGTGTTTATAATTTCAGCTTTTGATGTCTGCAAGTATGCAAGTCTTTTTCTTATTTATTCATTTGCTTATTTAATAACATTTGCAGTAGGTTTAATTGGTGATATGTCATTTAACATCTTAGCTGCTGTGGCTTTTTTGGCTGCAGAGGATAATAATTAAACATAACTTGTAGGTTTATAAGTGCTGAAAATAAAGCATGTATCACCAGTTTTTTTTCAATGCACTATCTATTTTAAGTGGTTATAGATACTTATTCAACAGTTTACTAATATTTTGCATAATGAAGCTGAGAGAAATAGTTTCTCATGCCCAGAATACCCTATCCACCCTACCTCACCCCTCCTTATCCCTCCTAAGTGAAAAGTACTTGCAGAAAAATGGCTGCTGATCACTCAGGCGTTGTCTGCTATCAAGTGATAGCATTCAGTTTGACTCATAGTGCATCAGTGCAAGCAAGGCCAATGCCTGAATGATGTGGGTAGAGTGGTGAAGGGGGGTACTTGCAATGCCCAGACCTATCTGTAGCACTAATTTGTTACTTGCTCATGAACGATTCAAGCTAATGTATCAAGCTTTCTGATTGGTGCAAGCTGGGATATGCCTGTCCATGAATATGGCTTGCTAAATTACTATATAGTAACAATGAGGGAAATATTCGTCCAGGGGCACTCTAGGGGGTAGACTTAACAAAGAGGAATATCTCAAATGAAGATCATGGTGGTGTGCTTTTTTAATCCACATGACAACACGGGCAAGGTTTTTGGCATATTGTGCTTAAGACATGGAAGAAAAAGTTAAGAAGAAGAAGAAATAACCCCTCCTATAATTGACAGGCAGTAAAACTTGCCATAGAGAAATACATAATGCAACAAGATGATCGTCGCAGCTCAGAGCAAAGCTCCTGTTTGTAATTGATGATTATATGTAATGTGGCAGGGTTCATGGACATGTGTAACATATATGTCAGAACCTGCTAGCAGACTGTGCTGTAAATATAATTCCTGTGAACAAGTTGGAAGCGTTATAAACATGGAACAGAATCTGTCCAACACATCTTTTTTCTTTTCTGTAAATTGTTGTGATCATTGTCTCATCTTAAGTGCTCTGAATGGCATTACTCTTGCTACGTACTCTGGCTTCTGGCACATAGCCACTTGTAAGTTTGTCTCATCGCAGCCTCAGCTCTGGCAGTCTACAGGTTATGTAACCACTATCAACTCATTGCGTGACAAAACCGCCAGAGAAGACACTGTGCTTCTGCTGCGTCACTGTTGGTGTATAAATTTGCCTGTTGTGAACCAGCTTATGCAGGATACTACATACTGAGAACAGTGATTGCTTGGTCAGGGAGCCAGCTTTGTTGACTGACCTCTGCTATGTCCAGCCAGCAACGCTCCCCATGAACTGACCATAACAGATGACTGTCATGAAGCGACCAGCTCACCATAAACATGGACTTTAAAAAATAAAAAAAAAAAAAAAAGAAGAAGAAAACCTGAGGTTAGCATGAGAGCAGGACGTGAAAGGCCACAGAATTTGAGACTTGTCTTTTTTATGATGATGAAGATGATGATATGGAGTTCCATCCTTTCGTACTGTACCACAACGTCAGCTAGGCCCAAGAGATACTGGCAGCTAGAGTATTGGTCAGGACAGTTGAACAGTATTCTCAGAGATGTATGTATGAAGTGTCTCAAACTCTGGTGTGTGGCACCAGTATTCCCATGTGTAGGAGCCGTTTTAGGCTGAAAAATCATACAAATAAATCATTAAATGTCTCTGAGGGGAAGCAAATCGATGATCATCTAACATGCAGCACCTGTGCAACTGGTACATCTTTTATTTCTTCTTTATGAATTGTTCCCAGAAGTTCCCGCATGTGCTGATTGACACTCCAAAACATTTGCTGTGGAAGTCACCTAAGGCTAGATATATAAGATAATACACACTTGAATTTTTCTTTTCTTTTTCTTTTTTTTAAAAACTTGATCCTAAAGATTTTTTTAGCAAAATGACGATGAAGTCTTTGTACGTTCTTGAAATGTTAACATATTCAGGAATGCATGCAACTGCAAAAAGTCAACTGTCCATTGAATGTAGATGTTTTTGACAGGAAATGGGTCGCCATGATGACCTGTGGTCCTTGTTCTACATGCTGGTGGAGTTCATGGCGGGTCAGTTGCCGTGGCGACGGGTGAAGGACAAGGAACAAGTGGGAGCCATGAAGGAGAAGTATGACCACTTCCAGCTGCTGAAGAACATGCCAGTGGAACTGAGGTCTTTTTTGGAACACCTGCAGACTCTGGACTATATGACGACTCCAGACTACCCCTTCCTCCACAACCTTCTGGAGCAGTGTATGCGTCGCAAGAACATCCGCCACGCTGACCCCTACGACTGGGAGAAGAATTATGGGGACACCTCCATCACCACTACCACCACTTCCCAGCTAGTGGCTATCCGCCAGAGTGGGGGACAAGGGTATGTGTCTGTTCTTCAGTCTCAAAAGAAAAAGAAAAACTGAAAAGGATGGAAAAAATATTACTATGTAGTGGATTCATAGGGAGGCATGATAGGCATGTGTGTTCATATCTGTTCAAATTGGGAGTCCATGTTTGAATGGGTATATTTGTGTAGGGAAGTTAGAGTGAGATACTGCTTCATATAATAGATCTGTTTACCTATACAATCTTTGATTTTTATAGTTTTTGTACCCAACTATGAGATTGACGACAATTTGAGGAAATTGTGGTAATTCATCAGAATGTTCAGTAAGAGAGTTCTCAATGATTGAAGTCCTTTTATTCATACCGGTCATTCAGAACTGCTCTGGAGATTGTGTCAACTTTGTTTCAGCCTGAGGTATTGCAGATCTTAAAGCACTGGAGCTAAAAGGAAAGTCCCAGACTTTTTTTTGCAAAATCATCATGCCATCCTATATGGCCATGTGCACAGTCAAGACTGTAGTGAGTGCTGGGTTTGGCATATCTGCTGTGCAAACTTAATATGAAAATTTTTTTTGTGTGCACAGTCTGAAAGGGATTAGCATGATTGTTTCAAAAAAGAACTATATGCAAAGTAATCATGGCCAGTGAAAAAGGTCACTTTGATCTTTTTCTATTTTTTTAATCCTAATCCCATCCTCTTCCTGTCCATTCTTTGCTTCTTCAGTCTTTCAGTTCTCTCCTGTTGGTGTTGCTTTCCATCCATTCCCACCTTATTTCTCACCCTCTCTCTTTCACAGAGCCTTATACATTCGTGACCTTCCCTTTGTAGCTTTGGTTAGCCTCTTACAGCACAAACATCCATTGTCAGAAGGTGCACATACACACACAATTTCATGCCTGTGAGAGAAGGGGGAGGGGGGGGGGGGGGACAGAAAAAATGAGATATTTCAAAGTTGTCTGGGAAAAATCTCAGTGAGCACAGTTTGAAAGTGTCTGGCAGATACATTAGCTGTAATGACGGTTTATTTGTTTTTAAAAGGGACTGAAAAAATGTTCGCTCTTTTTCCCTTTTAACATTTTTTTTTTGTAATGACATTAGCTGTGTGACTTTACAGGATGTGTGCGTGTTGAACAAAAATTGCATTGCAGGTCGTGTTAATGTTGTACGGATATGACTTTACAGGGTATATGTGTGTTAATGTGTGCGTATGTGAGAGAGAGAGAGTGAGTGTGTGTGTGTGTGTGTGTGTGTGTGTGTGTGTGTGTGTGTGTGTGTGTGTGTGTATGTTGCAGACAATTGTGTCTTGTGCAGAAATGACTTTATAGCTTTGTCTTTTGTGCAGTTATTACTTTTACAGGTCGTGTAAGCTGTGCAGGTTCTGAGTGTGTTGTGAACTTGCAGGTTGGGTATGAATTGCAAATTCAGTTTTACAGGCTGTTCGTGCATGTTTGTGTAGTTTAGAACTGATTTGGCAGGGTTAACACCAGACTTTACAGATGGTCTTTGTATGTTGTACAGACAGGCTTGAAATTGTGTATGTATGTTGTGTAGACGGGCATAAAATTCTTTCGGTTTCAGCCAAAAATCAGTCTGAAAATGAAAAAAAAAAAATCAGCCGGGAAAAAAGTAAAGAAATCACAGTTGAAAATTAGGATATATGAAGCTGTATTCTAACTTGTGCAAAGATATTTTTTGCTGATTATTAATCTGTGGTGCATCAGAAATTATACTGAACACACATTTCAGAAGCATGATAGAAAAACACAGATGTTGGAGTTGTTGCCTTGAGTGAAAGCCCAGGGAAAAAAGAAGGCGCATACTGAGATGAACAATTTCTGCTGTTTCCACTGTGTTCAGACTTCTGTTACGTGTTGCATTCGTTGTTTTAATGTTTTTCAGCCAAAAAGGGCAATGTGGTATTCTTAAAAAGTCTGGAAAGAGCAAAGTGTTGCTCCACAAATCGTCTATGAACAGCATGGACATGTTGTGGTATGATCGAAGTGCCCCCCCCCCCTACCCCATCTATGCCCTGCCCTGCTTTTAGCAACATTTGGAAAAGGAAAGATTGCCCCACCTCCCCACCCTTGTTGTTTATAGCTGTTATATTTTTCTCTTTGCTTTGCTTTAGTTTCATGCCTGATAGAAATAATTTTACAGTATGTGTTTTGACTTTACAGGTATTGCGCGAAACTGACTTTTCACGGATGTGTGCTCTGAACATGATTTTTGTGGATGTGTTTTGAACAGGACTTTACATTTTGAGTGAATGTTTAGTAGAACTGACTTTATGAGAATGTATATGTCTTGTAAACATACGATTTAATTGATTGATTGTGTCATGCAGAACTAACTTTGCAGGCTGTGTGTGTTTGCAGAACGGCAGAACTGACTGAACAGGTTGTGTGTGTTATTAAGATATGACTTGACAGGCTGTATTGTAGATCTGATTTTGCAGGCTGTGTGTTGTGCAGATATGACTTGACAGGCTGTATTGTAGGTCTGATTTTGCAGGCTGTGTGTTGTGCAGATATGACTTGACAGGCTGTATTGTAGGTCTGATTTTGCAGGCTGTGTGTTGTGCAGATATGACTTGACAGGCTGTATTGTAGGTCTGATTTTGCAGGCTGTGTGTTGTGCAGATATGACTTGACAGGCTGTATTGTAGGTCTGATTTTGCAGGCTGTGTGTTGTGCAGAAATGACTTGACAGGCTGTATTGTAGGTCTGATGTTGCAGGCTGTGTTATTAAGATATGACTTGATATGATTCACAGTGCATGTGACCTATCTTGTTGTCCAGGTCAAGGTTTAGCAGCTGTTGCATGTTGTCCAGATCAGATTCAGCAGATTTTGCACATTTCCAGATCAGATTCAGCAGATTTTGCTTGTCCAGATCAGATTCAGCAGATTTTGCACATTTCCAGATCAGAGTCAGCAGATTTTGCTTGTTGTCCTGATCAAGAGTCAGCAGATTTTGCTTGTTGTCCAGATCAGACTCAGCAGATTTTGCTTGTTGTCCAGGTCAGAGTCAGCTGATTTTGCTTGTTGTCCAGATCAGAGTCAGCTGATTTTGCTTGTTGTCCAGGTCAGAGTCAGCAGATTTTGCTTGTTGTCCAGATCAGAGTCAGCTGATTTTGCTTGTTGTCCAGGTCAGAGTCAGCAGATTTTGCTTGTTGTCCAGGTCAGAGTCAGCAGATTTTGCTTGTTGTCCAGATCAGAGTCAGCAGATTCTGCTTGTTGTCCAGATCAGAGTCAGCAGATTTTGCTTGTTGTCCAGATCAGAGTCAGCAGATTTTGCTTGTTGTCCAGATCAGAGTCAGCTGATTTTACTTGTTGTCCAGATCAGAGTCAGCTGATTTTACTTGTTGTCCAGGTCAGAGTCAGCTGATTTTGCTTGTTGTCTAGATCAGAGTCAGCTGATTTTGCTTGTTGTCTAGATCAGAGTCAGCTGATTTTGCTTGTTGTCCAGATCAGAGTCAGCAGATTTTGCTTGTTGTCCAGGTCAGAGTCAGCAGATTTTGCTTGTTGTCCAGGTCAGAGTCAGCTGATTTTGCTTGTTGTCCAGGTCAGAGTCAGCTGATTTTGCTTGTTGTCTAGATCAGAGTCAGCTGATTTTCCTTGTTGTCCAGATCAGAGTCAGCTGATTTTCCTTGTTGTCCAGATCAGAGTCAGCAGATTTTGCTTGTTGTCCAGGTCAGAGTCAGCAGATTTTGCTTGTTGTCCAGGTCAGAGTCAGCAGATTTTGCTTGTTGTCCAGGTCAGAGTCAGCAGATTTTGCTTGTTGTCCAGATCAGAGTCAGCTGATTTTGCTTGTTGTCCAGATCAGAGTCAGCAGATTTTGCATGTTGTCCAGATCAGACACAGCAGACTTATCATGCTGTTCAAATTGCATTGACAAGTTGTGTGTGTGTGTGTGTTTGGCACAGGCCCTACTTGCTGTGCCCCAATGACCAGGGCCATGGAGCCACTGAAGCCATTGAGAACCTCAGCCAGGAGGAAGTGGAAGAGGCACTGAAGAAGCCTGCCAATGACCCCTTGATCATCCCTGTGGACCCTGTGCATCGTGACGTGGACAATCGTCTGCTGGAGGAACAGGGTCTGAGCGGCCTTCAGGCCAGAGACATTGTGCTGGAGAAGAACCATCTGGGCAAGTACGAAGCAGAACAAAAAGGGAAAGACAGCCCTGAAGGGGAAAACGGGAAGCCCAGTGTTGTAGATAATCATGAGAGAAACAGTGATAAAGGAAGAGGTTTGGTCAGTGATACGCCTGGCACAAGAAAAGAACTGACAAATCCTGTGGCTAGTGGGAAGGAGAATATGCACAGGGAGAGAGTGGAAGAGCCATCAGTGCAGAGAAATGACTCGAAGGGCAATATACATGGACCTTTGCTGCATGCAGGGTTGCAGGCTCATTCGCCCCTCAGAAAGGAGGAAGGGAAGTCACATGATACTGGCAAAGAGAGCAGCACTCAGGTTGACAGTTCCTTCACTCACCTGGTGTCGTCCACTCCCAGAGTGTCCCACAAGGTGGTTGAAGCTGCCCCTAAAGGTTCCAGTGCAGATGTCATGGTCAATGGTGAAGCTGGCATTGAAGCCAAGGAAGGGGACAAGTCATATGTCAACAAACCAGCTGGCCTTCCATCTCTGCAGACCAGCCCATGGAAAGAGGAGGTCGAGGGGAAGTATGAAGAGGGGCTGGATGGCTATCAGGTCAGTCGTGCTGTTGTCACCTTTGCCATGCTGCAGACAGATGAAAAGAGTCACACGAATGGGGAGGATGAGGAAGGGGTGGATGAGAACGCCACCCGTGCTGCCCCTTTCACCATGGCCAGCCAGTGGCAAGGCATCTCAGCGCTGGGCTCCAGCGATGAGGAGGAGAGTGATGCTGCCTTGGATGATGCAGGGCCCAAAGAAGGACTCCCACGAATGTCCAAGTCACGTTCTCGGCAGCTGGGCCTGAGAACGTCGATGGATGAGGACGACAATTTTGATAGTGTAGCAAAGACTTCCATGGTTCTTTTGGATGGCAAAGACTCCCATGAGGTTTTGAGAGATTCTCTGGTGTTTGAGCATGATGGTACTTTCTCCAATCACCTTGTGCAGAATGTTAAAAATGATGAGGAGGGCAAGCTGAATCTTCCTGACAGTAGTAAGATGCCTACACCTCATATTGATGACCTCAGTGCCAAACATAACACCTCTAGTCCCAGAAAGATGCCAGAAAAACTGGCCAAAGACATTGGCAATCGTATTGGATCACCTCTCAAACAGGGCCCGGGCAGTCCGTCCAGGCTGTTGTTCAAATTGCGTGAAAATGAGGAGAAGAAAGGGCTGAGGGGGACCTCCAAACTTGTGGCTACTGGCAAACCCCCAATTCATCATAGTATAAAGAAAAGCAAACCTTTAGAAACGACAAAACCTAACCATTTCTCTGCCGATGGCACTAGTGCAATGCCAAATCAGGGTGAAAAGATTGATGTGGTGGACAATGGTGTTCAGAATATAGAACGTAGTCCAAGAGAAAAAAGTTACCAATTTGACCTAAAACTCAACCTTGTTGATGTGAAGTTAGACAGGAAACATGATACTCAGGGGTTTGGTTTGTCAGGTGTGCATATAGAAAATGGTGGTCATGACACTGCCCTAGAAGTTACCCCTTTCTTGAAAGGGAAAAAGGGAGAGAATAGCACAGATGCCATTGCCAAAGATGCTAGAATTTCAGAGGCTGACGCTACTAAAGGAGCACATAAAGAGGACTCATGGACACTGTTCTCTAAAACCAAAGACAAAGTCTCAAACCAGACTGCCAAACTGACAGAATCAAAACACCCCCCAGCCAGCAGTGCCGGTGACCTTCATGTGCAAAGTAGTGGAAAGAAAAATAGCATTCTGTCCAAGATTCCTGGGAGGCTGGGTCGACGGGGCCATAGGAGGACCATGTCCGCGTCCAACGTGGATCATGGCGCCCAGGAGCTGCCTGACATCCCAGAGTGTCTGTCGCCTCTTGGATTGGATGACGATGGTCTTGTGCCACGCCCACCCCCTGGTCCACCTAGGTCTGTTTTCAGCAATGCCAGGTAAGGAGAAAACTGTCAAGTGGATTTGTTCATTCGTTTCTCTGCTTTGTACTTAACCCATATTGATGTTGTCTTGTCTTTTGATTCCTGTCCCTCTTTGCATGTGTGTGAAATAATGATAAAATGGTTCTTCTCACTCCAGATCTATTTTTTTGTGGAAAAAATTTGGAAAGCACATGGGCATCAAAGAAAACCAGATATCGGCATGCTTATTAACTTGCACATATCTAAAAGGAAGCATGTGATTTAGGCATATACCTCACTGTATGAAAAAGCAAACTGTTGAGGGATTGTCAAGGCAAGATGTTATTAGATTTTCAGAATTATCTCTAAGGATTTGTAAGACTGTACTGATATTGTTTGCAAAGTCTTTAGATGTACACCTACAGTGTGAAATTCAGCCCTATTCATAGCAGAGCTATCTGTAATGAGCATGTCATTTGCCGCCTATCCTGCCATGAAAACCACACCAGGGCTGCAAAGGAGTTGAAAGCAAGAACTATATATATATATATGCATATTAAATTACTTCAATAAAATTCAGAATTATTTCATGTCAAACAGAAGACATTGTTTTGAGCCTGGACAGAATTGGAACGGTTTATTGTCAATTTGTGTGTTCCGTATGTCTCACAGTGGTCTTTGATGTATTGTTGGATTTTTTTGTTGAAATTCTTAAAAGAGAAATAGACATTTTTTAAAGTTCTTGCTTTGTGGCATGCTTGGCAAGCTCTTGCGCCCCATTGTTTACCCCAAATACCTACATGACCTGGAATCCAAGTGAGAACAGTATTGTTACTGTTGTTTTTGAGAGAGTTGAACAGTTCATTACATCAAACACAGGATACTTGTTTTGTATAGCAACGCCTTAAGAGCAGAAAGGAAATCAGCACATTCATTGGATTTGGAGCTGTCAGTAAAAGTTGTTTTTTTTTGCAGATGAACGAATGAAGGTTTTTCAGATAAATGAACTTAGTGTTGTGTTGTAGGTTTCATAAGCTGGTGGCATCTTTTTCATTTGGGACTAAATGGTAGATGCACTGGAGTTTCAGAGTCTATGGTAGACTCATTCAATTTGAACTTACCCCAATATTGAGAAATACATCAGGGAAATGAGAGAGTCCTTGATGTGGATTCGCAACAGAGGTATGCAGCAAGAGTTTTACTCAAACTTTACATATAGATGCATTGGATTGAAAACACAGTGGTATGCAGGATTTTCCGGTACAAAGTTCAGGTAGTAGTTAAGAATAAGGCCGTGATTTGTCCGAGAGAGTTCCCCAGGCTCAGCCTACAGAATGTACACAGGGGTGGTTTGGTCTGACCCCTGCATGATATAAGCCCAAGGTGGTGGAAAGGGTCAAGCTCTTTGAAGTAAACAGTCTTAAGATGGTGGAAAGGGTCAAGCACTTTCAAGTAAACAGTCTGAAGATGGTGGAAAGGGTTAAGCACTTTGAAGTAAACAGTCTGAAGATGGTGGAAAGGGTCAAGCACTTTGAAGTTGAACAGTCTTAAGATGGTGGAAAGGGTCAAGCACTTTCAAGTAAACAGTCTGAAGATGGTGGAAAGGGTTAAGCACTTTGAAGTAAACAGTCTGAAGATGGTGGAAAGGGTCAAGCACTTTCAAGTAAACAGTCTGAAGATGGTGGAAAGGGTTAAGCACTTTGAAGTAAACAGTCTGAAGATGGCTGAATGGGTCAAGCACTTTGAAGTAAACAGTCTGAAGATGGTGGAAAGGGTTAAGCACTTTGAAGTAAACAGTCTTAAAACGGCTGAAAGGGTTAAGCACAGACTTAAGATGGTGGAAGGGGTCAAGCACTTTGAAGTAAACAGTCTGAAGATGGTGGAAAGGGTTAAGCACTTTGAAGTAAACAGTCTGAAGATGGTGGAAAGGGTCAAGCACTTTGAAGTAAACAGTCATAAGATGCCTGAAAGGGTCAAGCACTTTGAAGTAAACAGTCTGAAGATGGTGGAAAGGGTCAAGCACTTTGAAGTTAAACAGTCTGAAGATGGTGGAAAGGGTTAAGCACTTTGAAGTAAACAGTCTTAAAACGGCTGAAAGGGTTAAGCACAGACTTAAGATGGTGGAAGGGGTCAAGCACTTTGAAGTAAACAGTCTGAAGATGGTGGAAAGGGTTAAGCACTTTGAAGTAAACAGTCTGAAGATGGTGGAAAGGGTCAAGCACTTTGAAGTAAACAGTCTGAAGATGGTGGAAAGGGTCAAGCACTTTGAAGTAAACAGTCTGAAGATGGTGGAAAGGGTCAAGCACTTTGAAGTAAACAGTCTGAAGATGGTGGAAAGGGTCAAGCACTTTGAAGTAAACAGTCTGAAGATGGTGGAAAGGGTCAAGCACTTTGAAGTAAACAGTCTGAAGATGGTGGAAAGGGTCAAGCACTTTGAAGAAAACAGTCTAAAGATGGTGGAAGGGGTCAAGCACTTTGAAGCAAATAGTCTTAAGATGGCGGAAAGGGTCAAGCACTTTGAAGTAAACAGTCTAAAGATGGTGGAAGGGGTCAAGCACTTTGAAGTAAACAGTCTTAAGATGGTGGAAAGGGTCAAGCACTTTGAAGTAAACAGTCTGAAGATGGTGGAAAGGGTTAAACACTTTGAAGTAAACAGTCTTAAGATGGCGGAAAGGGTCAAGTACTTTGAAGTAAACAGTCTTAAGATGGCGGAAAGGGTCAAGCACTTTGAAGTAAACAGTCTGAAGATGGCTGAAAGGGTCAAGCATTTTGAAGTAAACAGTCTGAAGATGGTGGAAAGGGTCAAGCACTTTGAAGTTGAACAGTCTGAAGATGGTGGAAAGGGTCAAGCACTTTGAAGTTGAACAGTCTAAAGATGGTGGAAAGGGTCAAGCACTGAAGTTGAACAGTCTAAAGATGGTGGAAAGGGTCAAGCACTTGAAGTTGAACAGTCTAGAAGATGGCGGAAAGGGTCAAGCACTTTGAAGTAAACAGTCTGAAGATGGTGGAAAGGGTCAAGCACTTTGAAGTGAAACAGACTGAAGATGGTGGAAAGGGTCAAGCACTTTGAAGTTGAACAGTCTGAAGATGGTGGAAAGGGTCAAGCACTTTGAAGTAAACAGTCTAAAGATGGTGGAAAGGGTCAAGCACTTTGAAGTTGAACAGTCTGAAGATGGTGGAAAGGGTCAAGCACTTTGAAGTTGAACAGTCTGAAGATGGTGGAAAGGGTCAAGCACTTTGAAGTAAACAGTCTTAAAATGGTGGAAAGGGTCAAGCACTTTGAAGTAAACAGTCTTAAAGGGTCAAGCACTTTTAAGTTGAACAGTCTTAAGATGGCGGAAAGGGTCAAGCACTTTGAAGCAAATAGTCTTAAGATGGCGGAAAGGGTCAAGCACTTTGAAGTAAACAGTCTAAAGATGGCGGAAAGGGTCAAGCACTTTGAAGTAAACAGTCTAAAGATGGTGGAAAGGGTCAAGCACTTTGAAGTAAACAGTCTGAAGATGGCTGAAAGGGTCAAGCACTTTGAAGTAAACAGTCTGAAGATGGCGGAAGGGGTTAAGCACTTTGAAGTTGAACAGTCTGAAGATGGTGGAAAGGGTCAAGCACTTTGAAGTTGAACAGTCTGAAGATGGCGGAAAGGGTCAAGCATTTTGAAGTAAACAGTCTGAAGATGGCGGAAAGGGTCAAGCACTTTGAAGTTAAACAGTCTGAAGATGGTGGAAAGGGTCAAGCACTTTGAAGTTGAACAGACTGAAGATGGTGGAAAGGGTCAAGCACTTTGAAGTTGAACAGACTGAAGATGGTGGAAAGGGTCAAGCACTTTGAAGTTGAACAGTCTGAAGATGGTGGAAAGGGTCAAACAGTTTTAAGTTGAACAGTCTGAAGATGGTGGGAAGTGTCAAGCACTTTGAAGTTGAACAGACTCAAGGTGGTGGAAAGGGTCAAGCACTTTGAAGTTGAACAGACTCAAGGTGGCGGAAAGTGTCAAGCAATTTGAAGTTGAACAGTCTTGTTATTCCCCATTCAACCGTAGTCTAATTTAGGCTTGACCAAAGCTCTGTACAGGTGAAGTATTTTGCAGTCAGTGCCCCTGTCTTTATGAACTATGTATGGATACTCTTCAGGACATTTCGGCTTGAAGTCTATAGATTTTGAATTCAACTGCAGAAGTTGAAGTTTAATTTGTGGGGAAAGTTTATTCCAATAAATTTTGCGTCTTCGGATTCCAATCTGTTGGAATTTTGGAATTTTCTTATTAAATTTCTGGATCTGTTAAAAAAGAAATTGTCTGATGTTGTGAAAATGGATACACTGAGGTTTGGTTGACAAAGATATTAAGCCATTATTTTCAGCCCATTGCTGGACTTTCTACATGTGTACTTTACAGTTGGTCCCCAGCAAGAAATAGTTCAGTTGCGAAGAACACAAAATTGTAATAGTGATGATTCAGAACTTTTGCGAATAGAGTTGATTTTGTTACTGGTTTTGATGCTGAAAGATAGAGGAGACAAGATGCTACCTAATCTTATGACCTATCTTTTGCTTATAAATGTCAGAGTGGAACAAACACAAATTTAAAGAGCTATATCAGCTAGAAAGTTTTGGATGAACATGTGTGATGACTATTGAAGGCCAGATCATGGAGGTCTGATAAAATAAAAAATGGCAGATTTCCTTGCAGTGTCAGATTTCGGACAGAATGCCAAATATCTGTGTGATGTCATAGGCATGAAACAGAATGCTATATTTCTGTGATATGTCATAATCTTGAGACAGAAAGCCAAATTTCTGTGTCATAGGCCTGAGATAGAAAACCAAATTTCTATACAGTGTCATGGGCCTGAGACAGAATGCCAAATTTCTGTGTAATGTTGTAGGCCTGAGACAGAATGCCAAATTTCTATATAGAGTCGTGGGCCTGAGAGTGAGACAGAATGCCAAATTTCTATGTTATGTGGTACGCCTGAGACAGAATGCTGAATTTCTGTGTAATGTCATAGGCTTGAGACAGAATGTCAAATTTCTATGTAATGTTGTAGGCCTGAGACAGAATGCCAAATTTTCATGTAGTGTCGTAGGCCTGAGACAGAATGCCAGATTTCTATACGGTTTGATAGGCCTGAGACAGAATCAATGCCAAATTTCTGTGTAATGTGGTAGGCCTGAGACAGAATGCCAAATTTCTGTGTAATGTGGTAGGCCTGAGACAGAATGCCAAATTCCTGTGTAGTGTGGTGGGCCTTAGACAGAATGCCAAATTCCTATGTAGTGTTGTGGGCCTCAGACAGAATACCAAATTCCTATGTAGTGTTGTGGGCCTCCGACGGAATGCCAAATTCCTACGTAATGTTGTGGGCCTCCGACGGAATGCCAAATTCCTATGTAGTGTTGTGGGCCTCAGATGGAATGCCAAATTCCTATGTAGTGTTGTGGGCCGCAGACAGACAGCCAAATTTCTGTGTAATGTCGTAGGCCTGAGACAATGCCACATGTCTATGTGTCGTGGCCCCTAGACAGAATGCCAAATGTCTGTGTAGTGTCGTAGGCCTGAGACAGGAATCCAAATGTCTGTATAGTGTTGTAGGCCTAAGACAGGAATCCAAATGTCTGTGTAGTGTCATATTAGGCCTGAGACGGAATGCCGGATTTCTGTGTAATGTCATACGCCTGAGTCTGAATGCCAAATTCCCATCTAATGTCTGAATGCTAAGTTTCTATGTAGTGTCATAGGTCTGAGTCTGAATGCTAAATTAATGTGTAGTGTGTCTCAGTCTGAATGCTAAGTTTCTATGTAGTGTCATAGGTCTGAGTCTGAATGCTAAATTAATGTGTAGTGTCATGGGCTTGAGACAGAATGCTGTGTTCTGTGTACAGTCATACGCCCTAGGGAGATGGAATGCAAAATTTCCGTTTTTAATAGGCCTCCGATTTGAGTAATTTCATAAGGTCTCAGACAGAATGCCAAATTTGCATACAGTTTAGAGGCCTTAAAATGGAATGCTAAATTGACAGAATGCCAGATTTCCATGTAGTTTCGTAGCTTCAGACATAATGCCAAATTTGCATTGTATGAAATCTCAGACATAATGCCAAATTTGCATATAATGTTAAAAGTTTCAGCAAGAAATACAAATTTCTGTGCATTTTCATAGGTCTGCTTCAAACAAAATGCTAAATTTGCATGACAATATTAACGTAAGTTCTGGCCAGAATGCTGCTTTGCATACAGTGTTATACTCATAGTCATTGGATGCAGAGAGATTGCCAAATTTCTGTGTAGTGTTACAGGCCTCAAACAGAATGCCAAAGTCCAATGTAATGTCACAGACCTCAACAGTACTAGATTTCCATATTGTGTAGTACATCTCGGACAGAATGCCAAATTTCCATGAAGTGGCTTAGGCCTTTTCCAGATTAAAATTGATAACGGTGGCAGTGACACTTTATGTATGAATAAGCTTTGTAGACTAAATGGTCAACCATGGCATGGTATTTTCAGAAATGGCATTGTTCTTTGGCGGTGTGCCCATCAATTTCTAATTTTTTAGGCATATGAGGCATGAGTTCCTTTTTTATTCTGTGACTCGGCATAAACAGCTTGCTGATGCAGTTGGTTCATAGTTTGAAGGATTTTTTTTTTCAAGAATCTTTGCCAGATTCTGGAATTGAAAGGGCCCTCTGCCATTATGGAGGGGAAAACTCTTTGGTCTAGATATGGTTGCGTATTTTGACAACAGTTAGGAGAGTTCCAGGATATAGTTAAACTCAGGAAAATATGTCAGCTACAATGGATTTTATCCAGGCCAGCTGAGGAGTTGATATGTCTGATAGACATATTTTACAGCTTTTAGCATACTACAGAGTTATAATTTTTCTGATGTTTGATACTTACTTTAACTAGCTTTCAGTGTTATGAATGAGAATTATGAAGTACATATAGGTGCCCACCACTTTTAAGTTTTAGAACTTCTTAGCCCTCCAGCATCCAAGTTTTTCCTTATTTTCCACTTCTGTGTCTTATAATTGCAAGAAGTATAACAAAATACTAACTGTAGATCTTTTGGTTAAGAGAAGTCAGCACAGACTGACGGAAACCTTGTGAATGTAATTTGAATTAACTTCCAGTCATGGCTTCATGATGTGGCAGTAACACTTTATTGGAGGCCAGAAGGGATAGGTCGACACTGTGTGTGACTTTGTGAGAGCTGTCTTCAGCAGGTGAGCTTTAAATGTCAGTGCTAGTTTTGAAGTTGGGGTTTGAGAGAATTCGTTTTAGGTTTCCTGCAACCCCTTCAAAGTTTTGAAGTTGGGGTTTGAGAGAATTTGTTTTAGGTTTCTTTTAACCCCTTCAGGTTTCCCCTGCGTACAAAAGATGATACAGCTGTTTTGGCCAGAGATACTTATTTTCCTGTACACACGCATGCACATGCACGCACGCACGCACGCACGCACGCACGTGCACACACACACACACACACACACAGAGACTTATATTACACATGGGCAAAACGTACTGGCTAACACCTGTGAGTGCATCAAGCTGCATGTGCATGCATTATTGAAAGTCAGTTCTAAGGAAGGAGTGTACCTAGTAATTTAAAGGTTAATTGTAAGAGTGATGTTTATGTTGTCATCCATATGGTGCAGTACATATGCACACACAAAACAAAGTGTAAAGTAACATGGTTTTAATATACAGTTTAAAACAGGCAAGTGAATTCCTTGACAACAATGTTCTCTTCAGTGCAAAATGAAAGCTGTTTGAGGAGTATTGTTTTGTTTATTTTTATGTCTCATAAATGCAGACATCAAGAAGTCAACATTGACTTGCCCTTGGAATAGAAATAAAACATGGCCGATTGTGGCTGAGCAGGAAACAGAAGTGGGCTATTCACACTTCATGCCAGTCCACTTGACTCAAAGCAGAGCACACAATTTGATAGGGTCTCACGAACATAACTGTTATATCTTCTTTCTTTTTGTCAAAACTTGTTTCTGTATGCTTTATACCTTTGATATATCTTTACAGTTTCACATTGTCTTTTTGGTATGTTTTTGAAAAAATATTGATTAGGGATTTGACAGTAAACCTTTCCTGCTAGCTTGCCTTGTTTGATAAGCAGTGAAAGTTAGGCACCCTGTTTTTTGCTGACACCATTTCTGGAAAAGTACAAAATAGATTTTATGTAAAGAATAATCAGGGGATGTGTGCTCTACTCTAGAGCACTTTGTGAGCTGAACAGTGAACTGTGGTAGTTTTCAAAGCTCTTCAATAGACAGTAAGTAATCAGTCCATAAAATTTAGTAATGAATTTAAGTGTTCAACATGATGGATATTTTGGCAGTGATACTGACAGGCTTGCTGAAGCTAGCTGAGCAAAATAGTTATTATTCAGTAGGGGATTATGGAATTTGGACATGTGGTGTTGGATTTTTTTGCTTTTGAACCTTAAAATCTGATATGATATGTGGTATAGAAAGGTTAAATTTAATGTCTGGTGTTGTGGAAGGAGAATCGCAGAATGTGTGCATGGTAACGTGACTGTACAGCTGTCTTTTCTTGAACAGGTTCACACATTCTGTTTGTTACAAGCGCCTGTAATTTTCTTTTTTTTTTCTTCTTTTTAACCTGAGAATACAGAAAGCTTTGTGGATTTTTGGGTGTGAATTTTGATAGACAAGATTACACTTTTTATTTCAGACAACCAGGGATAGGGAGGGATGGTATGAGGTGGGCAGGTACATGTTAACACTGAATGTTTCGTTGTCTTTGTACAGGTTCAGGATATTTAAATCATGTATCACTTATTTTTCCAGCTGTTAAATAATCTGATAAATTTGTTTGAAGAAAAAGGGTTTATTTTGAAAATTTAAAATGTTCATTTATTACAAAACAAAAAGATTGTTATATTGTTGCTATGAAATCACATAATGTACAGGAAAAAGGATGTGTGTAACTGTGAGCATGCATGTTTACTTGAGAACAAGACGTGTGTAGATGTTTTTGAAGTAGTTTTTCACATGCATGTGTATTAAGGGAGGGAATTTAGGAGAAAAAGCAAGCCCATGTTTACAAGTCCTTGTCAGCTCCTCTCCAGACCCTGGGAACTGCCTTTTTTTTTCAGCTGGCTATTGTTAGCTGTGATTGGTTGATGAACATGGCTTTTCAGTGTTACAAAGAGCAGTAGTAGTATGGTCAGAATGAATGAAAACGACCATTTCCAGTCAGAGTTGCTTTATTGTGCAGGCAAGCTGCATGCTGTTACTTTGGTTCTGTTTAGTTCGGCAAACTTTTGTTGTTGTTGTTGTTGGTGTGAATCCCTTTTTGTTGTTTCCTTTGTTGTGCAGACGGCGGAGATACAAGGTGGCAAATGGTTCGAGTCCCCGTGAGCCAACGACCCCATAACTTGCACCGCTAAGTCCACCCTGCACTGCCACCTGTTAGTTTGAGTTCTTGTTTTTGTTTTGTTTTCTTCCCCCTCCCCTCATTCCTTGAACTGTCCGTGTTTTAGTCTCATTTTGATTCCTTCCTTTGGTTTGTTCCTCAGTTTGACCTTACAGTGGACTGTTCTTATGCAATTTGTTGACAATTTATGTCAACCAAAGTTGCAAATTTTGCTGTCGTAAAGTGTGTAAAGACAAAATGATAAAACAGCATGCGTTTATGACATAAATTGACAGCCTAATTTGGAGCAGCAGATAATGATTTGTTTCAGGACTGAAAAGGGCAAAATGATAAAATGGCGTGTGATTCTTATGGAAATTTGCTGCCAAATGACTTTGGAGTGGTCAATCTGATTATAGATATCTATCATCAGGTGGCTGGATCATTCCATATGATTGCTAAATTTATCAGAATTTGTGAAAACATCTTTATGACTTTCCAAGGCTACATCACAATGTTGTTATGCTCTGCATAGTTATGCGGGGATTGTGTTCAGTTGTGACAAGCTCCTAGCATAACATTATCAGTCTCCAAAATCCCCCCAAGTCGGAGTGTGGCTGCCCATGTGGCGGGGTAATCAAAAACGGTGACACACGTAATATTCTCATCCCCAGCTGATGCATTTGTACCATAGTGTTCAAGTACTTAGGCTGTTCGGATGATCCCTGGAGTCTTTTAGCCAGGGTACGACGACAATAACAACAACTTTCCAGTCTTCTCTTCATACTTACCCGTCCAAACAAATGTCTTTCCCCACTTGGTATAGAACACTGCCATTGGTTTAAACAAATTTTATTTGTTCGAGAACAGTTTTGCAGCAATATTAATCAAATCATGGAGTACAACAAGCATAGGCTTATAAACCGTACTCTTACAAAAAAAATGTACGTTGGAGTGGCTGCGTCAAAAAGTTACCAAAATGGAATTGGAAAGGAGGAAAATCAACAGACATAAACAAAAACAAAACAACAACAAAGACAAGCGAACAAACGAAAAATGTTTACACACACAAGAGTACACTCAAACTACAGCACAATAATAAAATAACCCAACATGCCTGAACCACACCATGCCATTTCAATCAATAGTATTCCATCTTTATCTGAATCAGGATCAACTGACTGTCTATTCAATATTTCCAGCACCTAATCTATGGTGAATGTATGGCGAAGCCGAGTATGTGAATCGCTTGTTTGTGACGTCGTAGTGAATGGAAAAACAATCGGTATAAATCGATGAAAAACACTTAACTGAACAGTGCTCTGACAAAGTAAATATCTGTGAGCACAGGTCAGGGAATCGCGCAACTGTGACATTTCTTTCTGGCATTTCTGTCTCATCAGATTGGAGAGTGAGAGTATCGGGAGTTAGGTAACCCTAGTTGTTCGCATTTCAGCGACGTCGGCGGTGAGCCATATGGTCACAGAAGCCATATGGTTGCAGAAATGGGAGGTTGGCGGTGTAAGGGTTAATGGCACCCCTTGATTCAGGTATTCAATAGCACCCCTTGATTCAGGTATTCATTAGCACCCCTTGATTCTGGTATTCAATGGTGTCCCTGGATTCAGGTATTTAATGGCATCCCTTGATTCAGATATTTAATGGCATCCCTTGATTCTGGTATTTAATGGCATCTCTTGATTCAGGTATTTAATGGCATCTCTTGATTCAGGTACTTAATGGCATCTCTTGATTCAGGTACTTAATGGCATCTCTTGATTCAGGTATTTGATGGCATCTCTTGATTCAGGTATTTGATGGCATCTCTTGATTCAGGTATTTAATGGCATCTCTTGATTCAGGTATTTAATGGCATCTCTTGATTCAGGTATTTAATGGCATCCCTTGATTCAGGTATTTAATGGCATCCCTTGATTCAGGTACTTAATGGCACCCCTTGATTCAGGTATTTGATGGCATCTCTTGATTCAGGTATTTAATGGCATCTCTTGATTCAGGTATTTAATGGCACCCCTTGATTCAGGTATTTAATGGCACCCCTTGATTCAGGTATTTAATGGCACCCCTTGATTCAGGTATTTAATGGCATCTCTTGATTCAGGTATTTAATGGCACCCCTTGATTCAGGTATTTAATGGCACCCCTTGATTCAGGTATTTAATGGCACCCCTTGATTCAGGTATTTAATGGCACCCCTTGATTCAGGTATTTAATGGCATTCCTTGATTCAGGTATTTAATGGCACCCCTTGATTCAGGTATTTAATGGCATTCCTTGATTCAGGTATTTAATGGCATCCCTGGATTCAGGTATTTAATGGCATCCCTGGATTCAGGTATTTAATGGCATTCCTTGATTCAGGTATTCAAAGGCATTCCTTGATTCAGGTATTTAATGGCATCCCTGGATTCAGGTATTTAATGGCATCCCTGGATTCAGGTATTTAATGGCATCCCTGGATTCAGGTATTTAAAGGCATCCCTGGATTCAGGTATTTAATGGCATCCCTGGATTCAGGTATTTAATGGCATTCCTTGATTCAGGTATTTAAAGGCATCCCTGGATTCTGGTATTTAATGGCATCCCTGGATTCAGATGTTCAATGACACATGTGTTCATGATTTATTGTCATTCTTGAGGGTTTTTTTTATTTGAGTGATGGGCTGGTGGTGCTCCATATCAGGGCTTCCCTGTTTCGAAATCCCTGCTTGTGCTAGGTGGATCTGTTTCTGGAGC
This sequence comes from Conus canariensis, assembly GCA_033310375.1. NCBI lineage: Eukaryota > Metazoa > Mollusca > Gastropoda > Neogastropoda > Conidae > Conus > Conus canariensis. Next base: position 64,339,715 of record CM065717.1, read on the forward strand.
CTTTCGTCATTTATTGGCTCTGGTCTTCTCCTTTTCCTGTTCCTTATGCTTCTTTCGTTTTCTTATTTTTGGCTTTATGTTGTTATGCAGAGTTTGAAGGAGAATAGTGACTATACTTTGGCCTCTGAACTTAAGCTGTGACCTTTAGGGCCTTTTAATAACCTTTACCAGCCCTGTCATCCAATAGTGGGTGACGGGATTTCTTCCCCTCGAGCCGCCTCACCCAAGGCTGGGTGACGGACAGACAGTACATTCTGCCGTCACCCACTATTGGGTGATGGGAAATGAAAAATTGCCACTTGCCATAAAATGATCCAAGGGAAATAAGCTCTGTAACTAGTCTTGGGGATGTTGTAGCGAGTTGTAGACCTTACTTTCAGTGCTCTGTCATGAACTTGGCTGACCCCAGCAGCTTTGAAACAGGGGAAGTGACGGCACCGGGCTTTGCCTCTAAGTGCGCGCAAAAAGATGTTGGTCAGACGAAGGGGTGGTAGCGATTTCTCGCTCAATGAAGCGCTTGAATCATATTACAGAGTGGATCTGGTGATTAGGGGAGTGAAAGAGAGATAGAAAACTGTGAAAGAGAAGAGGAAAGTGAATTGTTTGAAGATGCAGCCATCCCTTCATCTTCTGATTTGGTGTTGTAAAAGAACGGAATAGAATGTAAACAAAGAATTTTTTTTACTTGTCAGACATGTTTTCAACGCACAGTCGTGTCTACACATTGAAAGTAAATGATTTGAAATTACTATGTTCAGTTAGTTGAGTGTTTGTTCTTTCCTATGACACCTAACACAACACTGTCAGTTGTTGTCTAGCTAACGTAAAAATAAATTAAAAAGTGGTGAAATATGCGCGTTGGCAGGGACTGAGTGCCATGCGCGAGTGTGCGGCAGCAGGGAATTGTGCCGTACTCGCCACTCTCGGCTAGATAGTATTAAGCCATATGGTGCCAAGTCAGAGTTTCGGTCAGCCGTGTGGTCTTGGAGGACTTAAATTAATTACCATGTGAGCTGAGCCCCACTATCCTTTTTGATATTCAGGTATTTGTTTGGACAGGTAAGTATGAAGAAAAAGAATTTTACCCCCAAAAGTAGTTTTATGACATACTTACCTGTCCAAACACTATGACACCCTCCTCCCCTCCCTGCCTTGTGGAAAAGAAGTAAAAAAAGAACTCTGTCGACCATGATGCTAAGTTGTCAGCTCAGCAAGTGGTATGTAGACTTCCTTCCCGCACTCCATTTTATTTTTGATGGGAATCCTGATGCATGGCGGTGTTCCATGCCATGTGGGGATAAGGCATTTGTTTGGACAGGTAAGTATGTCATAACACTACTTTCGGTTGTAAAATTCCTGTTAAAGAAATGACCATCTAAGTTGAAGTTTAATAAATTTTGTTGGTATGAAAGTATACTATTGATTGTCCGAGTCAGATCTGAAATTCTAACAGTAAACAAGTCTTCTTTTGTATAAGTGTGACAGTTCATGTCTGGAAGTGGAAGTAACCATTTGATTTGTTGTACAAAGTTGAATTTATGAAAACAAACATTTGGAGTTTAACTTTGCTGAACTAGATGCAGTAATCTTTGAAGCAACATAGCACACTGAATTTCAGTCAGCTTTTACAGCTGTTCATGTCACCAAATACCAGAAAACTCAACTTATGTTTTATAAACAACCCATTCCAGATCAGGAAAGAAAAGTTTTGTTTTCAGCAGTCCTGTTGACACTAAAATGTTGTTGCTGACAGGTAAAGTGGCTTTAAATTCAGTTGTATCTTTGTTTGTTTTTTCAACTGACTTTGTGTGCATGTTGCAGGGATTTTTTTGTCAAAAGGATATATAAAATTTTTTCACCATACTGTGTTACCTCCTCATCCTCAGTCCATGTGTCGTCCCACCCTTATGTCATGTTTTGCTTCCAAATTATCATGACCGCTACTTAAAACAACTTATTTGCACTTGCATTCATGTGCTGTTCTGTCGAATTAAGTTCGGAACACATTTTTTTAAAAAGAATATTGCTATATTAATGAATACAGAACCCAGAAGGAATTTCAAGGTGTTGGTGGTAGAATGTATTACTGGTTAAACCCCAAACATTGTTTCAAGGACATGGGCGTCTGTGGCAAAATACACGGTACATAAGTCACAAGAACTCGGACAAATGGAAAACATTGCCTCTGACAAGAGAACAACAGAAATAGTGGAAACAAGCAAGGGAATTACCTTTGCTAAGCGAACAACAATTTGAAAGAAGTGTCCACTACTTACAATCTAGCCTTTTTTTCTTTTTTTCTCAGATAGGGGGTAGGATGGAAAGGGAAGTTTAGGGTTGGGAGAAGGGAGGGGAAGGGGGAATGGAAAGGTACCATAGAATTGATCATTGCTTCACCAGTTTTGTTGTATTCCTTCAATTGCATCTGTTCACACAAAGATTTTAGTTGCCATTGTTAACATTGGCATTACCTAAGTCAAGTTATGCCATTAAAAAAAAGGTCAACTTGACATGCTTTTTTTGTTCTCTTCAGATGCATGAAGAAGTGACAGCAGACATCCCTGGCAACATTCTTCTCATCAGCTGCCCTGTCTTACAAGATCTGATTAGTCAGATATCCCGGGAAACAGTGTTTTCTCCAGCTGCCCTCACTCACAAGATCGGATGTCCCTTGCAATGGTCTTTTCCTCAGCTGCCCTGTCACACAAGGTGTCCCTGGCAACGGTCTTTTCTTCAGCTGCCCTGTCACACAAGGTGTCCCTGGCAACAGCCTTTTCTTCAGCTACCCTGTCACACAAGGTGTCCCTGGCAACAGTCTTTTCCTCAGCTGCTCTGTCACACAAAATGTCCCTGGCAACAGTCTTTTTCTTCAGCTACCCTGTCACACAAGGTGTCCCTGGCAACAGTCTTTTCTTCAGCTGTCCAGTCACACAAGATGTCCCTGGCAACAGTCTTTTCTTCAGCTACCCTGTCACACAAGGTGTCCCTGGCAACAGTCTTTTCCTCAGCTGCTCTGTCACACAAATTGTCCCTGGCAACAGTCTTTTTCTTCAGCTACCCTGTCACACAAGATGTCCCTGGCAACAGTCTTTTCTTCAGCTGTCCAGTCACACAAGATGTCCCTGGCAACAGTCTTTTCTTCAGCTGTCCAGTCACACAAGATGTCCCTGGCAACAGTCTTTTCTTCAGCTGTCCTGTCACACAAGATGTCCCTGGCAACAGTCTTTTCTTCAGCTGTCCAGTCACACAAGATGTCCCTGGCAACAGTCTTTTCTTCAGCTGTCCAGTCACACAAGATGTCCCTGGCAACAGTCTTTTCTTCAGCTGTCCAGTCACACAAGATGTCCCTGGCAACAGTCTTTTCTTCAGCTGCCCTGTCACACAAGGTGTCCCTGGCAACAGTCTTTTCTTCAGCTGCTCTGTCACACAAGATGTCCCTGGCAACAGTCTTTTCCTCAGCTGCCCTGTCACACAAGGTGTCCCTGGAAACAGTCTTTTCTTCAGCTGCCCTGTCACACAAGGTGTCCCTGGCAACAGTCTTTTCCTCAGCTGCCCTGTCACACAAGGTGTCCCTGGCAACAGTCTTTTCTTCAGCTGCCCTGTCACACAAGGTGTCCCTGGGAACAGTCTTTTCTTCAGCTGCCCTGTCACACAAGGTGTCCCCGGCAACAGCCTTTTCCTCAGCTGCTCTGTCACACAAGATGTCCCTGGCAACCGTCTTTTCCTCAGCTGCCCTGTCACACAAAATGTCCCTGGCAACAGCCTTTTCTTCAGCTGCCCTGTCACACAAGATGTCCCTGGCAACAGTCTTTTCTTCAGCTGCCCTGTCACACAGGGTGTCCCCGGCAACAGTCTTTTCTTCAGCTGCCCTGTCACACAAGGTGTCCCTGGCAACCGCCTTTTCTTCAGCTGCCCTGTCACACAAGATGTCCCTGGCAACAGTCTTTTCTTCAGCTGCCCTGTCACACAAGGTGTCCCTGGCAACAGTCTTTTCTTCAGCTGCCCTGTTACACAAGGTGTCCCTGGAAACAGTCTTTTCTTCAGCTGCCCTGTCACACAAAATGTCCCTGGCAACAGTCTTTTCTTCAGCTGCCCTGTTACACAAGATGTCCCTGGCAACAGTCTTTTCTTCAGCTGCCCTGTTACACAAGGTGTCCCTGGAAACAGTCTTTTCTTCAGCTGCCCTGTTACACAAGGTGTCCCTGGCAACTGTCTTTTCTTCAGCTGCCCTGTTACACAAGGTGTCCCTGGAAACAGTCTTTTCTTCAGCTGCCCTGTCACACAAAATGCCCCTGGAAACAGTCTTTTCTTCAGCTGCCCTGTCACACAAGGTGTCCCTGGCAACAGTCTTTTCTTCAGCTGCCCTGTTACACAAGGTGTCCCTGGAAACAGTCTTTTCTTCAGCTGCCCTGTCACACAAAATGCCCCTGGAAACAGTCTTTTCTTCAGCTGCCCTGTCACACAAGGTGTCCCTGGCAACAGTCTTTTCTTCAGCTGCCCTGTTACACAAGGTGTCCCTGGAAACAGTCTTTTCTTCAGCTGCCCTGTCACACAAAATGCCCCTGGCAACAGTCTTTTCTTCAGCTGCCCTGTCACACAAAATGCCCCTGGCAACAGTCTTTTCTTCAGCTGCCCTGTTACACAAGATGTCCCTGGCAACAGTCTTTTCTTCAGCTGCCCTGTTACACAAGATGTCCCTGGCAACAGTCTTTTCTTCAGCTGCCCTGTCACACAAAATGTCCCTGGCAACAGTCTTTTTTTTCAGCTGCCCTGTCACACAGGGTGTCCCCGGCAACAGTCTTTTCTTCAGCTGCCCTGTCACACAAGATCCCTTCTCTGCTGCCCATGTCCTCTTTCCTCTGACCCTAATGCATCCACTCTTCCTCTTGTCAAAAGACTTGCTCCCAGTTTTTCTCTTTTGTTTTGTTTCAGCGTGGGATCCTGCACTTCCTGTGCGATGCTTTTAACCTTTTTTGTGTAACACTGTAGACCAGCTTCTGCTGTGAAGAAATTTGCATCAGCAGTATCTCTGTCAGCATCTCGTGTGGTGTATGTCTTCACCGCTTGGATTGTCAGCACTTCTTGTTACTCTTGATCCATTAATTTTTGCACCTCATTCAAAACATTCGTGGCCATTTGATTGATGTCTGACATACAAGCAGAAGTGTTCAGTTGCGTACCTACTTCAGAGACTGGGTGCTTGGTGATGGCTGATTGATTTAATTGGGTCAGAAATGATATTGGAGAACAGTGATTTGTTTGTGTACTACAGTCTTGATACAGTCTTTGTGATCAGATGGGCTGCAAATGATGTGATAGTTGTGTTTCTCTATTTTTTGTGTATGCTTGTCTACTTCCTGTTACCAGATTTTTGATCGACTGAAAGAAGAATGTGTCTCCATTAGATTACCAGGGAGTTAACAAGTTGCTGAGAAAGAGTTTTTTTTTTTCTCCATATTATTTTGTTGGGAATAGCAGTCATGTGTGCAAGAGCTGCGTGGAGTTGTTAGAAATTGGCCCAACATTATGTGTAACGTCATTCTCCAGCAGTTCGTTGTCCCTGTTGCAGCCAGAGGCACCAGACATCCTGCCAGGCTGTTTGGGATTGGTTTAGTTGCTGTCTTGTTCTACATGACTGTGGCATTACTTTCATATTGCCCGTTCAGGTTCCCTTGTCCACAGCCACATCCAGACTGTCTCAGCACTGTCATCCATAGGGAGCAACCATTGTCGGGCCATGAGGAGGTGGCCTACCTGAGGAGATGCTGCATTGCTACTGAGTCACTTGGGTGGTGTTCACTGGTGCTGGCACACATGTGGAGGTGAAATCAAAACTGAGGTCACCATCAGAGCAGGGCATGAGGGCTCCAGAATTTGAAGCTTTTTTTTTCTTAATGATTAAGATGGGGATGATGAAGGTGATGCCATGGAGTTCCGTACTGGTTTGAAACTATACGACAGGACAGGACCGCACTGTATGTCCCCTGTTTTAAACATGTGTCACACAGGCCCAGAAGATGATGCAGTATCATTGGTTGGGAAATTTGAACACCACTCTCGGTGACAGATCCATGAAGTAGCTGAAATTTGAATGTGTGGTTCCAGTTTTCTTATTTGAACTAATTGTACACTCAGCTGTTGAAAGGAGCTGGCTTAGGCTGAATAATCCCATGGTTGTGATGGGATTCAAACCCATGACCTCCCAGTCTGCCAGTCATGGCGCTAATCAATGCAGCTTGGCGGGTGATGTTTGGGTCTCTTTGTTTATGATGCTATGGGCTTCTTGAAGGGGTTGTTGCCTTCCAAAGGTTCTCCACTAGATGCTAGGTTTATCTGCATATTGTCAGTGCCAAGTGGGGTGGACAGGGTTTTTCTTTTTCTCTGGTATTAACATTTGAAAGAAAAAATCTTGTTCAGCAAACAGATGACTGTTGGATATTTTGAATGACTTGCTGAGAAAGAGTCTGATTTATGTTGTTTTGACTTGCATGGGATCAGGCATAAAACATAGGCAAGTAAAGCTTTGGAATTCCAGAGTTTCATCTGAAGTGTCGGCGTTGAGATGAAACTTCTGTGGGGCTGATCAGCTTGGACTTGTGGAGCATGGTTGTCCACAACCATGATTCTCCAGGGGAGCAAGCAGCAGGAAACACACAAAACAAGATACTATGTAATGCAGTACAGAAAGGACTTAGTGACAGTTACTCTACACTTGTTTCATGTGTTTTATGTGTACTTTGACTTGCTTTCAGTAACTGTACAGGCTGTTTCAGTTTCAAGTGGTGAACCAGCTGATGCTATGAAGATAAATGAACTGATACTTGTGTGATTGAAGAGAATCAGCTGACAGTTGTTGTTACACCTTCCCAATGGTGGGAAAAAGACGGCCATATTTTGTTATCCAAACTGATCTCCTAAGTAGATTAACGTACATATGATACATATAAGACATGGATTGCTGTGATGGTTGTCCTTATTTCCATAATGAATTTATGCCACATGTTGTGGAGAGCTAATCACACGGCTGATAAGACTGGAGTTAGGTACTAATCGCTGCCTAACAGAATTTTCAACAGACATGCAAAGGGAGCATGCTGAGTTGATTGCTGGTTCTTGTGGTCTGTGTATGTTTGATAGGAAGTCACACTCCTGATCAATTTGTGTGGGGGATTTTTGTTTCTAATGCATCAAACTTGTTTTGATGAGTGTCTGGCTAAAGATGGATGCATAGCGCTTCGAAGATGGATTTCATCCGTTTCAAAGCTAGATTATTAATGAAAAAAAGATGGATGCATAGTGCTTCGAAGATGGATTTAATCTGTTTCAAAGCTGGATTGGCATGGAAAAAAAATACTGAAAAAAAGATGGATGCATAGCGCTTCGAAGATGGAATTCATCTGTTTCAAAGCTAGATTGGCGTGGAAAAAAATTAATGAAAAAAAGATGGATGCGTAGCGCTTCGAAGATGGAATTCATCTGTGTCAAAGCTAGATTGGCGTGGAAAAAACTAATGATCAGGTTGATGATCAGAATTGAACTGATTGATGGTCTTTTAGTTATCGATTTTTGCTTCTTGTGACACTCGATACGATCTGGTCCTCGGTTATATGGGTCGAGTGGATTGTACATTTGCATTTTTTATTTTTTATTTTTTCCAGTTGTAGGTGTCGGAAATATTAATTCCAGCCATTTGGAAGGAATATTTTCCCGATTTCCTGAAATATCTTGAGGTGTGCTGACAGCACTGTTTGTAAAAAATCGTTTGGAACATTTTGTGCAACAGGCTTTTGTGGTTTGTTTATGTTTTAGAGAAACAGCATATAATCAAACATGTACTATATCAGGGCAAGGAAATTTATGAGGAAAGCTGCAACATTGTATGTTATCTGCTTCTTTTGGATGAGCTGTGATGTTGTAGATGAGTGCTTGCCTATGTTTGAACCTGTAGATTTATTTTGAGTAGAAGAAAGAGGGGCCTTTTTCATGAAGGCTGAAATCAAATGAATTGATATTTTAACTGACCGATGCATAGTATTATGGTCACTGACCAGCATTATGTGCTTAATTTTTGTGCGCGGACTCGGAATTCAATTTGTACTGACGTAAAGCCCCCAGTTAGGGGAGGGTGATGAACAGGACAACCACAGTAAAATGTATGCATATTGATGTATTGAATTTATTTCCATCGGTTGATATGAACAACAACTGAGTTTATCCACCCTGATAATGTTGAAATGGGATATATGGCTTTTGAGCATGGAGATCAAATATTGAAAACTTGGTTAAAGACAGACAGAACTGTATTTGTGTAAAGAAAGATTGTCTTTTCACTGGTCATTTTTCATGCTTGCCAAATCAGAAATTAAATTCATAGGGGCTTTGCCTGTAGAAGGTTTTAAGAGAGACAGAATCCATTCAAGAAAGAATGGTAATGCTTCTAGGGGACTGCGAGATTTTCGTAAGTCATTTCGACAGCCACAGGGTATAAAACCTATTACCAGCGTGTGCTAAGATCAACTGACAGTTAACTGTGACATGATAAACAAACAGATGATCTTACATCATCTACGTTGGGAGAAACAGCTACGTGCTCAGGTAGGATGGGAAGAGGGAATGAATCATAGCAAGAAACAGAAAACTCTTGTGTTGCATAACGGTGTAGTATCAAATATAAATAGCTCTTATTTACAGGAATACGCATTTTTCTATGGAGGAGGAAGTGGGTGATGAATGTGGAAAGGAAACCACTTGTGATGCGTTTGTCCTTGACACTGGCACACACAGTAAGAGAGAATTGAGTGTTATGTCCACCAGTAAGTGAGGAAGTATGCTGAAAGGCAAAAATGTATTAATCACATGGATGCTGCTGTCTATTTTTAAGTCGTGCACTTGTCAATATTGTTACCATTGCTGATGTGTCATATGTACTAAAACCATTCACTTATATTTTTATGGTGTTTTGTACAGATCTTCATTTAAAAGAAAAGAACTTTTGCAAGGCTTTAAAGAAAATAGAAATCATTTGCTTTTTGAAATGAACAGATTTTGAACGGTGTCTAAATGTGTTGTGGTGTTTTAGAAGAAGGCTACTGTAGGCTCTTTCAGAGTAAATTGTTTTCGTCTAGAAAATTTTTGCTTGTAATTTTCTCATGTCTGTCACTTTCTTTGATTTTACTTTTTTTATTTATCTACTTTTATTTTTATTTTTTGCTCTAGCTTAACTATCATTCTTTGTCTTTCTGTATTGTCTTGGCTGATTCATCTGTCAGCCATCTTGACACATTTTTTTCTCATGGAGAAATAATAGCATGATGGCTGACTAGATAGAAAAAATGCACACCCTTTTCAGAGTGGACACTAGCTGTCAGTTCTGCAGTGTCTGTTTGTCCATTCAGCCTTTGCTTTTTTTGTAAATTTATTTATTTATTTAACTATTTTTTGATTGTTACATTGAAAAGTTAATGAATTTTGGAAAAAATTAAGGAGAATGCAAGGCGCCCGTGGCACGGCCTAGTTTTTACAGCTGTAAAGATACAAATCGATTAGTTTACTATTCTATGAATTTAATGAAAAATGTACATAGTTTTGACTTTTTTTTTCCAGACAGGCTTTCTTTTTTACAAAGCAGTGACAGACCTGAAAAGGCCCTGTGTAGGCGGTTGAAGTATAACAATGTAGGATACAGAATACACATTATGGAAAACTCCATGAATTCAGAATAGTTAAGAACCTGGCCAGAAAAGTGAATCATTTACTTGCTTACTTTCCAACATGAAGAATTTTGTTTTGTTTTTTTCTGTATGTGGTATTTTAAAATATTTGGTGATCAGTTTGGGATGTGGTGGCCAGACTGTAATGTTTCTTTCCATTTGTCTTTCAGAGTGTGATTCAAGCCGGTCAGTGTACCACAATAGTGCAATCGATTGCTTTTGTTGTTTGTTGTGTGGAATCTTTACAGGTGAATCTACTGCAACCTATTTCCGTGAATGCTCAGTTACAGCAGTATTGATTTAGCCTCGAATGTGTGATGTGCGAGGACTTGTAAAGTGTGTAATTGATGGCGTTGTCCGACTTGAATGCATTGGTGTATCTAATTTTAATTTGGCCTTAAGTGCCAAAGCAAATTACAGGGCAGATTAGTTAGAGCAAAAATTAAAATATTTCATTTGCGTTGGTTTTCCATAAAAGAGAACAGTGTTCTTTACAGTGTGAAATAGGAAAGAATGGGTGTTTGCATACACAGGTTTGTACTCAAGTCAATGATTTTTTAAATTCACATTTAATTGGTTGGTTGTTTTAAACATAAGAGAAATTTGAAATTCAGAGACTGACATGCTGGAATCTCTTCAGTAGAATGTAGAGTTGGAATGTTGCTTCAGGTGCAACACCTGTGATGTACTGTTTATAAAGGAATTACTTCATCCCACCTACATCTTCAGGATCTGCCAAACCTTGTTGTCATTGTGTTCAAACGGTGATAAAGTTTGTTTTATGAAGAATCCATGTGATTTAAGATGTGTCTCTCTTATACACACACACGCACGCACCCCCCCCCCCCCCCCCCCTCACACACACATACACACGAGTTGCGGAAACCAGTCTTCTCCCCTGCTCCCTATGTACAGAAAAGGTGAGGGTGATAGCATATGAACCTTGATAGTTTCTTTGCTATGATTTCCCCTGGTATGAGAAAAAGGGGTGGGTTTGATTCTTGTGCGCTGGAAAATATAGAGTAAACAGCATTGATGTGCAGTTCTGGGGGAAGTGTCACTGGTATGAGGATCATCCAGTAGATACACTGATCCAGTATCAAGAAAAAACAAGTTCCTGACCCTAATCGTGGCGTCAAACTCTGTCGCTTCGAGCACAATGGCCAACTTCAGTGTTGGAGAACAGCGTGCCTTCAAAAAGTGTGTTAAAACTGAATATTAGAAAGCTACTGCCGTTCTGTGCTTGATTCAAACACTGCAGGAAGTAGGAGGCAAGCAAGCACTTTGTCCTACAACAGTATTGTGATTGGTTTGTTTTTTTCAAGGAGGGAAAAAAATCATGTTGAAGCTGAACACTGACCAGGCAGTCCAGCTAGCATTACATCTGGAAAGTGATGAAAATCTTAAAACAGTGATAGGAGATATAGGTTGATATGAGAAAGAATTCCTTATGATATCATAATAAGCCATGGATCCATATACATCAGGATAACATGAGACATACAATCGTGTGCCTACTACTTAGCAGAAATATGTGCAAATGGAAGTTTCAGATTTTAAATGTAATTAATTGCAAACCACCAAGAAAACATAGACAAACGAATCACAAGACAAAGCATGACACGTTTCGACCTCTTAGGTCTTCTTCAGGCAAGATACAAAACACTCAGGACAACGAAAATGAATGAGCAATCACTTATCTTCATTCACTTCAGCGCAAGATGGGCATTGAATGAAAACGAGGCTGTCAAGAAGCTTCTTGACAGCCTCGTTTTCATTCAACGCCCATCTTACACTGAAGTGAATGAAGATAAGTGATTGCGTGTTCATTTTCGTTGTCCTGAGTGTTTTGTATCTTGCCTGAAGAAGACCTAAGAGGTCAAAACGCATCGTGTTTTGTCTCGTGATTCGTTCTACGTTTTCTTGGTGGTTCGCTATCAATTACATTTAAAATTTGTTTAGATTTCCGTCTGCAGTCACCTCACTTTGCAACTGGAAGTTTCAGAGTTTTTGAAAAAAAAAAGAAAAGAGTTGTAAGAGAGGACTGTAGCTATTGAGGAAACTTGGATTTGCAATTATGAACCAGAATTGAAGTGACAGTCAACTGAGTGGCACACTCGGGTATCAACAAGCACGAACATGATTCAGTCAAAGATGGGGGAATTTTATTTGAAGATTATGTTTGTTTTTTTCTTATGATAGTAAATCTTGTTCCATTGAGACACACTATTAGCAAGGAATATTACAGAAATCTTCTTTGGGAAATCTTGTGACCAGCATAACGAAAGAAGCGTCCACTTACTTGAAAACCCTCCATTTATCATTTATAGTAACATTGCATGCTACAAAGCCTGATGGGTGATTACATCATACAGACGGGAATGTCTTGCCACACCGAACATGTTCCCCTGATACAAGTTTCCCTTTTCAGCCGACATGTGGACCCATTTGATTCAATGGATTACAAACAACATGAATTCGAATTCTGAATTTTCCCTTGCCCTGAACTAATGGAACCTCTCTGTGTTGTCAGACTGGACGACTTGGAAGATATATGTAGAAGTGAAGGTGGCCCAGCAAGTTAGACTGTGAACTCTGGTTGCCTTGTTGCTGGCATTCTAGATCTTGCATGTAGATGGCTATTGGTCTGCGGTCAGCATAGCTGTTGTATTGAAGGAATGTAGACAGGTATGCATTGAAGGAATGTAGACAGAGTGTGACATTTCTTAAATACTGTATGTCAGTCAATTCAGTCTGTTTATTGCATGATCGGCATTTTACAAACATCCTATAAAATAAAGCAAATTATCATGATAAAGGTTTTAAGCTCTTTTTTGTTGGATTAATCATGTAACATCTTGCGATCCTGGTATACCAGACACAGATCAGTCATCAAATACTGGCATGTCTGTGATGCATTGTGTGATCAGTTTTATAACCAGAGAACAAGAATGTTCTTTCATGTACTGATTTGTTGCTTCAAATGCTTTCTTGCCATACAATGTTTTGTTACATTTTGATTTGTCTCATGATTTGCTGCTGCTCTTATGTGTGAAATCTTTGACTGCAGGTCAGTACTAGCTTGCTGGCTTCAAATTTCATTTCTTGATTGTGTGGAAGTCAAGCTGTGGGAAACGACACCAAGAGCTGATGGGTGTCATTCTGTTCCAATGTTGTGTTTAACTCTATGTTAACAGCATTATAAGTGGAGGAATAAAAGCACTGTGGATACATAAGTGTGTTCATATTCTAAAGAGAACAGGTCCTGGTTAGCATTAATGTATACTTTGATGTTTTTTGTTATGAATGCAATTGTTATTGTCAAAATGAGATGCAGGGCATTGGTTAGAAAGTCTGGTCTGTGTGAACAAAATACAAATAAACACATAAAACACAGTGCCAAGTAACACCGATTTAATACACAACAGAAAAGAAGCAAGCGTTATTTTCAACAGATATGTCCTCAGTGGTCATGAACAAGCTTAGTTTCCTTCAGACAAAACATTGGTTGAAACTTCACTTGTAAACGCACTATTTTTTTTTAGTTTATTTGTATTTTGTCTTTTTTTTGTTTGTTTGAAAATTTAACGCTGCAGTCTCAATTTTTCTAGTCTGACATGGTTACAGGAGTATTGTGAATTCCATTGCCAATAATATGTATATGTTATAGTTTGTTTTGAACAAGTGTCATACTTGTAGAAACATGTCCAGCATCTTTGAGATCCATTTTTGTAATTGGACAGTTCAGAGAGAGAGAGAGAGAGACACTGAATAGACCAATGGACAGATGGATGAAGACACACACACACAAACAGAAAAGAGATGGGGGAAGAGATATGCATTAGTGTCATCAATTTGGAGGGTGGTGTGAATCGGTTGTGTCGTTATTTAAGAGATACTGGTATTTTTATGCCCATAAGCTGAGTAAAACTGGTGAATGCAGCTAAATTGTGTTAAAAAAATGTATTTGACAGTGATCATCTGTGTAGGGAACAATGATGGATGAAGTGACGTGGAGCAGCATAACTATAAATGCCTGTGAAACAGCCTTCCGTGCATGTTACATCTGTTATAGATTTTTCATTTGAATTGGATCATTGCCTACCTACAAGAAAAGCCTTTTCTGTACTATACAGCCTAGAGGGTGGCATCTGCAGACATCTTTTATATCTACAAGCAATAACATGGCAGTGTCAACGATTCCATAATTCAGGTTGTGTTCAACAATCTGTGGAAATACGAGTATACATTCTGTCCTTGAAATGTGCTGTGCTACCTTGAAGAAAAAGAAGAAATAGGCATGCCCATCATGTCCAGGTAGCAGAAAAGATGACTTCCACAGGTTGATTTGTCAGCAAAACAACAGTTACTATGCTCTGCATGCTTTAATCACTGTGCCATGCCTGCAAGTATTTTGTTGCTAGATAATGTCACAGGGCTTAAGTTCTGATGCAGAAAAGGTTTCTTAGAGTTAGTTTCAGGCCCTGGGGATGTTTCCTGACTTGCCCACAGCTGCAGTGTAGTCTCAAGAAGAGAAGGGACTAGCCAGCTGACTGTCAGAAGATGATACATAATGATGTATATGCTTAGAGGTACTTAAAAGAAAAGTGAATCAGAGGTTCCATACCTGTGATTGTAATTCAAAGTGAAAGGTAACCAGACAATTATGTTTACTTTTATGCATGATTTTCCATGCAGTTGTTGAGCAAATCTGCAATGGTATGAGATTTTCAAGGACACATTTTGTTTCATCTTTGTCCGAGAATTTGAGAGGGGGGACTTTCAGACTTGATATGTAGGATAGCAACCAATGGTTACACTGTGCAAATGTAGCATGAACTGTACCAGCTTGGGGCCAATTCCATAAGTTTTTCCTCAGCAAAATGGGTGGCAAAGTTAGGTACAGTGGAAACCTAAAGGAGGAGTGATTTTGAGAGATCATTTAGCTTTTCTGTCTTGTTACATATACAGTTTCCTGGCGTGACAGGAAGCTGTGTATGTGTAACAATAGAGAAAAGGTCACACCAGGAAACTGAACCATTTCCACACCACCTGCCTCAGAAGACTCATGGGCATTAAGTGGCAAGACAAGATTCAGGACACTGAAGTCCTCACTGGTGCTGACCTGCCTAGCATCTTCACCATCTTGATGCAGTCACAGCTTCGTTGGGCAGGTAATGTAGTTCGCATGTCAGACCATTGGCTGCCAAAGAAACTATTGTTTGGCTAACTACAAGAAAGCAAACGCTGTCATGGAGGCCAGAAAAAGCGTTTCAAAGACAGCCTCAAATCTTCCCTGAAGGCCTTCAACATCAGCCACACAACATGGGAGCAGACTGCCCAGGACAGAGATGGGTGGCGATCAGTTGTCTGCAAAGGTGCAGACCTGTGAAGGCAACCAAATTGCTGCAGCTGAGCAGCGCAGGATGATCAGGAAGACCAGTGTCAACAGATCTTCAACTGCTGTCACCATCCCCTGTCGTACTGTGATAGGTCTTTCCGGGTGCAGATTGGCCTGACCAGCCATCTATGCACCCACCCCAGATCCCAGGATGACTAGATGGTCTTCGTTGTCTCGACGGACAAACAACTCAACACACATACACATCAAATACTTTTTAATGTGAAGAAAATTCTGTGCTGTCCTGAGGTAGACACACAGAGTATACACAAATATTGTGCATGAGACAACCTGTTGATCAACCGAGACAGTATTGTGATAGATAATTGATTACATACCTGTCATATGGACTTTTTGAAGGATCTTTTTGTCTCGGTACACTTTGAAACAGGCAGACATGTTGTGCAATTGTTCTAAGCTGCTTTGTGTTGGTCTCGATGTATGACATTTTTGCTCTTGTCAGCCATATTGTTTTGATGTATCTGCTAGAGCTAAAAGACAAGTTCCATTGATTGTTTTTTGCAGGTAATCAAGGTTATTTTTAAAACCAGTGAATGTTCTTCATAATTGGCACCCAATTTGAATGATGTGCAAAATGACATATTTCCAGTGTTTTTTGTCATTCTTGGTTTGCTGCTGTGCACATCTTGTGTGGATGTTTGTGTACATCTTGTGTGGATGTTTGTGCACATCTTGTGTGGATGTTTGTGTACATCTTGTGTGGATGTTTGTGCACATCTTGTGTGGATGTTTGTGCACATCTTGTGTGGATGTTTGTGTACATCTTGTGTGGATGTTTGTGCACATCTTGTGTGGATGTTTGTGCACATCTTGTGTGGATGTTTGTGTACATCTTGTGTGGATGTTTGTGTACATCTTGTGTGGATGTTTGTGTACATCTTCATGTCTGTTCCTTTTCTTTCCCTCCACATTTGTTATACGTTTCAAAAGAGAGAGAAAGAAATGTCCTCATGTGTGCACAGTGTGTAGCAGCAAGGCCAACCAGCTTTCAGCCCATCCTTCTATGCCAAATTTAGACTACTGGTAGTGTTACGGTGGACAGTAATCATGATTATTTGGGAGTAGAGAAAACCTCAAGTCTTGATGGCTCAGTACATTTATAAGGGTCTCAGTAATGAAAGTATGGCGCATAATTCTGTCCTTTCACCACTAGGGAAAGAATGTCAACTAGCTTAATCAAGTGCAGTAGAGGGGGGGGGGGGAGGATTGGAGAGAAGGCTGGGGATAAAAGGTCGCTTGGAATATGGAAGACAACTAACAAAAGCCTAACTGGCAAATGAAACTGAAAATGGCAGCTAGCTCCCTGTCCCACTCTTTACATCTATGTTATATATAGAAAGTTGTCAAGCAGCTTGAAGACTGCAAGAAGAGGTTCTGTATTGGGAACATAAAGAAAAATAGGCTAGGACTGCAGAGAAGGGAATGAAGGCGCAAGATAAAAGCACACTTCAGCGGTCTTCCTCTCTGCCCATTCAGGTCAAGCTGTCCCATTGACCTGATTGACCTTTTCATCCTTATTAACATAGACACTGCCATAGGCCACAGTGCACCCAGTATGTTCAGAGCAGCCATTGGCTGGAAAGTGTTAGAAAAATTTACTTCAGTTCTTAAGACATTGACTTTTCCCAAATCAAAAACTGTGCATGATCCTATATCTAGGGCGTCTTGCTGTACCATTCTTGGTTGCACAGCTCAGAATGCAATAAAGCTTCTTTAAATGTAAAACAAAGGAATAAATCATAAACAGACACACCAGTACAGATTCTTTATACTGACAAGTCAGAATGCAGTTTTAATGTGTGCTATTACAATCATCGCAAGAGATTAATGAAACCATATTCAGCCAGTCCTACAGACCAGCTGAATCGACTGTTCAATCCAGACAGAGCAACTGTGTGCATGCATTATTTCGCACATTCAGGTTTTCTGTGTTTGTGTTCTGGTTCGTTTACACTATTTGAGAAAATAATCATTTGATGGCCAGAAGCTCTACAAATTGTTCAGAAAGCTTCTTTCCATCATTAGATTTCCATCTCTGAGAGTAAATTGTGGATACAGTCAAAATCATGACTGTGGTTTCTTTGCAACAATATTATCGACTTCTGTTTAGAAATCGGTACTTAAACAGTGATCAACTGGTTTAAAACACTGGAGTCTAAACTAAGGTAACTCTACACGGAATATTCTAAGCAGCCATTCAAACCTGTAGAAGAGGTGGATTGCAGCCGTCAGATGAAGAAGGTAACTGAGAAGACACTAAAAATCATGTGATATCATCTCCGCCACTTAACAGATGATGAAGATAATTCAAAACACACAAAACGTTACATGATATAATCATCCCCACTTTATGTACTTTCAATTATGATGAGTGCTTTTCATTGCAATAGGTCATAGATGAATACTTTTTAAAATAGATTGGTTTGGGAGATTGATCAACTGCGATCTAGATGAGTACACGTGTTTCCATACTGCTGAACAGAAACATCTATCAAACAAGTCTACTGGTTACTGCCGCATACAAGTTTTGTAAGAAGATAACTTGTGGAGACTGTGGACATTTTGTCAGATCACGATTCTTTCATGGAAATTGCTGTCAACAATTGCTACTTGACATGTCGCAGCCTGATGGTGAAAGCCTTGAGAGAACAAATTCCAACAGAGAAGTTAGCTCTGGCCGACTGGTGCCAGAACTAACTGAACAAATCAGAAGGCCGGTCTCTGGCACACCTATATGCAAATGCACGCATGCTGTGTGCTCTGATGCACTCGCATGTACATTCAACCGTCCATCTACACATGAGCTTACAACAAACCAGACACACATGCAACAGATGGCACAAGATCAACTTTATCCATCATTATATATAGTTGTTTTTTTTTTCACAAGTGTGGGATGACGATATATGTTCAATACATCATCAAACAAAACCAACAGTACACATTTAACACTGGCAAGGCATTTCATAACATGTCACATGTACGTACTCCAAGACTGGTGAGTCCTAAAGAATTCAGTCTGACTGCATTGGGGGGCAGGTGACCAAACTCTAAACTGAGGAAACGACAACAGAGCGCTGACCACCACAAAACGCTTGTGCTGATAAATGTACACCCCTAAAACCATCTGCACTGAAAGAGGGGTGGGGTGTTAGTAGTGCTTGGCTTGGCTCACTCTGGGATCTGACTGCCAACAGACAGGAGAAAGTCACAGCACTGCACCATAGTTGTACGCAGAATAAATTACTGGAGCTGTAGATTAGTCAGCTAGTTCTGAAGCAACC
The DNA here is from genome assembly GCA_033310375.1 of Conus canariensis. Classification (NCBI taxonomy): domain Eukaryota; kingdom Metazoa; phylum Mollusca; class Gastropoda; order Neogastropoda; family Conidae; genus Conus; species Conus canariensis. The sequence goes on from CM065717.1 coordinate 64,358,131, forward strand.
GCACTCTTATCCTCCATCTAATGTTGAAGCAAACATGCATTAATTTATTCATGCATTCTTTACATGCATACAAAATTTACACACATGCACTCGCTCTCTTGGATGACAGCACTGATCTCAGTACATGTAATTTACAAATGGAGTTGTTCTTCATACACGTACACACAATATGTACATATCTCGCATAAACATTCAAGGACACACGTATACACGTAACTCAGATACACACACCTACCACATTACAAACTGTTAATTTCATTCAGCACATCTCTTTCTACTTGGCTTAAGCTATGCTGATGCAATAAAACTCACATGATGCTACTTTCTCAACCCATCTTTCTCAAATAAAATGGTTAACTTTAACACTTCACTGATCATCAAGAACAACAACAAAACAAACATAAAAACAAATCTGTCTGAAACAGCTAAAACAACAAATGGTCCATCTATCATAAATGCAAGTACATATATGATTCCTGGTCTAAATTGTGGATTTTCATGTCTGGAACTAAGCAGCCAGAATCAAATGTATTTCCACCTGCACTGCCAGTAGAAATGAGCCAAAGATGTCACTGGGTTTGAGCTAAAACTTCAGAGAGAACAACAACAAAAGTCAATCACAGACTTCTTCCACACAGCATGCTTAATAGTGTCATGTATGGCGTTAATAACTCGCAAGCAAATGAACAAGGAACAACCTCTGTTGAAACTCTTGATAGCAAATGAGATGAGAGGAGGATATGGATGGATGGGGGTAGCGCAGACTGAAATGGTATAAAGGGATGGTGTCTGCTGTTGTCATCCTGCACAAAAAGATACTGCAACATTACACAAAACTTGTATGTGTGTGCGTGCAATACATACGTTTCCCTGTCATTTATCTGTTTCTGTAATTTTCAACATCACTAAAGACAATCATTGTTTTGCCATTGCTTGTGGTGATGACAGCCCTCTGGGCCATCTCCAGCATTCCACCCTTCAGTTTCTGGAATTCCCTTCGAAACTTTTCAAAATTAAAAAAAAAAAAACCCACAACAAAAAGACAAAAAAGTCACAAGACCTCTCATCTTGACCACCAAGCTTTCCATGGTGCACAAGCGTACAAGGCTCATGGAGTTTCTACTGACAACAACTTTTTGAGCAGAAAGATCACAGTTTCTGTTGAGAAGGTACAGACCATTGTACTGGATGTTCTGAGCTGGATAATGAACTACCATTACCTGAGCTTGGCCAACAAGGGGAAATGGAAGACATGCATTCAACACGCCTATCTTATGCAGTCAGCTTTTATTAACATCCCAGTCAACAATGACAAGCTTTTTCTTTAAACTTGCAGACTCATCTGTCAAAGGCAGGATTTATTGGTGTGACCTAATGCTGGGCTTTCTGTGGATGCACATAGTAACACAGGCCGAATAATATACAGTACCCTTTATATGGACATTGTTAACACTATTTTCTCTCTTACAATGATCAGGCAGCAACCATTCAACAAAAATTCATCAAACTTCCCCACATACCTACACAGCTCTAACATATGTGTCATACTTACAGTCGCCAGATTGTTACCAAACAACAGTAAGTTACTATTCCTTCCAAAGTGGTGATCGCAAATGGCCACACCTGTACGCTTTAAAATTTCTTAAAACTGCAAAACAATGTACTTTTCAAAAGAGTAACTGTTAATATCTCTTCAATCACATCAAGCCCCATATCAACCAAAACCCCTCAGTTACAACGGCACATTGTTGCATAACAGCTGAATATGCATCTAACAAAAATAAAGCCATGCATTCATTTCAAATAGCAGTTCTCAATATATGTATCTCCTTTCCAGCCTAAAGATGCGAGTCCATTTATCATGTTACCGTTATATTTTTGGCATCCGTCACAGTGTCTGGCAAAACTGTGCTTACAGCCGACTGACAGTGACACCATCCAGGATTGCCAGCATTTAGGCCCAGACATTCCTTCCACTCCCTGTTCTTTTCAGTCATAAAACCACTCTAAACCATTCCCATGTTTGCAAATGTGCTGTCCCACGGATTCCTTACAAATGGGACAAGTCTTCTGACCCCTGGCAAAGTACAGCTAAGCTTTCCTGGAAACACGTCCATCAGCGGCTCTGCTATAGGTGTTGCAAGCTTAACTAGCCTTCCACATAGTTCCTTTCCTAGCTCCAATATGACATTCCTGTGTAAAAATGGCACCAAAATTCTCAAGAAATGATGAGAATGACAGACATGTCTATCTTTTAACACGTCCAGTAAGGCATTGATTGCTACATGCTCTGGTCAAGATAAGAATATCCCTATTCATAAACATATTGAATCATGCCCTCTCAGTTTCTTCTTGAACAATTTTTGCTGCAACTTTAAAATGGACAAATGGAATCACGCCCTTAAACGATCCCCAGCCCAAGTGCCCTCCAACAAATCCTAACCTACCATGGTTGTTTGCACACACAGTACAACACGCCCTCCTCTCCCCCACTGACATAAGCAAAGAACACAGCTAGGTTAGTATCACAAAGCAGTGCAATCTTTCTGTTCCTGTGTTTCCTTTCCACATGCACACAAACACACACACACATAGCTCAAACACACATCACACTGGCCGGAGTATCACTCACACTGCCGACTGAATGTCCAACAATGCAGCTCAGTGTAAATCACCACTGAAAGAGAGCAAGTTTACATGGGGCAAAGAAAACGAAGGTCATGACACCTTATCAACAGCCACAGTTCACAACACACACAAGGCTACGCAGGACACGGAGAAAAATATGCTGGGGGTTGGGGACAGAAGAAGGGGATAAAGAAGGGCATTAAAGATGGGACATTAACAGCATAAACAAATTTCTTTTCTTTATATAGATTCTTTGGGGTGCATGTAGGCATATCAGAAAGGATACCTGTTTACAGATGATAGCATGAATGATAGTAGGAGGATAAAGATGAAAACTGGCACAAAATGCCTTTAAATAACGACAAAAATAAACTCAATATGTGGACACCTGGATGAGCTGAAATTGAGCTGCAACTGGAAAGCTGTATTTCAATCCATGCTAGTTATCATTTACAAAATACATACTCACATACCCCTCCCCTCCCAAGTCAAAACTAAAAAATCAAACACTTTCACACTCCACACTATCACATCAAACCAACCATATCACCACCTCGCTCCTATAGACAAACGAAACAGAAAAATGCCAACCATGGTATGCTTTTCAACAGTAAACAATAAGTGAATGTAGAAATGAGCTATGTTTTCATCGGTTCCTTTACGTGTACAATCTAAAAGTGCAGACAGAAAAGCAAACATAAATACACTTTTAACATAACAACTGTGCCCAACTGTTCTGTAGCAACCATGTATGAGATAGAAATAGCGTTAGTTCTGAAAACTACAAAAATTCAACTAAAAAAAAAAGAAAAAAAGTACAATGGTACCTCCCCATCAATGCTCCGGAAACTTAAAAAAAAAAAAAAAATCTTACACAGCAGTCTTCTCATGGTCTTTACAGCCTAACCAACGAAGGCGTCCATATCAAAGAGGGAGTCGTCATATCAGACACACTACATTTAATGTATAACAAGTGAAATGGATCAGAAAAGTTTAAAGGAAGCCAGTTTCTTTTGGGAGGTTGCACTAAAATACATCAATAATCTCTCTCACATACACTGATGTGTAGCTCTTGCACTTGGCTATCCACTCGCTAACTGCTGCATAACAAAACTCACACACACACGCACCCTCCATAACAACATTAAGAGCAATGAATCACTAACAAAATGACTCTAGCAGTGTAGATGTGCTTGGCTCTGATGATGGAAACACCCACTGAATAGTGATTGTCCTTTACCAGTCTCTGACCACAACCAGCCACCTTGCCCTCAGCATTCCAAACTGGAGGGCACAATTGTTCACCCCCCCCCCCCCCCCCCCACCCATCCCGTTCCCCCAAAAGTGACCTACTCTATAGGATCTATTGGCACCTGGGATAGGGCAGGCAGGGGGTAAAGGGGGAGTATGAGGTGGTAGGGAAGCGGCAAACTCATCAAACTCATTGAAGGGATGGTAGTGAATTTCAAAAACAAATTATGATCATCAGATCAAGGATTTCATTAAACTGTCATCAAATACTATCTGTTTTCTTATACCCAATATGCAAAAGCAGCACAGAGGAACCCAACAGCTAAAAAGAAAAGGAGAAAGCAAAAAGCGAAAGACAAGAAGCAAAAAAAAAAAACGAATGGAGAAAAAAGAAAGCGAGCACTCTATTAGATGGATTCTGTGGTGTTGAATCAGGAACTGTCGGGAGATAACTTCATGAACAGCATATATTTTGGAAAGTGAGAAGAAAAAAAAAAGCATAAGAAAAAAAAATGCATCTGTGATGTATTCCACATGTCAAGCATGTTCCCAGAATTGTGCTGACTAATACGTGAGAAACGAGATGTAGGATATTTCCCACAATATATGTATTGGCATTCCAATTTACATTCTGGCAGGCAGTCACTGGATATCGACAGTGTGTGTGTGATGGTGTTACCTGGACTTTCCGACGGACAGGCTAGGGAATTTGTTACCTGGGAACAAAACTCCCATTGTCTATGAATGTCATTTGACAATTCAGTTTCTACAAGACTTGGCAACGTTAGGATCAGTCAGTAAGCGCGAGTTCTAGGAATGACAACTGGACCATAAAACAAAAGTGAATACTGGTATGATCTCTAAACATAGGTCAGCTGGTAGAATCTGGGAAAGCTCAACATTCAAAGTGTCTGTAAAGAAGCTGGGGGAGAGGGGAGAAAAAAAAAGTACAAAAATGCACAAAAAAAAATGTTGCATGGAAATTGAGACCGCACACAGACAGTGCTGTGTCTGGTAGGTGTAGCAAAAAAAGGTCATGGATTACTGTCATTAAACCAGTCCTGAGGATTGGCAGGTCATCAAATCATGAACAGCAATTCCTAAAATCACTTCCATTGCAGCACTAAGTCTTAGGCAGTCACTGAGAAAGGGTCTGGGATGGCAGATGACTTAACCTGAAGGGGATGTGGGATCACCGAGACTTCTCCCTCCCGATGCCAGGCAACCATCTACAGTGTCCAGAGTGCCTGTGCGGAAGCTGCATCAGCAACGTCCGTGTCCATGCAGAACTGAGCTGACAACACCAGAGCTTGGGATACAGACACTACAGCTGGGTCAGAACAGCCACAGACAGTGGGTTGCGGGACTGGGAGGATGGGGAAAGTGGAGGAAGAAGAGAGGATGGAATCAGGGGAGGGGTGGTGGTGGGCTGTTAGGAGTGACTGCCACCGGCCCCGATCCGCTTGTTTTTCTTGTTCAGCTCTAAACGGTCCAGCCGTTTCCACAGCTCCTCTCGTTCTTTCTCTCGCTTCTTCTCTCTGAAAACAGTCCAAAAAAGGCACTGCCCATTCAGTAAAGACAAACCGTTTGTTTCAAAGTGACATAACAAAACTACACATAAAACGCATTAACACTGTCAAACTGAAAATTTGTTGGATAAACATGTGTTGAACCACTTCTCTTCCTGCTATCACTGATATGATAAGTCCCAAAGAGCCAGTAACCATTCAGACTGCGCTCTAATGATACGTATCTTCAGTCAGACTTAACAGTGATGAAACAGGGTTCCCTACAGATAACCCAAATAGAACATGTACCATTTTCATCATGGTGTCATGTCAAGTGTCATATGCAGCTCTTCTATCTGATCCAGTCATATATACTGAAGGCAGATACATTCCTGAACGTATCCAAGTATCAATCTTGTCAAACAGCCAAATCTGCCACATTATGATAATAAGATCTTGAATTTTCTATGACTGACCCCTTTTTTCTCCACAACTTGCAGCTGTCCAGAACATGCTACAATTAAAGTTTACCAAAATCATGCTCACACAGGCCTCACATATGCAATGTCCAAACAAATGTGACTGAAATCGATCCAAACTTAGCTTCATAGACATGGGCCCTTTCTTTCTCTGAGAACCTAAGACCGTGTCGTTTGACGTACAGGTGGTCATTCTGTTGTCCCAACTGGTCAAGCTATCTTGTAAGGTTGGGCATGTACACTACACTCCATGACTCATGATTCAACTGACTTTTGTCGCTCAGCCTTGTAGTTAAAAGTGAGCTCGTCGAACAGCTTGCTGTTCATCTCCATGAAGGTCTTGAGGACGTTGTAGACGAGGGCGACAATGGTCTGGTTCCAGTGCTCTTTGGAGATGCGGTACAGGAAGGGGAACATGATGGGCAGCACAGTGCTGCTGTTCTCCTCAATCAGGTTCATGATGTACTCATTGTTCCAAAAGTACAGGGCCCTCTCTGCCACCTGCAAAACAGTGAAAGAGAACATGAAGTACAGTCTGGAAGAAGTTGCATGTAGCTGTGTTGAATGTGATTTCAATAGTATCTGAATTTTCTCCAAGCATCACTAGGCTCGGACACCTTTATCAACAAACTATTTTGTACATTGTTCCTCCTCACTGACTGAGACTAATATGCTCCTGAAGTCAACACTGACCTGTCTGTTGTGTAATGCAAGCTTATTACTATGTGGGGATTATCATCACAAATAGTCAGCTCCTAGAGTTACAATTTTCATTTTTGAAATGGAGTCAATCCCATGAAGACAGATTGTGACTGCCAATGCAGGAAGGTGATTAAAAAGATGTATACATATACAAAGGCAATCCTCTAAAATTATGAAATGCACTCACTTGCTAGCATTGGTGTTTGAGGAATCAACCACTCCTATCCTTCTAAGTATGACGTGAAAACTGACCTGAAAATGAGGACTGGACACACATCGCCCTATGGTCTTGAAGAGTGGTTCCATGATCTTCTGGAACTGAGCTGGTTCAATCACGTCCAGGATCTCCTCAATCTCTCCCAGGAACATCACCTCTTTCTGACTGCATGTCTTGGGCCACAGCTTCAGCATGCCTTTGATCACCTGACACAGTTCAAACAATGTGCTTTTTGTTTTTTTTGTTTTTTTTTTAACTCACTCAGTGCATCATTTAGTGCTCTGTGATTTCATTCACTTCTTGTGACATGTGCCAAAATGGAAAAAGAATGCAAGTCTGGTGCTAGCCCTGCCCCTGGATAGCCTTAAAAAAAAAGGCAACAAAAGAAATGCATTTCTGGTGACGTTTCAGGCATCCCAACCAGCGGGCAATGAGTGTAAGACTGAATCACTATCCCTGCCCCCATCCGTCACTCCCCTGCTCAACCCAAACACATACCGACATCTGTCAATTACACACATCAGTATCTGTGCATGCATGCTTGTTGCACACAACTGGATTTAACCATTCTGCTGTACTGTGTTTTTAAAAGGCAAGGCTAAAACATCTGAAATGTCTAAAAGAAAAACCACAAACATACATCATACTTACATCCTCTGTCAAACTGGCATCTTTTTCCAGGAACTGAACAATACAGTAGGCCAGCTGTAAACAAACAATAATTTTCAGCTGTTGGGCTTGTAAACATCAAAAAAAAAAAAAATCACAAACAAACTGTTACCTGAATACAAATTCCCAGCATGCTCTTTATCATGCTGCACTCAATTCAGCTGATTCCAGGTCATGCATTTTACTCACAAACAAACTGTTACCTGAATACAAATTCCCAGCATGCTCTTTATCATGCTGCACTCAATTCAGCTGATTCCAGTTCATGCATTTTACTCACAAACAAACTGTTACCTGAATACAAATTCCCAACATGCTCTTTATCATGCTGCACTCAATTCAGCTGATTCCAGTTCATGCATTTTACTCACAAACAAACTGTTACCTGAATACAAATTCCCAACATGCTCTTTATCATGCTGCACTCAATTCAGCTGATTCCAGTTCATGCATTTTACTCACAAACAAACTGTTACCTGAACACAAATTCCCAACATGCTCTTTATCATGCTGCACTCAATTCAGCTGATTCCAGGTCATGCATTTTACTCACAAACAAACTGTTACCTGAACACAAATTCCCAACATGCTCTTTATCATGCTGCACTCAATTCAGCTGATTCCAGGTCATGCATTTTACTCACAAACAAACTGTTACCTGAATACAAATTCCCAACATGCTCTTTATCATGCTGCACTCAATTCAGCTGATTCCAGGTCATGCATTTTACTCACAAACAAACTGTTACCTGAACACAAATTCCCAACATGCTCTTTATCATGCTGCACTCAATTCAGCTGATTCCAGTTCATGCATTTTACTCACAAACTGTTACCTGAATACAAATTCCCAGCATGCTCTTTATCATGCTGCACTCAATTCAGCTGATTCCAGGTCATGCATTTTACTCACAAACAAACTGTTACCTGAATACAAATTCCCAGCATGCTCTTTATCATGCTGCACTCAATTCAGCTGATTCCAGGTCATGCATTTTACTCACAAACAAACTGTTACCTGAATACAAATTCCCAGCATGCTCTTTATCATGCTGCACTCAATTCAGCTGATTCCAGGTCATGCATTTTACTCACAAACAAACTGTTACCTGAATACAAATTCCCAACATGCTCTTTATCATGCTGCACTCAATTCAGCTGATTCCAGTTCATGCATTTTACTCACAAACAAACTGTTACCTGAATACAAATTCCCAACATGCTCTTTATCATGCTGCACTCAATTCAGCTGATTCCAGGTCATGCATTTTACCAACATGCCA
>CM065717.1:64371867-64406867 GCA_033310375.1 Conus canariensis
TATCCATACAAACAGTACCTTTCTTGAGAGACTATAAAGAAAGGGCAAAAAGATCCATAAACATGTTTGTGATAAAAAGCACACTGAGAGAGCAGTTATTTGGGATAAAGGGCATATCGCAAGACAACCAATGAATGTGTCCAAAAACTGAAGATTCTTTTTTTTGCTTGACAGAGGAGTACAAACAACAACCTCATCTGAAACATACCCCCCCTCTCCTCCAGCCCAGAGCCAAATGAGGTGTGTTCCTCCACCACGAAAAAGGAGAAATCTGCGCTAGTTCTAATATGGCGCAATGTCGTGAACTCACTAAGGGCAATCACTCTGGCTGGCCTATCTGGAATTGAGGCACAGTTAGCTCCCTGCTCTCCGTACTTTATCGTTTTTTTGTTTTTTTTTATCCTGATGTTATGGTGTTCTACGTCAAGTAGAAATAAGGCTTTTGTTTGGACAGGTAAATATCAGAAAACTCTTGCAAAGACAAAACTATCAGACAATACAATTACCATAGCATCTGATGTTATAGTACTATTATCATCAATAATATTGATATGATTATAGGAGAATTCCTGGTGATTAATATCCACCAAAGTTACTTTTGGATCCAAATCCTACACTTTTAATGATAAAAAAACCAAACTGCTTTGGCATTGACACTTAAAAAAGAAAGCAAAAACAAAAACCAACCAAGAAAAAAAAAAAAAAAAATGCCTTTAAAATTCTCTTCCACCTTTAGCTGCAAGAAGAAATGTAATACACTTTAGAGCCATGCGTACCATTATAACAGAACCTGTTCTTTCTTCCACCAATAATGCATGCCAATGAAAACAAAACTGACACAATTCAACTCATTTTCACATGTGCATGGCCAGCCAACCTGAGGAAGATGTTATTGATCTGTTTCCGGATGAATGCTCGGAGTCCCAGGAATTTGCCATATATTCTGTGGAGCACAGTCTTCAGAAAGTCTCTCTCCCGTGGATCCTCACTGTCAAATAATTCCAGCAGCTGCACAACAGCACAATTATGCACAAAGTCATGAAAACACTGAATTTGTGTTCTCAAAAAGTATATGTATAGCACCAATATTCTTCTGATTATCAGGAAATTTTTTTCTTTCCCTCTAACAATCATGTACAAGAACTGTGACATAACTTTTTTACATTGCCACCAGCTCCCACACAACCAGCTGTAAGTTCCCTGCGGCTGATGTGACCTATGTGGTATACAGGGGATCAGTTTGAAGAATTCTGAATGTTGTTGATCAGCAGACAGTCAATCATAAGCAGCCTAGATTTATCCAAAATTGACGGCACTGAATTTTATGATTAAAAAGAATTAAAACAAACAAACAAAAGAAACAGTTTATCAGCAGCTAAGTCATTAACAGACCATATTTTTACTCGAAATCAATGGATTTCTTACGAGTTTAAAATCTTGGGCGAGATGAATGGAGGGCAATTGCCCCGTCAAACATTATGACAGAGTTATCCATTTCATCCACACTACAGTCACTAGATTTATACAATAAGACTGTTTTGGAAAAAAAACTAGTGAATACTTAAAAGAGTCAGTGCTAATGAGAGAAAACATATTTCAATGATCTTTTCAAAATAGTGCCCACGACACACTCTAACTTCAAATCAATATACCATGGCCTGTTTGTGAGTACATTTATGATACTCACACTATCCTATACCTGCATCTATCGTAGGTTCTAAACATACACCAGTACGTCAACATTTTCAGGTTATGGGTGATTCACCGGGAACTGGTCAACATCAAAACATAGTTGACACTTGGCAATGTCTAAAGAATGGATGGAAAAAAATGTGTCATCTAGGGGTTAACAACAGATGCCCTTGGTTGGGATCAAGAAGCAGTGCCCCCTGAAGTATGCAGAAACAACCAGTTTTCTGCAGTATAAGGATCAGAACTGACGCAAACTCAATTTATTATAAGAATCCATGAAAATCATTCACTCTTTATACTTATTAACTATGAGATGTACGGTACCTATGAAAATGAAAATAAAAAGCAGATGATAATATGAGAAGTGAGAAAGAGAGAGAGTGAGAGAAAGAGAGGGGAAGGGGGGGGAGAGAGGGGGGGGGGGGGGGGAGACGGAAAGAGACAAGAGACAGCCTAACTCAATACTGACTTTTAAGTGTACTGTGTATTACTGTTAATTTTTTTTAATTTTGCTGGTGGAAATTAAGACTCTCAGTGCATCTAATTCTAATTAATTTTTTTTTTTACTTGCAGAAAAATTACAAGCTTGGTTGTTTTTAGATAATACTAGGTATCGTCCTTTCATCTGTTCTTAATCCCATAATTTTTTATGATGTCCTCAACACACCGTAACCCCTTGCATAACAGGCTCGATTCTTGCGTTCAATCATGGTTAATAGCACCGCACTGAAGATGCTACCCCTACAACAGAAAATTGAGTCTGAAGACAGCGGCAATGATCTGGAGGCTGTTAATACTGTCCACATCAGTTGATCAGATCAGCTCGCTTATGCTTTCACTAAAAAGTTTGAAAAACTAGAATTTTCTGTTTCAGTTTTTTAAAAAACATTCTGTTTGTCAGTCAACTTTCACAAGAGCAATCTGTTGTCATCTGTGCACTAGCCATGGGCCACAGACTGCTCAGCCCCACTGCCTCTGTTTCATATCCTGGACTTTTCTGTTGCACTTCTGTCGCAGCAGAACTATCAATATCATAGCCACAAGGCACCTGCATCACAGCTGAGTCATCCTGACAAAGTTCAGCAGAGTCCATTCTCATCTAACATATGCAGAATGCCCCCTGCTTCCTGTCAGACCCCTTACCGACTGCTCTGGTTGTATGCCACAGCGAGTGAAAGTCTCCCTGGACAGGAAATCAAAACTATGTCCAACCAATCGATGACAGTCCCCTACAGATTCAGCAGACATGAAAGATTTCACAAACTCACTGTACACGGCAGGTGGAGAAGGAAATGGCTTGTGGTTACCATCAGAGCATGGCATAAAGGTTACAAAATTTGAGGCAAATTTTCTATATTTCACAATGATCCTTGAATGACGATGGTAGGATGCTGGCAATGGTAATCGTGATGCCACAGATATCCCCTTCAGCATGGGACTACCTGACAGGTCTGTTAACAATGTTCCCTTTCCCAGTGCATCCTAATGTGAACTGAAGATGCAGACAGCAGCAAAGCTGTTCAGGAATCTGAGCAACATTCTGAAACGATGCAAGTGACACAAAAACTTGTGGTCCTGGTGTTCCTACAGTACACTGCATGCCAGGTATCAGGTGGCCGAGATAGACTGATCAATCATACAATCAATCATACGAGTTTCTAACAGGGGTTGGAACCTGCAAGATCTCAGTTAGTAGACTGTGACACTGAGGACAGCAAGACAGTAGACGGCCTCACATGTAAACATTGCAGAAAATCTTGTTTTCAAATACACAGAAAGACAGGGAAGAAACAGCACAATACTGCTGATTCACATTACCACCCCACACCTCCCTCACTGAGCCCCAAGCCTTTGTTACTTTTCAAATGTATTGGCCTAAATTTCACTCCACTGGCTGTGACAAGAACTTCAATGAATGCAATTCAATGCATTCTACTGCAGTGCTCTGCATTGCAATAAAAATCGCTCATGTCAATACCACCCCCCTACAACCTCTCTTCATGATAGCATATGCAGACACTCTCACACTTGTCCAAGAAAAAATGAACACATCAGGAAAGAAAAGAGCTGTGGAATAAACTCAGGAAAAGTGAAGAAAAAAAACAGATTTGCATAATTTGCATAAACATGAGGTCCTCGAGTGCAGAACAATCTCTCCTGATTTAACAGCACAAACACTGTGACACTCAGTTCCTCTAAGCCCATTCTCTAGCTGAGTCTTTTCACAGACAGAGAGAGAGAGAGAGAGAGAGAGAGAGAGAGAGAGAGAGAGAGAGACAGACAGACAGACAGACAGACAAGAGACAGAGAGAAAGAGTGTGTGTGTGCATGTGAGCGCGTGCATGTGTGTGTGTGCGTGCGTGCATGCATGCATGCATGTGCATGTGCAAGCCGGTATTTCATCTTTGTGAGAGAGGACCAAGTGAAAGAATGATTATATTCATGCTAGCTTGTGTGAAGGATTGCCTGTCCTTTCAAATGCTGTGGCAATTTCTCTTGCTGGCACGTTTACTTTCTTCACTGGTTGCCATTTTTCTCCACAAATACCCCCTTCGCATTAACATCTGTACTTGTTCTGTTTTGATAACTTAAAGGAACCTGTCACAAATTTTTGTGTTTTGTTTACCTGCCTATTACTTGTTTCCCAAATACTGCTGAGAAAATGACTTTATTTGAGGAAGCATTGTATCAGAGGATACAGAAATAAATACTGCAACACACACACACACACACACACACACACACACACACACACACACACACACACACACACACCACAGAATTGAAGTTTAGAAGAAGAAAAAAAAAAACCAGGGGAATCCAGTTAACATGAGTCTGGATTTGCATTCCCCCTAAAAGTTTTCTTTCTCCCCAATCCGAAATGCTACTGTTAACATGAGTGCTGCCACACAAAGTTTCAATTACCATGCAGGTATTTTTTCAATCCTGGACAAGCAAACTGTTCTATCATCAACTTGTTCTACCTAAAGATCAAAAACTCTTCTTGCATTTTTGTATAAAAGACAACTTTGTTTTACATCAACAATCACATATGTTCGCTCTTTCTTCATTAGTTCTTTTCAAATTGACTGCTGACTGGTTGTTGGTTTCTTCTTCTTCGTTCACTCAGACAGGAACCCCAGAGGTATTGACCAAGGCTGCTGTATGGCGGAGGCCCTCCAGTGACCCATAGAGCTTTTCCCTCATCGGTGTGTTGGCAGGCCAGGTCTCTTCCCTAAGCTTTTCATGTGTGGGACAGTCCTGCAGGAAATGTTCCACTGTCATTGGGACAGTTATGCATGGGCAACTTGAAGACTCGCCAAGGTTGTTGGTTTCAAAGACTGCGTTAATGGCTTTTCGAAGAGCAGGCAATAAGTCACTCTGAGTCATCAAACAAATAAAGATGCAAAAATTTTGAGAAAAGAACATTCTGGCCAGTCATGAAAGTAGTGTCTTGAAAGCAGCTGGTGATCATGTTAAGTTGATCATAATTTCTGTCTGTCAAACTCTATATACTGACATTCATTACATGCAGATCAGAAGTTGAGCGCTCTTTAGGCTTGAGTGACTGATATGTCGTTTCCGCAATACTGTTATATAAGCTCTTATCTTTAGGTCTTGCTATGAAAGGAAGTAATAAACACTTGAACTTCATATGAGCTTCTGTTGAACCTGGCTTCCTGTCATTATGGATACTGCCCTTCACTCTTGCTGGATTAGCACACTGCCAGGGAGCTTGCAGTGTAAACGCTCTTGTCATTGACTGGCGACTCGTTGTGAAACCTTTCTTGGCACTAATCAGTACCCCAAGCATTCAGACTTTTCAAACTCGTGTAACTTATGTCATTACCTGCATCCTAAAGTTACTACTAACCATAATCATTTTGCTAGTAGCATTACTACAGACATAGCTAATATATAAACAGAGTAATTTTTGACAACAAACCTGCTCACGTAATAAAATCCCTGGTATTTCATTAATGAATTTCCTCCTCTCTGGACAATCTGCTCTTTAAAAAAATGTGTCGCATTAACAGCTACATATCGTAACTGAATCATAATTACAGTATGATAAAAGTATTCATGTTCCCTCCACCCACCACACCTTTCCCTTCCCCCTCATTCCCAGCATGTTTTTCCATCTCCTCTCCCTCAAAATTCCCTCCCTCCCCTCCCCATCCCTGAGCACCCCTTTTTCCTTTTGCACACCACTTTCACCCACCCCCCTCCCTCCCTGCCCCCTCCTCTCCCCAACAGTTGTTCTCCCTGCCACAGAGCAATATCATTTATGAGAAAACATACTATACCTGCAGCACAAACTTTTGGTCAATATACTTTTTGGCCAAGCTGGGTTGGAAGTCTGGAGATTCTAAAAACCGCAAAAAGAACTCGTACACAATCTGCAATAAAAACAAACACAAAAACGATGTCACCAAAATATAAATAAGAAAGTAAAAGGAAACAAAACATTTAGCTATTGCCTAATTAAAAAAAAAGAACATCACATTAGACTTCAGCTTCTTCCCTCTCCTCTCAGTTTGGCTAAAAAAAAAACAAACAAAAAAACCCCTTAAGAGTTGGGGTCCGTCAGGTGAGTAGAAATGTTCTTTTGGAGGAAAAAAGACAAATTATGGTACACTGCTACACTCATGCAGTTTTCTGTGGCATCTTTTTTATCCTAAGGAAGCCCGCTATTCAAATAAGATTTTTTTTTTTTATTTTTTTAACAAAAAGGTAAAAGCAACTCATACAAACACAATACACACACTAACGAATAAGCTGATATAAAAGAATCTTTTTCTTTTACATACAAAAATCATCACATGAAGTTTAGTATTACATTTGCACACATCAGTCACCAGGTTTTTTTTTACACACTAATACTTTCAAATGAATGTGTACCCAGTCAAAACCTGAAGTGGCAATCATAAGCAAGTACTGCTGTATTTTCAAGGCTATAAACCAATACTTTTTTTTTTCTCATCTGTCATTCCAGTAGCAACTATTTTAGTATCACATTAGTATTTATGGCTTTCTCCCAATCTATTCTCAGCCAGCTGCATGGTTATCTTTTCCTGATCTGGAGGTGATCAGGTGAAAATGAGACCTAATGACTGAAATGTTACCACTACTAATAGTGTTAATGATTCATGCTTCAGTGATATATACGCAAAATGAGCATTGTTAACCACAAATGAACATAATTTTTGCTTGATCAGTCACTAGCCAGCAACACATGAACAAGCTAAACATCTCAAAGCCGACAATGCGCAAATCAAACTGGAGGCCATCGATCCAGCTCTTCCTAAAAGCAGCCACAACTCAAGAGGAGGGCATCAATGAGTTGATGGTTCTGCACAGGCGTATGAACAGCAGTGAAGTTTCCCAATCAAAGAAACTGACAAAAGCTTCAGAGAAAAAAATCTTTATGGCCAGAACTAATGAGGGCCCATTGAACGACTGAGTCACACATGATGAACTGAACACTGCAGGTCTTGACAGTCTAAATTTACCTAAAAGCCTGTGTGATTGTGTCTCAAATGAAGCTGAATGAGTTCAAGGGAGGTCTGTCTTGGTGTTTCTGCTTCACAAAGCACAAGAGTCTCTTTGATCGCGCACAACACTGTCTGCAGCTAACCACTGATCTTCTAGAGAAGATGGCTCACTTTCGGAACTGCACAAAAACTAGTCAAACATGTCATTGGTCACAGAACATCTTTAACACTGATGAGGTATCCCTAACCTTTGACTTACTTCTCACAAGCACTGTAACAAGAAAAATAAATCATCTGTGACACTGAAAACAACAGGTCAAGAGGAGACACATTTCACACATGTTCTTGCATGCACCGCTGCAAAATAACCACCCCCTCCTCTCCCAACCGAATGAGGGACATCAAATGCACCATCAGGCTGAAGAAAAAGTTCCTACAGGGAAAGCTGTCCATATCAACAAAAAGAGGAGGATGGATAGGAATAAAATGAAGGGATGTTGCTGACTGAATGTTAATGAAGAGACCAGAGCTAGAGGGGCTTTTCCATCTTAACCAGACAACACTCTTAGTCTTAATGGACAACATGCATGCATACTTTACTGCAACTGTAAGCACTAAAAAAAGCCATGAAACTCAATCCCTGCAATCTCCTCAGGAGGCACAATAAAATACTACCAATCTTTCGATATCAGTTTCAGTTTCATCAAGGAAGTGTTACTGCATGCAGACTAGTCCATATACGCACCACCACATCCGCTAAGTTTTGAGACCACACTGTGCATGATTCAAAGCTGATGAATAAATGAATTAATGACTAAGATGAGAGAATTCTGATATCAGCATGTGCTGTAAAACAAGTGGGAGACATGGATGATGATGCATGAAAAACGAGGCTATGCAATGTTCAATGTCTGCTGACGTGTCTGCAGCAGTATACTGACACGTGTCTGCAGCAGTATAGTGACACGTGTCTGCAGCAGTATAGTGACATGTGTCTGCAGCAGTATAGTGACATGTGTCTGCAGCAGTATACTGACACGTGTCTGCAGCAGTATACTGACACGTGTCTGCAGCAGTATACCGACACGTGTCTGCAGCAGTATACTGACACGTGTCTGCAGCAGCAAACTGACGGCTTGCGAACAAGTCATGCAGTCCACAATCATCAACATGTTTACAAAACAAACATGCAAAAACAAAACAAACAAAAACAAAAAAGTCATTGTCCCGACAGCAACAGGTTTAAGTGACATATATGTCACAAAAGCTGCAAAAAATTTTCAGTCTAATTGCTGAGTGTAATGTTGATATCTTATGCATATTGCATTCTCTGATTTCCTTTGGCCCAATTTTATGGGGACTCCCAGCATGCTTTGATGTGAACATTACTATCTATCACCTATCGTTCAGCAGATGAAATAGTTGAATTTTTTTTTTAAACGAAACATAACTATGATGTGGATCAACAATTTGTCATTTTTAGATGATTACAATTTTTCACTTGTTTTCAGTAAATGCATGAAACTTCACATCCAAATGTCTGCCATATCTGTTGTGTGAACAAATTTCTTTGACTTTTCTATATTAGTGGTCACAGACTTCATTAAGTACTCATTAACTTCAAAATTTCGGATGGGTTTTTAGAAGATGTATTTTAAAGAATTGTGTGAATGAATGACTTGTGAGTTGATTTTAACGTGGTGTCAGCCCTGATATGGCCCTTTGTGGTCGGCTGGGCTATAAGCAACATTACCTTACCTTACCTTTCATAAACGATAAAAAAGTTCATCTTCATAATAGCAGAATACAAATTTCTATAAATCATGTTGTGTCTTCGATGTGTGAATGTCATTTGCAAAAGTTTGGTTAGGCCAACACAGTATTTTTATGTTCTGATCCAAAAATACTTTCTCACAACTTCAAGCTACAGTCTGTTGTGAAGTCATGATTTTACAACGAAATATTTCAACAAAACTTAGATGTTTTGGGTACTGATAGTATTTTGGGCGGTCTACCTTTCCATACATTAGTGAGTGTTTATCCCCTTTGGATTTACACTTGAAAATCTGTAAGTTTGGTGAAGTTTGTTAAATATTTTGTCACAAAGTTAAAAACATTTTCAATAACTTAACCATTATTTCAGCAACATGTGGATGTATCAGGTACAGGGCATATGGGCAAACTTGGGACTTCTTTTTTGGGTATGTCACATTGTTTGTTCTGTGTGCTCTGTGCTGCCATTTCTGCACGGCGAATCCATGTTGTAAACAGCATTCGTTTGGAGTTATGGGCGTGTATTCATTTAATCATGGGAGCACGAGTTACCCTACATGTTTGTTATTTCCCGTTTACCGTTCCCTGCCTCATTCAAGATTTCCTCTCACACCAATCAAACCGAGGTTAGTTGTGTTTGTTACTGTTTGTCCATGTGTTTGTTTGACTATATTCAAGATGAAAAAGGCTGTACCAGTTTTGAATACATGTTAATCTGAGTCTGTTCATTTCCCAGTTGTTTTCGCTGTGTAGATGTGTCAGGTACACAGTATATGGGCAAGCTTGGAACATCCTTTGGGGAATGTTTCCTTGTTTGTTTTGTGTGCTCTGTGTTGTCATTTCTGCTAGGTGAATCCGTGTTGTATGCTGCATTCGTTTAGAGTTATAGGAGTGTATTTGTTTCATCAATGGAAGCAAGCGCTACCCTACTAATTAGTTATCTACTTTTACTGTTCCCTGCCTCATTCAAGATTTCCTTTCATACCAATCAAACTGAGGTTATTTGTGTTTGTTATTGTTCGTCTGTGTGTTTGTTATTGTTCTCGTCTGTGTGTTTGTTATTGTTCGTCTGTGTGTTTGTTACTGTTCGCCTGTGTGTTTGTTATTGTTTGTCTGTGTGTTTATTAATGTTCGTCTGTGTGTTTGTTAATGTTCGTCTGTGTGTTTGTTACTGTTTGTCTGTGTGTTTGTTATTGTTCGTCTGTGTGTTTGTTACTGTTCGTCTGTGTGTTTGTTATTGTTCATCTGTGTGTTTGTTATTGTTCGTCTGTGTGTTTGTTATTGTTCGTTTGTGTGTTTGTTATTGTTCGTCTGTGTGTTTGCTTGACAACATTCAAGATGGAAAAGGCTGTGCCAGTTTTAAATACATGTTAATCTGAGTTTGTTCATTTCCTCAGCTGTTCTTGCTGTATAGATGTGTCAGGTACAAGTTATACGGGCAAGCTTCTAACATCTTTTTGGGGGGTTGTCTCTTTGTTTGTTCTGTGTGCTCTGTGTTGTCATTTCTGCAAGGCAAATCCATGCTGTAAGCAGCATTCGTTTGGAGTTATGGGCATGTATTCATTTCACCACAGCAGCAAAAATTACCCTTCTTGTTTGTAACTCACTGTTTACTCTTCCCTGCCTCATTTAAGATTTCTTTTCATACTAATCCCAGCGATGTTATCTGTGTTTGTTACTGTTCGTTCACTGTTTGCTTGACTTTATTCAAGATCAAAAAGGCTGTGCCAGTCTTGAATAAATGTTAATTTGTGTTTGTTCATTTCCCAGTTGTTGATGCGGTGTAGATGTGTCAGGTACATGGTATATGGGCAAACTTAGAACATCCTCTTTCAGGGATGTCTCCTTGTTTGTTCAGTGTGCTCTTTGTTGTCATTTCTGCTAGGCAAATCAGTGTCGTAGGCAGCACTAGACTGAAGTCAAGGACATGTATTTACTTCATTAAGGGAGCAAGTTACCCTACTAGTTTATTATTTACTGTTAACTGTTTTCTGCCTCATTAAAGATTTCACTTAATTTCATTTAAAATAATTTTGCTTTTAAATACAGCTGAGATCTGTAATGTGTCAGATGAAAAAGTGATGAAGCAAAAATTTAGAAATTAACTTTTTTTTATCTGTTTTGATGTCATCCACTGAAAATAATGGTAATGTTTTGCAGTAACATAATAATCACTAACTTGACCTGTCTTAGTCTATCTAAATTAAGGATTTTGTTTTAAGATAATTGTATCTTTTGTAAAAGGTCAGTGTACATGTGCCCAAAATATTTCTTTTCTTTAACAACGTCATACCAAAATGGTAAAAACGCATTGAAAGAACACAGTCAATAAGTAAGTCAGCACTGAAAAATCAACAACAACAACAACAAACAAACACACACAGACACACACACACAATTTCATTAATCACTGTACATGTCACAAAGATTAGACACCAGTCCACATACAGACGTCTTGCCCTACACATCTGTATAGGGCCAGAACAATATGAACATCTGAGCAATCTGTAGGAAGAACAGTCAAAATGTTACAATTTTACACCAGACCAAGAAGAAGTAGGTTTTGAGGAGACATGGAAAACATATGCTATACACAGACAGATCTTCAGGGGATGTTAGTTGAATCTACCTGAAGGTGTGGCCAAGAGGCCTCCAATGTGGGATCATCTTCCTCAGGGTCGAAGTCAGGGTTGTCATTCGGTGGCAGGGTGCGGAATATGTTACAGGCTATCTGAAAACACAACAAATAAATGCTACTGTGAGGAAGAGCAAAAAAAAAAAATTCTGACAATCATAATAGACTGAGTAACAAGAGAAAAGCAAAGAAAAAAGTAAGAATGTCAGATAAGTCCTTTTACCTAAAACAGACTATCAAAATAAATGAAAACTACACAAACTATGTTTAGTACATGATAACTGTATTATCAAGTATGTAACTTGGCATTAGTTTGTGACACAGAGCTCGAAAAGCCCATCCATCCTATTGTCTGTGACAACTAAATTTTCTGGCGGACAATTGGAAATTCTCTCTCTACCTGTCCATCAGGCAATCAATTTTTCAATGGGTCAATAAAAGTGGGGCTGAGAGTGAAAAGTAAATTTCACTACAAACCAATCGCATTTCCCTCTTCCCCATTTCACTTTCACATCTTCATCACTACCACTCGTCTCCCCCACCCCCAATGCCATCCTCCCTCTCCGTATGGTCTATACATAACTCATGTCAACAGCATTCGGGACTTATGCTTCATCAGCACTGAAATGATAGATCTACTCCCTTTATTTTTTTGTTTTGTTTTTAAATAAGTAGATATATGATGTGGATTTAATTTGGAATATAATCACAAGGCAGAAGATAACTGCTAAAGGCCCATGCGTATAGAAATGTAGTGAAATGTTCAAGAAGTCAAGCGAAACTGCGCTCTTGCCCGGAAACACACACACACACACACACACACACACACACACACACACACCTTAAAATACCTAAGACATCATGACATCAACTGTACAAGCATTAATACATAGAACAAAGACATCTGCACAAACTAAAGTTCTCCTAGATAGTTTATAACTGTTTTTCCTGTTAAAAACAAATGCCAGTACAGAAAGTCCTCTATGCAGTGAGAACAGCATTTGTCTTGCTGTTACTAACACATAGTTTAAATTTCTTTTGAAGCTTTTTCCATCAATCATACCCCCCCCCCCCCCCCCCCCTTCTTTTTATTTAACTAATAGACTGTCAAACTTTCACAAAATAAATAAATAAGCCTCAGACTTCTTTCACAACACACACAAAAACTCAAGACCACACACACACACACACACACACACACACACTCACACACACACATGCACGCACGCACGCACACACGTAAGTTCTTCTCTTAATCCACAAGCAGACTGTTGAGTAGTTACTCAGTGACCACAAACGTTCTCCAACTCTGTTGTACGAAAATGAAGGACATTTGCAAATTGCAGACGGTCGATTTGTCAAGCTGCTATTCTTAATCCCACGGAAGGGCAAGGGTGTGAGTATGAATGGGAGACAGGTGATTAGGTTTCTATTGATCACAGAACTAAAGTGTTCTGCTTCACTGATCCTAATCAATGCCAAACACGCTTACAATATGGCTGTGTGCTGGCGAAGTGGAGGTCGGACTGACTGTGGTGCCTTGGTTTATGCCAAGACACTGTTTACACCACCTGTTTGAACTGATAGTGGAGATACAAAATCCAATTTGTTCAATTGCCTGTTGTGTTCTGGTGTGTGTGTGTGTGTGTGTGTGTGTGTGTGTGTGTGTGTGTGTGTGTGTGTGTGTGTGTGCGTGCGCGCGCGCGTGTGTGTGTGTGTTTATAAGAGAGAGAGAGAGAGTGTCTGTACATGCTCCATTTATGTACACATTCATGCACAAGCATCTATGTGTGTGTTAAATTCAAGAGAGTGAGACTGAGAGACAGAGTGGCTGACAGACACAGACTGATGTGAAGACAGAGACAGAGATTTCTTTCCGTATGTGTGCTTGTGTGACCATGAATATGAGCAATATTAGTATGCACACACACTTCTATTATACAAGTAAGCATGCAGATTTCTTGGCTGCACAGTGGTCTGGTACGGTCTGATTCATAACACAACCAACGCAATGCTGATGGTCAGGTCAAAAGACAGGGCTGTGTTCAGTAACAATACTGACTGACCACCTTAACTCTAATTCAAAATGACACACATAAATTTGAACTACACTCTATACATTTACACCAGCAGCAACAGAATGAACAAGTATGAGTAGTGTCCTGATCTTTACCAGAATTCAGAAGATAAAATGCATTTATAACTACTAATTCAACTTATTCAGCCAAGCAAAACAAATATAAACCAACACCCCACACTCACCCACCCCAAAAATACAAACAAGCTAAACACAAGGATTAGGACAGAGATGGATTACTTTGTCTCTATCACTGTGGAATCTCAATCTCCTATCATTTATTGCCAACAAGAGAGAGCATCATACTAATGGCTTGACCAAATTGTTCCACTCTCCCACCTGCCCTTGAGGTTGTAAATAAGCTGTAATGCAAGTGTAGTTGTAGTGGTAATTCACAGATCTGTCAATGTGTCATATAACTCATGTTAACAAATGTCTGTAATGATTAAATGTTTATTAATGGCCAGCCATTTACAGCTGTAAGAGAACCCATTTACACCACCTGAATACTGAATCCGCTGAAATCTGGTCACTGTAGCACTGGCACAGTAGCGGTTAATTAAGAAGTACCCTGTCCCTCCCCCCCCTCCCCCCCCCCCTCCTCCCTTTTCCCTGCTTCCCTCCAGAATTTGTAAGTAAAAACTTCGGAATCAATTAACCTCACAGAAGTAAAGCATGACTGATCGTCTTTTGCCCAGTGTCTGTTCTGGTTGAATGCCTGAAGACCTCCCGTGCCATGCCCACCGCTCTTTGTGGACTACTGACGCTAAGGTTGTGATACCCAGAATGTGAAGGGCTGAGAACAGGTCAGCCAGAATGAGTGGAGTGGAAGCAATGCCGCCGAGCGACACGCAAGTCACTCCTTGTCAAACAATGTTCCAGCTCCAGACACATGGCAGTAAGTCAAAGTGCAAGTCACTTTTGACACGCAAGATGTTAATTAAGGACAAATAGAAAATTAGGCAATTAAAAGACCACTGTGCCCAACATACTAGATGTAAGGTTTGGACAGTATGACAAATACCATGTCCCTGTCTGAAAAGCTACATGTAACGTCCTGATACAGTACAAGGCAAATAAAAGCTCATGATCATGTCTGGCTACCTACATCTGGGCTCGAAATACCCACCTGTCCGATTGTCTGTGACAACTACATTTTTTGGTGGACAAGTGGAAATTCTTGGTCGGGCAACCAAGTTTTGACTGGGTCAATGGAAATGGAGCTGAGAAGTAAGAATTAAGCTTCAGTACAAACAGACTGGACTTCCCTCTTTCCTGTTTTCACTTTCACACCCCCTCTGCCCCCACTCCTCTACCGCACCCCCACCATATCCCCTCCCCATTCATGCTGTCTGTACATAAAATGTGTTGACAGCATACAGAACTTATGCTTGGTCAGCACTGAAAATGATAGATCTACTCCCTTAATTTTTGTTTTAAATGTATGTAGATGGGATGTGGACTTATTTTGGAATGTGTGTCTTATGAACAGAGACAGACAAAGAAAAGAGACAGCATGACAGAGATTCTATATTTATTAATGTCAAGGACTGTGTGAATGGTGGTAACACCACAGTTCTTTTTAATCTATTTCTCTTAGGCCTTAACCACATGTGGGCACTGTCGATGGTTATTTTTTCATTAACTCTCTCAGGACGAAAGGCCCCGATCAGGGACCCAACTCGCACACATGTTTTGGACGAAGGGCACAATCAGGGCTTTTGTATAATTTGAATTTTGGGAGTGGCACCTGCCTCGCAGATGATGTGATAATCTAGATAGAATGTTCACTGACCTTTCCCCTTTCGAAAGCAACCAATGGTTGCCGAAATTTTTGCCAGGTAAGCGAGCCACAGGGTGTTCAGCAATGGCGCCTCAACCCATTCATGCCTCAAGACATCAGTCAGTAATGAGGATTTTACTGAAAGTGGAGGTGAAGGAAGGATTCTGAACTCAAACTGTGGTGAGTGATATGGTGAAGATGGTGGTGGTGATAATGATTGCACAGCATAGGCCGAGCAAAGAGCGTGTGGTGGACATGACAGAGGAAGAGTTTTTGTAGTTCATGATGCAGGACTGGCATCATGGTGGTGGTGATAATGATTGCACAGCATAGGCCGAGCAAAGAGCGTGTGCTGGACATGACAGAGGAAGAGTTTTTGTAGTTCATGATGCAGGACTGGCATCAAGATTTTTGATTTGTTCCTGCTGCGCCACCTTTCACTGGTGAACATGGTTTACTCACATCACAAGAATGCCATGCCCCCTTCCATTTTTTTTTTTCCAGCTGAAAACACATCCTCTGCCACCACATGGTCTTTGCCACCACATGGTCTTCCTCTTCTTCTGTGTACGCAGGCTGACACTCCTGCAGACACTCCCTATATGGACAGGCAAGTATTAAACCCATCTACCTACAAACGGAGTGGAGTGGAGTTTTGTGTGCATGACCGTTTTTTATCCCGCCATTAAGGCAGCCATACTCCATACTCCAAACTGGCCTTCTCTTCCGAAAGCTGGTGATGGGATTTTGCGTGTGTGCAAGATGTTATGCATGCGTTGACAAACGGAACCTCGGTTTATACTATTATAGTCTCATTCGAAGGACTGTATCATGTATGGGAAATGGAGTCACAACTAATGTTAACTCCGAGTGAAAAATCCCCCTGTACTGAAACGGCCTGCGGGAGATTCGAACCCGCAACCCTTGGATTACGAGTCCAGTGCTCTACCAACTGAGGTATTCCGGCCCCCCACCACACGGCTGAAGTCCTGGCTTTCCGGCAAGGTGTGTAAATTTTATTACGTTATCATCCTATTACTGTTGATGTTTTTTCTTTTTCTTATCTCACACACGTATATTATATGTGTACACATAATCTCACACACATACACACACACACACACACACACACACACACACACACACACACACACACACACACGCACACACAAAAAGTGACATATACTCACACTCACAGAAACACACTTATGAAAGTAATGACAATGATAATCATACATTTTCATATTTTCAGGAGACAGCATGGGTGAGTAAAATAAAAAGAAAAGAGTCTTTTAGATAGATAATGGTTTATTGTGCTGTTGTGTCAGGTGCTGTTGCTGTCCTGCAGTGGATGGATAGGAAGCCAGTCCATATCATCACCACCAAGGTCAACCACCACACCATGACAAATGTGACCACATGTTGTGGGCGGTTCAGGAAACCCCTGGCTGTCCAGGACTAAATTCAGCAGAATGGGCTGGGGTGGACAAAAGTGACCAGCCAAGGCACTGCTAAGCCGCAAGACCATGAAGTGGCGAGAAAAGCTTTTCTTCCAACTCTTCTTGGTATGTTTCAAAGACAATGTGCTTCCCTGGATACTAGACATCTGCCTGTGTCAATTCAGGTGAAGAAAAAAAAGGATTTTTTTTTTCACCTGGTTCTAGAGGATGAAAAGATGAAGCTAGGAAGCTTGATATTTTCATCCCAACTGACAATATGTTTTTAACTAGTTCTGAAAGTTTCATGTCCATACTCCTAACAGGGTTTGTCTGTTTTTAGTAACTTTTTAATAACCCTTACAAATGGTCAGTTCTGTGGGAAAGTAAAGGGAAAAAACTGCCAGTGCTGAGTGAGTTAACCATCTTTTTACTTACAGGAGGGCAGGTAGAAATTCGGGAGTATGACTAGTTGTTATTTTATTTGATTTGGTAAGGCAAATAAAAGGTCATCATGTCGGATGAGCCTACATTGTTTGACACAGACACAAAGTAAGGCAAATAAAAGGTCATCATGTCGGATGAGCCTACATTGTTTGACACAGACACAAAGTAAGGCAAATAAAAGGTCATCATGTCGGATGAGCCTACATTGTTTGACACAGACACAAAGTAAGGCAAATAAAAGGTCATCATGTGGGATGAGCCTACATTGTTTGACACAGACACAAAGTAAGGCAAATAAAAGGTCATCATGTCGGATGAGCCTACATTGTTTGACACAGACACAAAGTAAGGCAAATAAAAGGTCATCATGTCGGATGAGCCTACATTGTTTGACACAGACACAAAGTAAGGCAAATAAAAGGTCATCATGTCGGATGAGCCTACATTGTTTGACACAGACACAAGTAAGGCAAATAAAAGGTCATCATGTGGGATGAGCCTACATTGTTTGACACAGACACAAGTAAGGCAAATAAAAGGTCATCATGTCGGATGAGCCTACATTGTTTGACACAGACACAGAGTAAGGCAAATAAAAGGTCATCATGTCGGATGAGCCTACATTGTTTGACACAGACACAAGTAAGGCAAATAAAAGGTCATCATGTCGGATGAGCCTGCATTGTTTGACACAGACACAAGTAAGGCAAATAAAAGGTCATCATGTCGGATGAGCCTACATTGTTTGACACAGACACAGAGTAAGGCAAATAAAAGGTCATCATGTCGGATGAGCCTACATTGTTTGACACAAAGTAAGGCAAATAAAACGTTATCATGTCGGATGAGCCTACATCGTCTGACACAGACACTAAGACAGTAAGGCAAATAAAGCTCATCACTTCTAACATGCTATGCTACACACAGTAACACAAATAATTGGTCAAGCACTCTTTACTTGTATGGTATGAAGCATGAAGTGGGGTTGACAATGGGTATACTACTGTCTAGTAATGACAACTTGAGTTTGAAAGGAAAATGGCCTGTATCATGTGTGTTGAAGTGAATATAATATGCTTATAACAATATAAGACTGACCAGTCCAGAAAATCTAACGCCTTACTTGAAAATTTTGTAGAAGTTTTTATTTCAGTTTCATCTAGGAAGTATTACTGCAGTCAGGCTAGTCCTTATACACTACACCACATCAGCTAAGTTTTGAGACCACACTGTACAAAGTTTACAACTGATGAATTTATATATGACTAAGACGACTTAAGAAGAGAGTCTCAAGGGTACAACTGAGCAGATGTCTGACCAGCGTGCTGGGCTGATGAACTGATCAGACCTTGGGTATCTACCTAACACTGCGCCACTACAGGGCTAGAAATTCCTGGGTAATTTTCAGTTGTCATGGGAACAAGTTGATTAGAAATTCACTTGCCCCCCGCCCCCCCCCCCCCCCCCTCCCAACCCCCACTTTACTTTCTACTTGCCCTCTGAAAGTAAACAGATTATTGACAAAAGTAACCATTGGCACTATGGTGACAAGTCAACAAACGTAATTCAATAATGGCATATTCTGCTCAAATGTGTTTCAGGCCTAAGACAGATAGATGTAAAACAATGTATTTGATTATCAGGCTATCTTTCCCACTGTATTTCAGCATGTGTAAGAAAACAAAACATAACAGAATTGCCTGTTACCACATTTTTTGACTTAACTAAAATTATAGAATCTCTATCATGCTCTCTCTGTCTCCTTTCTCTATCACTCCCTGCGTGTTCTTTGACTGAACTATATTTACAGAATCTCTATCATGCTCTCTCTGTCTCCTTTCTCTATCACTCCCTGCCTGTTCTTTGACTGAACTATATTTACAGAATCTCTATCATGCTCTCTCTGTCTCCTTTCTCTATCACTCCCTGCCTGTTCTTTGACTGAACTATATTTACAGAATCTCTATCATGCTCTCTCTGTCTCCTTTCTCTATCACTCCCTGCCTGTTCTTTGACTGAACTATATTTACAGAATCTCTATCATGCTCTCTCTGTCTCCTTTCTCTATCACTCCCTGCCTGTTCTTTGACTGAACTATATTTACAGAATCTCTATCATGCTCTCTCTGTCTCCTTTCTCTATCACTCCCTGCATGTTCTTTGACTGAACTATATTTACAGAATCTCTATCATGCTCTCTCTGTCTCCTTTCTCTATCACTCCCTGCCTGTTCTTTGACTGAACTATATTTACAGAATCTCTATCATGATCTCTCTGTCTCCTTTCTCTATCACTCCCTGCCTGTTCTTTGACTGAACTATATTTACAGAATCTCTATCATGCTCTCTCTGTCCTCCTTTCTCTATCACTCCCTGCCTGTTCTTTGACTGAACTATAATCACAGAATCTCTATCATGCTCTCTCTGTCTCCTTTCTCTATCACTCCCTGCCTGTTCTTTGACTGAACTATAATCACAGAATCTCTATCATGCTCTCTCTGTCTCCTTTCTCTATCACTCCCTGCCTGTTCTTTGACTGAACTATAATTACAGAATCTCTATCATGCTCTCTCTGTCTCCTTTCTCTATCACTCCCTGCCTGTTCTTTGACTGAACTATAATTACAGAATCTCTATCATGCTCTCTCTGTCTCCTTTCTCTATCACTCCCTGCCTGTTCTTTGACTGAACTATAATTACAGAATCTCTATCATGCTCTCTCTGTCTCCTTTCTCTATCACTCCCTGCCTGTTCTTTGACTGAACTATATTTACAGAATCTCTATCATGCTCTCTCTCTTTCTCTATCACTCCCTGCCTGTTCTTTGACTGAACTATAATTACAGAATCTCTATCATGCTCTCTCTCTTTCTCTATCACTCCCTGCCTGTTCTTTGACTGAACTATAATCACAGAATCTCTATCATGCTCTCTCTGTCTCCTTTCTCTATCACTCCCTGCCTGTTCTTTGACTGAACTATATTTACAGAATCTCTATCATGCTCTCTCTCTTTCTCTATCACTCCCTGCCTGTTCTTTGACTGAACTATAATTACAGAATCTCTATCATGCTCTCTCTCTTTCTCTATCACTCCCTGCCTGTTCTTTGACTGAACTATATTTACAGAATCTCTATCATGCTCTCTCTCTTTCTCTATCACTCCCTGCCTGTTCTTTGACTGAACTATAATCACAGAATCTCTATCATGCTCTCTCTGTCTCCTTTCTCTATCACTCCCTGCCTGTTCTTTGACTGAACTATAATTACAGAATCTCTATCATGCTCTCTCTGTCTCCTTTCTCTATCACTCCCTGCCTGTTCTTTGACTGAACTATAATTACAGAATCTCTATCATGCTCTCTCTGTCTCCTTTCTCTATCACTCCCTGCCTGTTCTTTGACTGAACTATAATCACAGAATCTCTATCATGCTCTCTCTGTCTCCTTTCTCTATCACTCCCTGCCTGTTCTTTGACTGAACTATAATCACAGAATCTCTATCATGCTCTCTCTGTCTCCTTTCTCTATCACTCCCTGCCTGTTCTTTGACTGAACTATATTTACAGAATCTCTATCATGCTCTCTCTGTCTCCTTTCTCTATCACTCCCTGCCTGTTCTTTGACTGAACTATAATCACAGAATCTCTATCATGCTCTCTCTTTCTCTTTTCTCTATCACTCCCTGCGTGTTCTTTGACTGAACTATATTTACAGAATCTCTATCATGCTCTCTCTGTCTCCTTTCTCTATCACTCCCTGCCTGTTCTTTGACTGAACTATAATCACAGAATCTCTATCATGCTCTCTCTTTCTCTTTTCTCTATCACTCCCTGCGTGTTCTTTGACTGAACTATATTTACAGAATCTCTATCATGCTCTCTCTCTTTCTCTTTTCTCTACGATCTCTCCCTTTTCATCACAGCATGTTCTTTGACTGAACTATAAATATAATTAAAGAATCTCTATCATGCTCTCTCTCTCTTTTCTCTACGATCTCTCCCTTTTCATCACACATACACATTCCAAAATAAATCAATGTCCCATAGATCTACATATATTCAAAGCAAAAATAATGGGAGTCATTTCTGTGCTGACCAAGCACAAGTCTTGTATGCTGCCAACACATTTTATGTATAGACCACACAGAAGAGGGGAGGGAGAGGCTTACAAGAGTGGTAGTTGTGAAGGTGTGAAAGTGACACGGAGAGAGGGAAGTGATCGGTTTGTACTGAAATTACTTCTCAGCCCCACTTCCACTGACCCAATCAAAAATTGGTTGCCCACCGGACAAGTAGAGAGACAGTTTCCACTTGCCTGCCAGAAGATTTAGTTGTCAGGGACAATCGGACAGGTGGGTATTTTGGGTCCTGCACAATTGTCATTGTAATTCGTATGTATGCGTTTGTAAGGTGTGCATGTATGTGTGAATATGTGTGTGTATGATAGAGTGGGCATTGGCCCATGTGTGTGTGTGTGCCAGTGCACGCAGGGTGTGTGTATATACCTGTGTGTGTGCGTGTGTGTGTGTGTGTGTGTGTGCGTGTGTGTGTGTGTGTGTGTGTGTGTGTGTGTGTGTGTGTGTGTGTGTGTGTGTGTGAGTGTGAGTGAAGTACAAATTATTAAGGGTTAAAGAATAAGCTTTACAGTTTTTTTTAATTACTTTTCCTTAGTGACTGAGTCATTTGAAGTTTGTGTGCCGGACTTGGCACACATGATTCCCCAGGCCAGGTCAACTGAGACTGTCCCTATTTGCAACTTGGACACAGATGGGCAGTTTCACAGTATATGGGGTACTCATGTGTTTCTAACTAATCAAAGTCACACGTGCTGGTAGATGAGATCAAAATCTGCGTTCTTGTGTAAAAATGTGATGTTAACATCAATGTTCTACACTGATCAAGAAAAATGAAAAGAATCAAAATAGCAAGCAAATGTTACTTACAGGATGGGACACAATTTTGGTGACATTTGCATGCTGCTCCACTCATTTTAATTTTTCATTATAAATTCAAGCACTGATGGTATTAACACTATTTCATCCAGGAACACAGATTTTGAAAAGATTGATTTTATTTAATCTTTTCCATCACTATTGAAGTTATGCAACTTCAAAGTTTACAACTTTGACAAACACAGGTGTCCCCAAATACTACGGAACTGCCCAGAAGGAAGATCCTACAGCTCAGCTAAGTGCTTTGGTCTTCAGTTTCCACAGTGTTTGTCCCCATTACAGAGATCTATTGGACAATACTGATGAAGGTTTTAGTGCTGTACATGTCTTGTATGACACTAGGACTTTGGCGAGTTGTGAATTTAGTTTTCATACCCTTTTCCTAATCTTTTAATGACCTGTTTTGATGAACAATGGCTAATGCCCTATGTGCATAGAAAGGTTGTGTCTGGTACAGAGTATATGATTTTTATGAGCAAGTTCAGAACATCCTTAATTTGGAGACGTCTCCTTTGTTCTGTTTGCTGTGTTTCTGCATTTCTGCCAGTTGATTTGGTGTCAAGAGCAGCAATCACTTGGAGTTATGTGTGTATAATACATCTCATCATGGGGCCAAGTGTTACCATATTTATCATTATTTACCATTTCCTGTTTATTATTCCCTGCCTCATTTAAGATTTACTTTTATTTCCAATCAAACCGAAGTTACTTGTATTTGCTTGAATATATTCAAGACAGAAAAGGTTGTGCCAGTCTTGTAGTTCTATGTTATTTTAGGTTCGTTCATTTCTCCAGAGGTTGCTGCGTAAATGTGTCATGTAAAGGATATATGAACAACTTCGCAAGCTTGGAGTAACCATTTTTAGGGGGATGTCTCTTTCTTTGTTCTGTGTGATCTGTGCAAGTATTTCTGCGAGGCACCTGACTTGACGTCATAAGCAGCAATCATTTGGAGTTATGGGCATGTAATTTATCTCATCATGGGAGCAAGAGTTACTCTACTTATTCGTTATTTGCTGTTAATTACTCCCTGCCTTATTTAAGGTTTCCCCTTTTTTTTTTCACAACCTTACAGTATTCATGACCTTACAGTAAACACTGGGTCATCATATAAACAAAAAAGCATGCATGCATTATCCTTGAAATTCCACAATGGCAGTACAGAGGGGGAAAAAAGTGGTTAAGGTGAGCTGCCCCCAAAAGCAGGGTAGGTAGACAGGCATGACTTGTTGTTTTACATGGCCTAACCTTTCCTGACCGCTGACACTTGTGGCAGATAACTCCCATGAAACACAATGTTCAGTTTTCATATGAACTTTACCCATGGTCAAGTCAAATTAACACATTTCTACAAATTCAGCCTCTTTTTTTCCTTAAAAAAAAAAAAAATCAGGAAAAAAGCTTAAGATCAGGAGGGAAAAAAAGAGACTTGATCAAGTTATTCTACTCACTGCTATTGGGAACGGCAGGGGTGGGGGGTTGAGAGTGGCCATAAATTGAAGTCGTTTCAAACTGTAACTGTCCACTCATAGCCAACCGCATGTCAGGGAGTTACTGTGCATAAACAGAGGACTACAAACTGAAAGAAAGAATAACAAAGATATCATACAAATTGAGTAGTAAACTGAAAGGAAGAATAACAAAGATATACAAATTGATGTCGTAAACTGAAAGGTAGAAAAACAAAGATATCATACAAATTGATGTTGTAAAGCTTAGGTTACTTACCATATGCACAATGTTGGGATAGACAGGCTCAGTGAGGACATTGCGTGTGGCTGTGATGTAATCCACCAACTCATTCAGACAGGCCCGCTTGATCTCTTTGCTCTTCAGATCTGTTACAGGGTCCATGAAGTCAAAGACCACTTGACACTGCTGTAGCTTCTTGATGAACAGGTCTTGCTGCTCTGATGGTGAAGCATCTGCATCACATAATTTACCATGTGCATCATTATACATTAACCCACATTGCATCTTGCTGTCTGGTGGTAAAACATCTGCATCACATAATTTACCTATAACATGTGCAAACTTTCCTATGTCCTTTGGGCGTCATGTCATAGACCATTTTTTTTTATATTCTAAATAACAAAAAGCACATTATTATTTTCATCAGAATGATCAGGAACTTTTAATTGCCCACTATCATTAGTCAATCATTTCTACACATTTTCCTTTGTTTTTGTTTCTTTGTAGATCAGTAAGTTTTTAGCACCCCTTGCTCATATCCTGTGTATTACAAATACGTACACTCTGTAAGGAATCAAACTTTGATACTTCTCATTCCAAAATTAAGCATTTCAATCGCCAACATTTTGTGAAGCATTACAATCATGCTCACAATGTATGTGGGTTGAACAAACTCACACAGTTCTGTTGGTTGTTCCTTTTCTTTTAAAACAATTTCTGCTCATATTATTTTTTCTGGTTGCAAATTGGATCCATTCTTATTCGCTGCACTGCCTCTCTGCATGACTGCATAGTGAGTGAGTGATTTGTGACATGTCAATGATGTAATTATTGTAGTAATTCCTAACAGTACCTACTGTCAGCATCCTTTCAAACCATCCTGGTGATGAAGATCTTTATTTTCAAAAAGAAAAAGAGAGTTCAGTAAAAATGAATAAGAGTTTCAATTACCAGACAAAGCATATACAGAGATCTGTAGCTGAAAATACTTCCGGTGAGAAAGCAAACTATGCAAAACAGGCTAAAAGCAAAAGTAAACCATACTGTAAAAAGTGCTATGGTATAAAACACTCATACAGTGGAAGGGTAGTACAAACTCATCTTGCACCTGTGTGGTAGAACAAGTAATGCTATTACTAAAACTGATAATCTTGAGCTCATTGTACAATATCATCAATGATTTTTTTTTTCTTTGCAAGTAGTATTGATCAACTTCAAATAGTGCGTCCCAGTCTCTTGCTCACACCGTTTTCCCTCACTCTCATTCCTGATGACTCCATCCGTTTCTTTCTTAATTCAATGTGATAGCATATTGCTAGTTAACTGCATATTTTTACATTTTTAGCACAAAATAAAAAGAGCCATGTTCACCTTCTTTTGAAAACAATTTTCAATTCCCAACAAAATATAGAGACTTGTAAGTTTGGAAGGTGCAGATATTTCTTTCTGGCAGAGCAAGCTTGCTTTGTTGTCTTACTGGCTCGGTTCTGTGCTGGGGGGCACTGAGATCTATCAGCTTGTCCTTTCAGGCAAAAAACTGAAAGTAGTAGCCTCCCTGTCAAAGCTTTTCTACAAACATAACCCAAGTGTCAGACTTATCAATAAAGCGTTGGAAGTGGCTGTCAAAAGGCTCAAGATGAAGGGCTGTATCGTGTGTTTGTGTGTGTTTTGGTGTGTGTGTGTGTTTTGGTGTGTGTGTGTGTGTGTGTGTGTGTGTGTGTGTGTGTGTGTGTGTGTATACATGTAAGTTAGTGTGTGTGTGTGTGTGTGTGTGTGTGTGTGTGTGTGTGTGTGTGTGTGTGTGTGTGCACGCACTCCACTGCATGCTAGTACAAGCATGCATGATAACACATCCATATAGTTCTAGTGCAAGCATGCATGATGATAACACACCCATATATATGTAATATAGTTCTAACAAGAGATTTCAAAGATACCAGAAGAGCTCTAGATTAACAGGTCTAATCAGCTCAGACAAGAACAAGAAACATTTACAAAACTTTACATAATGACAGAGTGTGTGTATGCATTTAAGAATCACTGCCTCATGTTGTTATCATAATGCAGAATTGAAGCAATAAGAGTATTTTGCATTCTAGAAAAAAAACAAAAACAAACTAAAATACATTTTCTGCATCAGTCCAAATTAGAATTTCAACTAAACCAGAAGTTTTTGCCGATTTGCCTTTCCCCCCCCTTTTTTGATAACTATACACTGTGTTCCTGATAATGCACAACTAGTGTCTATTGCTGCTTAGAATTAGATTTTTAAAATGACGGTCATGACACATAGATATAAATTTAAATCAAACCATTTCCAACTTTTTGAAGACTGAATGGCAAAATTTATCAAATAAAAACCAGTTTTATTATTCACTTACTGAATGCAGACTGGTCTTAGGGACTTGCGTGCTTGCATTGCACTTCTAGTCACTGAGTTTGTGTGCATTTTCTTGCTGAATGAACAAAAAGTTATGACATCGGTTGCTTGGATAATACATGCACAGAAGCATCTGCTGGGAAAATCAACAAACTGTTTTGAAAACTGGCATAGATCTGAAACTACTCGCAGTCAGAAAAAAATATTGATTATTTGCAAAGTAGCCCACACTGCAGTGATTTAATGAAACATGCAACGATATGTCATAGAAGTTCAATCCATTCCTAACAAACAGAAAATCACTCTTACGATCAAGCATTGCCTTAGAAAAAATATGTATTTCCCTTCAGTCTGATATTCTTGTAATTAATTTTTCCATTAGTTTATTTCTTATAATGGAAATCTATCAACTTAGTTTTCACAAAACACGATTTTACCAGTGCTGAAGTTACGACACTCGCCTGCTGTTGAGAAAACCCTGCTCTCTCTCTCTCCCTGACAGTTGGCTGGATGGTCAGCATTTTATTAATTAATGAGAAGATCATGGCCATGCTCATTCAATACAGCTATACTATCCAGATAAGTTATACTATCCCCATATAAGGAAACAGACTGCAGTGGTACTGAAAACAAGCCCCCCCCCCCCCCCCCCCCACCCCACCCCTTGTCACACAGTGACAAATCAGATTTACTTATCGGTCCAGTCTTCATTTTGTTTTATTCACAAGTTCACTTATGTTTGTTGTCATTGTTGCTTGCTATCTTTCTTTCTTTTTTCATCTTGTTAAGAATCTTCTCAGTGAATCTGCGTGTGTGTGTGTGTGTGTGTGTGTGTGTGTGTGTGTGTGTGTGTTAGGAATATTGAGTTTCACTGCTTTATTTTAACACTTCAAATAATAAGTATTGTTAATGTGATTAGTAAAAC
Organism: Conus canariensis; assembly: GCA_033310375.1. Classification (NCBI taxonomy): domain Eukaryota; kingdom Metazoa; phylum Mollusca; class Gastropoda; order Neogastropoda; family Conidae; genus Conus; species Conus canariensis. The sequence continues at coordinate 64,399,150 of CM065717.1, forward strand.
TTAACAGCACATGCCATACAATCATTTTTTTTTCTTTCTTTTTTCTTGTTGTTTTTGTTTTGCTGAGAGGAGGGGTGGATGGTAGGCTAATACATTTAATGACAGTAGGTGGTTTTCAGTGCAGTGCACAATGTGAAAGTACAGACACTAGCTGGTCTGGTCTCCCATGAGCCAAAGCAAGATATATGAGTGGTTTTATTCAGGTGTCATTCATATCATTTGCGTGGTTTTATTCAGGTTTGATAAATTATTAATCATTTCATGATGCATATTCAACTGAAAGACACACAAAAATTCAGAAAAAGCACAGCATAATACACTGACCTGAATTGCTAAGCATGAAAAAAAAAACAACCTTAAATGTGCCTCTTTACAACTGACCCGCAATTTCCTGATCTGACCCCTAATTTTGGGGAGTGGGAGTCATTTTGACCATCACTTCAAAATTCTTCAAAAAGACCCTGATACATATGATTTGTTTTTCTATATACCATCACCAGACTGCACTCCAAAATGCATGCCATGGACACATGTAGCACACAGTGCTGTCCTAAATTCTAACTTTTCCTTGCACTCCACATCGCAGACGATATGTATAGTTGCTTGGCCAAATTAAAGCTTACGAGTATTTGGATTGTTTTCAAAACATTTTTTTTCTTCAAGAAATCAGATCTAAACCCCCTAACCCTGTTATTCCATTTCTAATTCAATGACGAAATATAATTTAAAATTCATGGATGGTCTATCGGAATTAAAATCCCATTCGTAAGTCGCCACAATGGTTCAATGTTAGCCAGCACAACGCTAATTAGATCTAACACAACTAGACGTCGATTCAGCAATAAACTACACTACAACCAGCTCACCTTTTAAATGAGGCAATGCCTGCAATTCTGGTGCATTTTTTGTTCGATAATGTGATGACCCCTGAGATCGTCTTTGTTTCTTCGACTTAATTGATGCTCTTGATGAAAATGGATCAATACGGTCAACCACTTTAGCCGACATGCTGGCTTTTAACGGATAATCCGCCTTCAATCACAGGAGGAACTGCACAATTTACATGTGCATCAACACTCCGGAACACTCCAGCAGAAGATCCATCTGATCCGACGAAACCCACAGACAGGTTATACTAGACAGATAACTTCAACACAAGCACCGGTGACAGATACTGCAATAATTCATTTATCTGAGAAACAATTCCACATCGACCTAACCCCTTTCTAACCACTGTAAATAAACCCCCGGCACCGAAATTATCACTGCGAAAGCTCAAGTACAAATAATTAGAGTGTGTTGCTATTTTTCTAATGGCTCCTTCGATCTCGTCTTTGCCAGGTGCCCTGAGAATCAGCGAGAATTCATTCATTGGGCCTTGACCCCATGTTCGGCCTCCTGTTTGTTTACAATGTGCATGCGTAGCAACTAAACTGTAACTCGTGTAAGACGTCCGAACAAAGGCCTCTTCAAATGGTAGACATTCAGAGTAAAGTTAACGTATTTTTATTGTCAGTGTCGCAACAGTAAAGATAACGATTTATTGTGGTAACTAACAGGTGGAAGATGAAAGATATCTGTGCGTTGTATCACTGAGTCGCATAAAACGCACTGGCGGCTATGCAGATGTTTAAAGCGAAAACGCACGACTTTTATGACATGAATAATGTTCTCTCTCTCTCTCTCTCTCTCTCTCTCTCTCTCTCTCTCTCTCTCTCTCTCTCATACACACACACATTCGCACGCACATGTTGTACCGAAATGTCTTTTTTTTGAGTCGTGCAACAAAATTTAACCTCTCTGTCTCTCTCTCTCTTCTGTCTGTCTGTCTGTCTGTCTCTCTGTCTCTCTCTCTCTCTCTCTCTTGTGTGTGTGTGTGTGTGTGTGTGTGTGTGTGTGTGTGTGTTTCTTTGTTTTCGTAATCTATTCATGCATTCTTGTGCGTTGTTTCAATGGTTTTCTTTTCCTTGAAATTCATCTATCGATGGAGAAACAACTCATCCACATTTCTCATCGAAGACATCTGTGTTTGTTAAGTTTTGTAGGTTTTAGTCGCTAGTCATGCTTCCTTTGGCTTCTTGTGCTGGTATGGTGGGCTCAATGTGAAAAAAAAAAAAAAAAATGTGTTGATCAAGACTGTGAATGTGTGTGGGAAAGTTGTGGGTGAAAGACAAGCGAGCATGAGTGAATTGTATGAGAAGCATGCTGTAAGAAAGGCAAGAGAAATTGCAAAAGACTCCTCACATGTCCTGGCCCATAATTATGAACTGCTGCCATCTGGCCGACGGTTTAGGATGCCAACGGTCCGATTGGTCAGAACAAAAGAGAGTTTTATCCCAATGTCTATATCCCTTCTCAACAAGCAATAGTTGTGTGTGTGTGTGTGTGTGTGTGTGGTGTGTGTGTGCGCGCGCGCGCGCGCGCGCGGGATGGGGGTGGGGGACAAAGGGAGAGGGGGTGGGGTGGGGCTATACATATATATGTATGTGTGTATGTTCTTCTATGTGCGTGTGTGTGCGTGTGTGATTGAATAAATGTGTATGTATATTGGGTGTGTGTGAGGGCGTGTGTGTATACATGTGTGTGTGTGTGTGTGTGTGTGGTGTGTGTGTGTGTGTGTGTGTGTGTGTGTGTGTGTGATATGGCTGTTTACTAAAGGTGTTTTACTGTTCTTTGCCATGATTATTCACTTAACTGCTTTTTTATATTCTATATTTTTATTATTTGTGTGCAACAATGAAAATTGATTTGATTAAGGTTATAGTTGTTACCAATTGTTCTATTATTTTTATGTTAATTAATTTATTTATTCATGTGTGTGTGTATGTGTGTGTGCGCATGCATGTATGTATAATTATATATATATGTGTGTGTGTGTGTGTGTGTGTGTGTGTGTGTGTGTGTGTGTGTGTGCATGCGTATGAGTGTGCGTGCGTGTGTGTGTATATATATATATATATATATATATATTGTGTGTGTGTGTGTGTGGTTGTGTGTGTGTGTGTGTGTGGTTGTGTGATCTGACTACTTTTATGTGTTTTACTATTATTTACCATTGTACATGTATTTTAAAATTCTGTGAAATCAAATTTGACCATTATGTAATACTGAAACTCTGTTATAAGTATTGTTGTTTACTCAAATGGGTTTTACTATTGCTTGATCATTTATTATGTGCATCATCATCATCATCATCATCACACTGAAATGCTTCTTAAAATCAGAATTTAGGTCTGACAGTGCTGTTTCTGTTTTTAGCAAATTCTGAAAATTAGTAAGTGGTGTGTGTGTGTGTGTGTGTGTTGCGCGCGCGCGCGCGCGCGTGCGTGCGTGCGTGCGTGCGTGTGTGTGTGTGTGCGTTTGTTTAGTATGTGTTTATCTACATGTATGAGGTTTTACATTATCACTAAATTGATTTTGTTGGGTTGTTCTTGAGTTTTACTTGTTTATTGTTTATTGTTGCCGAGTTACCCTATTTGTTTATTGTCCATTGTTTTTCATGTTTATTTATGTCACTAATGTATAGTTAGTTAACACGATTGTAATTTCTCAGAATTGAGATAATAAAGTATTCTTGTATCTTGTATCTTGCTTCGTTAGTTGCTTTTGTAGGATAAGCTAGCGGACGACGCATATCAAGGGAAGTAACTTATGTCTGCCGCATAAATAGACTTATGTCTACCGCATCCGATTGCCTGGCTCCGTACGAAAGTGACCAACATAACATGGTGGCAGCGGTCTAAACCCACAAAATTTAGGCAACATCATGGCAGAAAAGGTTGATGAAGCAGTTCGACGCCCACGAGTCAACTTCCCACCTCCAAAATCATTTGATGGCACGACAGCAAATTGACCCAAGTAGAGGCAACGATTTCTCAGTTACAGAACTGGTTCAGGCTTGATTCAGAAACCTAGAGATGAGCAAGTCAGTGTGTTTTTATACACAGTGGGGGACATCGCAGAAGATATAAGGAAAGCAATGAACATTGATGAAAGCACAGTCGAGCTCAACGCACTGATAGCCGAATTCGATGGTTAGGCCTACTATGGAGCTAGAAGGAACACGATCGTCGCAAGAGCTAAACGATCGCAAAAATCGGGAGAACCTGTCGATTTCTTCATTCAAGATTTGTACAAACTCGCGGAGAATTGTGAATACGGACCTCTACAAGAAGACCTCATCAGAGACAGAATCGTTGTTGGTGTGTTTGACGATGCACTCTCAAACGAACTGCAAACCAAAGCAGATCTCACTCTCAGTCTCGCCGTACAAATCAGCCGAAAGGAGAAGAAAGAAAGGAGAGCCAACACCTCATTAGAGGAGAAACTGCTGTCATCAATGCAATCAAACAATCAAATCCAAAAGAGAGACACCTCTCTTCAACGTCATCACGGAAATGTGGCTACTGTGGAAAGAATTTCATCCACGAAATAACTGTCCAGCACGAGCAGCAACTTGTTCTTCTTGTCATAAGAAAGGGCACTATCAAACTGTATGTCACAGATATCCACCCAAGCAAAGAACTGTCCAGGAACTGTCACAAGAAGATTTGTACGATTCATCTGAAGATGAAGATGAATTCTTGGGACACGTTTTTCATGTCGAAGATGACGACTGCTGGACCGCAGAAATCTTGACAAATGGAAGACCCGACACTTTGAAGTTGGACACTGGTGCATGTTTCAGTTGTGGGTGAATCATGGGCTGACTCTCATGCACTGAATAAATCGAACAAGCAACTGAAAGGCCCAGGCAATGTCAAACTCACTGTGTTAAGCACTGTGCAAGCTAAACTTTGCTACAAACATAGTACAGTGAAGGAAACCCTCTACGTTCTGAAAGGCCGATCCAGTTCCCTTCTCAGTCGGGCAGCCTGTGTAAAACTGAGCCTGGTCTCTTGTGTCGACCAAATCAAAACCATCAACTCCAAACTTCAGGAGTAAATTTCCGGATCTTTTTCATGAACATTTGGGCAAACTGGACACAACATACACCATCAAGCTGAAACCTGAGCAAAACCAGTGTGCATTTATGCTCCACGGAAGATTGCACACCCTCGCCTACCCAAGGTCAAACAGGAGATCGACCGCATGCTCGATGAAGGAGTCATCTCTCCTGTCACAGAGCCCACCAGCTGGTGTTGTAGTATTGTAGTCATTCCAAACAAAATGCATCCATTCGCCTTTGTGTAGATCTGACACAACTGAACAAGTCAGTTCAACATGAAGTCCACCCTATGGCTTCAGTCGATGAGAGCCTCGCAAAACTTGCAAACTCCAAGGTTTCTCAAAACTGGATGCCCGCAGTGGATTTTGGCAGATACCTCTCGCCGAAAAGTCCAAGCACTACACCACGCTCATTACTCCGTTTGGACGATATTGTTTCAACAGACTCCTATTCGGCATCAGTTCTGCCAGCGAGATTTTCCAACGAACGATCTCAACAATCCTGGGTGACATGGATGGTGTCGTTGCGCACATGGATGACATCCTCATGCATGCCGAGGATCATGCTTCCCATGATCAGCGTCTTCGAGAAGTCATGAAACGGCTGAAGGAGGCAGGCCTCACACTCAACGACAAATGTGAATTTTCAAGACTCCATCGCTTCCTGGGCCACATCATAGACAGCTCTAGCATCCGCCCAGATCCTACAAAACTGGATGCCATCAACAGGTTCCCTCCTCCCACAAACATCACAGAGCTTCAGCGCTTCCTGGGCATGGCCAACCAACTGGCCAAGTTCATGCTCAATCTTGCCAGCATCACAGCCCCATTACGCTCCCTCCTACGCAAGAACACTGAGTGGACGTGGAATGACCAACTGGAAACGGCTTTTCAACAAGTGAAAAACCTTTTTCTCTCGCCACCTGTCCTGGCCCATTACAGTCCTGAGAGAGAAATCTTCCTAGCCGCTGACGCTTCCAACGTAGGTCTTGGCGCAGTTTTGTACCAGGTACAAAATAACAAGACACGACGACCAGTCTGCTATATATCACGCTCCCTCTCTGACGCAGAACACAACTATGCTGTCACAGAAAAAGAAGCTCTAGCAGTCACATGGGCATGTGAGAGACTAAGCGAGTACCTCCTTAGACTCCGCTTCACAGTTGAGACCGATCATGGTCCCTCTAGTCGCTCTCCTGTCCACCACAGAAGTCGCTAAAATGCTCCCACGCATTCAACGCTTCCAACTTCACTTCGTCTGATGTGCACGTTCCAGGAAAAAAAAAAATCAAATCTCAGCAATTGTTCTCTCGTGTGCACCCCAATCTCAACCAGAAAAAGCAGACATCAATCTCGCCAAATATGCCGAACTAATGGCCAAGCAGACCAAAGACAGCCTTCCTGCTAAAAAAACAAACAAACAAACAAACAAACTGGAAGAAATCAAAGAACTGCAAAAAATCAGATCCAGAAACAGCTGAAATCAGAGAATACTGCACCAACGGATGGCCCACCTACGTGCCAGAGTTGCCACTCATTGGACCGACAAAGAACATCTCTCCATCGTGGACGATCTGTTGCTCTTCGATGACAGAATTGTTATCCCGAGAGAGATGAGACTTGAAATGTTCACTCGCATTCATGAAGGGCATCTTGGAATCGTGAAATGTCGAGCGCTTGCTTCATTATCTGTCTGGTGACTGCACACCTCCAAAGACATTGAAGACCTTGTGCAAAAGTGTGACACTTGTGCCAAACATAGCCCAACCCAAAAGGAGCCCCTCCTACCCTCCTCCTTTCCTGAAAGACCATGGTCAAGAACTGGTATGGATTTGTTTGAACTTCATGACAAAACCTTCATCATTGTGACTGATCACAACTCTCGATTGCCCGAACTTCGTTATCTCGTCAACCAGACCAGCAGGAACCTCATCAGCACACTGAGAAGCATTTTTGCTGTCCATGGTATCCCTGATGTTGTCATCTCCGACAACGGCCCTCAGTTCACCAGCACAGAGTTCCGCAACTTTGCTGCCGACTTCGGCACCACGAGCTCTCCTCACTACTCCCAAAGTAACGGAGAAGCTGAAAGAGCTGTGCGAACAGATGAAAACCTCCTAGAAAAAAATCAAAGGATCCCTACAATGCCCTTCTCCTGTATAGGGCAAGCCCACTGCATCATGGGAAATCCCCCAGTGAACTCCTGATGGGGAGAAAACTGAAAACAAAAATCCCCACTCACTCCTCCAGTCTTCTCCCAAAGACCCCTGATCACTCCCTCATCCGAGAGAAAGAAGAAAGCATGAAGCAGAAACAGTGCAGCCTCTTCAATCGTCGTCATGCTACAAAAGAAGCAACACCTCTCAAACCTGGAGACACCGTCTTTGTCAAAGACATAAAGACATATGGATAGATCAGAAAACACCACAACCCCCGTTCCTTCATCGTTCTGACGGACAATGGCCCCATCAGAAGCAACCGCCCACACCTGGTTGCAACCTCCAGTGATGCCCATCCCCCTGAAGGAACAACTGCTGCAGCTGAGGACTTTCCTGCATCACCTCCACCCTCTTCCCAACGCCCATCAACCCCAAGGCTTTTTCCCACAACAAAGCAATTACGGTCCCCTGTTTCAAAGCCTGCAGCACCAGATATCACATCTCCAGCTCCTGACATCACACCAACTCTCCGCAGATCACAGAGAACCATCCAGAAACCACAGCAGCTTGATCTGTGGAAAACAGATATTTCACTCTTTCTGACACTTTGTG
>CM065717.1:64414367-64421867 GCA_033310375.1 Conus canariensis
GCTTATTCCCTAGAAGAATCCATCAGCATCCAGTGGTGTTCCAGACTTGGGGTGTACCAGCCTAGTGAGGGTCCAGGCTGTGGTGGTCCAGAGGTGGTACATCCAAGTGCACGAAAGCTCCTCGACAAGTCAAGAAGATGACTTGTCTTTACTGTTACTATTTAATATAAAAAGAATTGATAGTGTAACATGTGTGTGAGTGTGTTTGATTTTTGATAAAACTTTGAATTTTGTTTTGTTGTTTGCATGTGGGGAATTATCTTGTAAAGAGAAGAAATAATTGTTGGAAAATGCAGTGAAGAGAAAAGAAGAATTAAGACCCTTTTCTTCATTGAGTAAAGGGAGCGTTTTATAGAAAACTTAATTCAATTGTGATAGTGCTCCTTTGGTTGAATGGAGTGATTGCATGTTGCGTACGAAGCAAGCATACTGTGTTTGTGAATGCAAGTGTGTATGTGCACAAACATGGATGTGTGACAAGGACAAACGTCAACAACTTCGTTAACAGGATATTGTCACGTGTTTCCTATTTGTGGTCTCTGTGACTGAACAGTAACGGCCATCAATTTGTGATAAAAAAAAATTTCAACAATATTTTCAATATAATGAAATTGACGTTACTTCGACATTACGACTACTTATAATGAGCTCTTTGCAAACCAAAAATAGCTAAGTTACATAATATTACATGCAAATATTATCACAAATAATAAGTTACACTCTATCAAGAACAAACTTATTGATGCGATTGCTGCTGGAAAAGGTTAAGATATGAACGAATATTTTACTAGATGTAAAAGTAAGTTAGACCACACATAAGTATACCGTATCAAATATACCTATGTAAGATATTAGTTTATCATTCATGGTGAGAAAAAACAAACAAACAAACAACAAACATCCCCAGTCTCATTACACGAATAAATAAAATGGCCTCTCTCATTTCAACAATAAATGATCTTCACAAAACAAAAGGATCACCTCGTAACTTTTTACAGTGCTGTAAAACTAAGCATTAATCATAGAAAATTCCTAAATAGATGCATCAAATGCAACAAAGCGTCATGTATACTGGAAAAAAAAAAACAACAACCCCAAAAAACCTGATGGCTGATACAACATTAGGCCTATACCTGACTAAACAAGATAACTGGCATGACTTTTTCACCCCAGAACGGGAGACTTCATGAATGTGAAATGAAATCTTGGCAAAAATAATCCCGACTGCGGGCGTCCAGTGCAAATAGTAAAAGAAAACAGAGATTGTGAAACCAGGACACTTAATACTGCGGTTACTAGCGATGAGACTGGGCCGAAAGGAGGGAGGGAGAGAGAGAGAGAGAGAGAGAGAGAGAGAGAGAGAGAGAGAGAGAGAGAGAGAAGAGAGAGAGAGACAGACAGACAGACAGACAGAGAGAGAGAGAGACAGAGAGAGAGAGAGACAGAGAGAGAGAGAGACAGAGAGAGAGATGGGGGGGGGGGGGGGGGTCGCAGGGGGACGGGAGAGTGGGAAAGTGTGAGAGGAGAGAGAGGTGGAGGTGGAGGGAATGGGCCTGCAATATAAATGATTGAAGGGCAGCAGAGAAATAGCTGCTCCACAAATATTCTTAGGAGTGAGAAGTCGCGATGTCGTCTGCTACTGCAATGTAGCGCTGTCTGCTACACAGAAGTTCCGTGCCTGACGGGTGGTGTATTGCCGGAAACCACAACAATTCCAACACTGGTCTAACCAGATATATCAACAGACCAGCAGGACACTTGCCTTTTTTTTCTGCTGTATTTCGTAGAAAACTTGACACGTTTGATCGGCAGCATTAAGCCGGTTGTCCTACAGAAGCTGTTACTAGAATTAAATCTACACACCTTTCTCTTTCCCATGTGTCCCACCCAACCTTTCCCCTTCATCCTCCTGTGGTGAGTTGTCACGACAAGTGAGCCACAGAGGCAAGCTGCCGCAAATGTTTTCTCTTGGTGCACACTTCATGACGTGCGAGCTATAGTGTCGCTCTGTGGGGACCAGGTAGAAGGTTTTGAAATTCTGAAATAGGCACCAGCCATCCTCTTGGCGGTGTTATTAGCCAGAAGGGCTTTTTATGTGATGGATCAATCGGAATGGGATGTGGACTCTGCACAACATAGTCTTGTCTACGGCAGGGGCGGATTTAGGCTATGTTATAAATAGTGATATATTTCTTACATAGATATACTTTTTGTTGTTGTTGTGCTGCTGCAACTTTTACGACAGCCACGATGTTTTTGGTTCCTTCCTCGCTTAACAAGCAACACCACTCGAATGGACTGACTCTCCTACATTGCCCAGATTTAAAGAAAAGGTGATCCAGGAGCGGCAAATGCATGGCTGTCTAGTCTGTTCAGTTTGCACAGCTCCAAGCTCATAATGGTCAGCACCATCCTCTGAGCGCCCATCCTGCACCCTCCTTCCCTACCCGTCCCTCCATCTTCCCCTCCCACCTCCGTGCCATTCCAACTCTACTCTCCGGGGATGCTTCTCCTTCAGCCAGACTGCTCCATGGTGAACGTTAACATTAAACCTGAACGCCCAAAAGTACACGGGTTCAGAATTCAAGGACGGACAATCCTGACGCTGTCGGCCGTAATGTTTGTCATTTATCACCCCCATCTTAAATATTTCTGGTGAAGCCGAATTTGCCACCATGATCGCCCGATGTTGAAAAATATTTCGTTGAAGAAAAACAAAAAAGGTAAAGTGAGGCAGCGGTGGTCCGTGCACCTAGGATTATGGGATAGACAATCTTGGCGTTGCCAGCTATAATATTCCTAATTCATGACTCGCTTGACAATCTACACAACCTAATGCAGGAAGCCCTGTGGAGAAAAGCACCACTCAAGGGATACAAATGGCGGAAGAGAACCGCAGGGGCCTACCAGAATGCCGTCCCATGTGAACGGGCGGTTACTCAGCTTTCTGAAAGAAGGGGAAGCGATCCCTGCCGCGGTGGTGGTTATTATTGTAATATTGCTCAGGACAGCAATAGCTGTTGCCAAGAGGCTTAGTGGCATAAGAGCGGTCCATTTGCAGTTGAGAACATTCGCAGCTTGGGGCACGGAGAAAGGGAAGAATAATATTAATAACGATGCCAGAAATGGTGTCCTTCACGAGAGAGAGAGAGAGAGAGAGAGAGAGAGAGAGAGAGAGAGAGAGGAGAGAGAGAGAGAGAGAGAGAGAGAGAGAGAGAGAATTCTTTGAATTTTACGAAGATACTTGATACGCTTTGATTTGCATTCGGTCCTAGCACTTAGCAGGGTCTATAATTAAAACGAAAGCATATGAAAAGCATGGGACATGCAAAGATAATGTCCTGTGCAGAGAGAGAGAGAGAGAGAGAGAGAGAGAGAGAGAGAGAGAGAGAGAGAGAGGGGGGGGGCATTGATATGCCTTTTTAAATAAAGTCCTAGCCCCTTGGTAAAAATATATTTATACTAGCAATTTACCCGAATCTTCCGGTTCATATTCTTCCCCCTTTACATCCCATCTCATTACCCCTCTTTTCCTGGAGAGAGAGAGAGAGAGAGAGAGAGAGAGAGAGAGAGAGAGAGAGAGAGAGAGAGAGAGAGAGAGAGAGAGAGAGAAAGGGGGGGGGGGATCCCCGACCCCTCATGTAACCGATGATAGTGAAATGACCCTGCATTACAAACCAAGGAATTATGTATGGCTCGGCATTCTTGACACTGGCCAAGTTTTTAGTGATTCAGTGTTCAGCAATGTTTTGTATGTCCTAATAATAGACCTCACGGGCTGGGATAGAGAACACATTTTTCCTGACGTTTACGTGGGTGACGAGGAGCAGCAAAAACGGGAGGTGGGGGAGTTGGTGGGGGGGGGGGGGGGGAGAGGGGGAGGAAGTGAGAGAGGGAGTGGAGAGGAGGTGCAGCAGACTGTGGAATCGGGGATCTCGATCATCTCCCAACAAAGTTACCGGGTGAAAACACCTCGGCGAAACAGAGACTGGCGATTTCCGCGTGGCTACACAACAGAAGGTGATGACGAAACAGCTGTTGGACGTGAACATTAGCCGAGCAGCTATTTCCAGTGCGATCTGGGGTCACGATTGAACAGCGCACAGATTGCTCCTGTTTCTCCGCAAGGACGAAAACTCTGGAACTTTCCGGCAGGTAATCTGACTGAAGTTGATTTACTGCGCTTTGCTTCCTGTGAGTGGACACTAACACACAAGAGTTTATACACACACACACACACACACACACACACACACACACACACACACACACACACACACACACCACACACACACACACACGCGCGCGCGCGCGCGCGCAAGCAGACAGACAGACAAACACACACACACAGACTCGTGCGCACGTGCGCGTGCGCGCACAGGCGATCTCCCTCTCTCTGTCTCTCTCTGTGTCTGTCTCTGTGTCTCTGCCTCCCCTCTCTCTTCTCTCTCTCTCTCTCTCTCTCTCTCTCTCTCTCTCTCTCTCTCACACACACACACACACAAATAAACAGACAAATGGGGCATGCGGTTCAATGCCTCAAAATGCTACATCATGAGCATTGCACAATCCTCTACCTCCTCCTACTTCTACTCCCTAAATAATACCATCCTGCAGCAAGTCCCTCATAATCCATACCTCGGCATCCAATTCGCCGCCAACCTCAAGTGGTCTCAACACATCACCTCCATCACAAAGAAGGCCAATAGCACTACCTCGCACTCGTACGCCCTGTCCTGGAGTATGCAGCAATCATTTGGGACCCGCACATGCAGCAAGAGATCAACATGCTGGAGCGCGTACAAAGAAATGCAGTGCGCTTCATAGCAAAGGACTACCGCTCCACCACGCCAGGCTTCATAACGGGTCTGCTGAGAAAACATGAGCTCACTACACTCCGAGAACGGCGGCTTCAACTACGTCTAGGATTCTTTTACAAGGTGGTTGAGGGTCTGGTGCCAGCGATCACCCCGAGTGACTTCATCACACCTCAGAAACCAGAACGACGCATCCGCTCCACCAGAGACAACAGTATGTACCTAAAACAAAGCCCAGTGGAGAACTACATACGAAACAATGATAGGTGCTACTGCGTTCCTGAAACACACACCGATCAGTACCGTAACTCATACTTCCCAAAGACAATAACTGAGTGGAACCACCTCGACGATAACATCGTCCACCAAAAGTCAGTCGACAGCTTCAAGTCGGCTCTGGCAAAAGCCAGAAGCCGATAATATCATCATGCTGCGCACCCCCCACCGTCGCGCCTATGCCAGTAAATGGATGTTTTAGCGACGTACCAATCCAGATCCAGATCCAGAACATGCACGTTCGCGAACACTTATGGTATGATTTGGTTGTGACCATGGTGCTTTAAGGAAAGAGAGGCTTAAAATGCAGTTCACAACATAGACGTGGTTGAATTCATACAGGATTGTGCATCTGAATATCTCTGTTATGTCATTAGTCTTGTCTATATCCTGATAATGGGCCTAGATCACTAAACAGAAAGTTTTGAACCATTTGAAGAATGTACAGCAGGATTAAGTGAAAGTGCCCGTTTTTTTTTTAACTCACAGAAGTGCACACGGAAACAGATTAAGGACCCCCACCTCTCTCTCTCCCTCTCGACTCTCTCTTCCTCTTCTCTCTCTCTCTCTCTCTCTCTCTCTCTCTCTCTCTCTCTCTCTCTCTCTCCCAGTTCATTATTCGCTAGTTACAATGATAACACACGTGTAAGTGTTGAAGGAAAACAGAAAAAAGCACAAAAACTAACAAGACAAAATACAACAGCAACAACATAAAGAATTCCGCCGCTTGCAAACTTTTCTTTATCAATTAATCCCCAAAAGACAGCTGCTGGCGCAATGGAGATTACTGACTTTCCTGTCTCTCTTTCACCGCACATCCATCACTTGATTAACTCTCCCAAGCTGCCGACCCAGCCAACCCGGTTGCTTGTTGCCACGTGTGTGGCGTCCCTAACCGAACCTTCGGCACTACCGCCAAGAATGTCCGTCTACATGTTGTGGACTGACTCCACGCGATTGTGAACAAACACATAATGATAATTCGTCCCTCTTCAACCCCTTTGTTCAATAAAGGACAATAACATGGCAACCCGGTACTAGTTGCTCCCCATAGGCTACTGGCGCTGGGGCTGTGACTGGAAAACTTCGGGTGTGGCTGTGCATGAAACGGTCAGAATGAGCGGAGTAGGAATAATACTTGTACTAGGCCATGACAGACAAGACAGCAACAACAACGACAACAACAGCAACAACAACGAGAACTACACACACACACACACACACACACACACACACACACACACACACACACACACACACACACAAAAAAAACAAGAACAACAACAACAACAACAACACACAGCAGCAGCAGCAGCACACAACAACAATAACAACAACAACTAAAGCCCAGCGAGCAAACGGTCACCACCATGTAAACATAAAAAAGAACCCGAAAAAAGAGCAGTTACACTAGTATATAAATCATGGACTTTTAAACATTCGGCACCAAAAACACAGTATCCGCGCCTATCAACCTAGCCACTAATACAAATAATTTCAATATAAATTGCGGCGCGTGAACAGTCTAAGGTGTACAATTAGGTAAACCGGTTTTACTCATGTGATAAACGTAGACAAGGTAGTCCTCTGAAGAGCTGTTTAAAAAAAAAATAGAACGCATCTTCAACTACCGTGATGAAAACTATAGCTGTAGATGTTCTGTTCTCAAGCTCTTGTCCTATTTTCTGTTCTCAAACTCATGTTCCGTTTAGCGACAGTTAATTTATTCAGTAACATACGGAACTGGCTATTGTGTGTGAAAACCTTTTCTTTGCAAAACCTCGGGGCCAGAATAGCTCAGTTGGTAGAACACCAGATCCTGGAGATGCGGGTTCCGATCTCTGCCGGGGGGGGGGGGGGGGGGGGGGGGGGGGAGTTGGGGGGGAGGCGGGGAGGAGGGATTTTCCCTCGGAGTTAACACTGGTTCTGATTCCATTTCCCGGAAAATGCTTCGAATGAGACTATTAAGTGAAGTTCCTTGTGTGAAGGCACGCATGACATCCTGCACACACGTAAAATCCCATCATCCCGTTTTCACCGCAGAGCTAGTGGCTATCCTCATGGAACTGTGATATATTGCAAACCTTCCTATGAATTTATTTCAAATTCTTTTTTTGCGTTGATTCCAGATCCGTTTCACTCTCACTAAAAATAAACGACACCGTAGGAAAGAGTTGACCTTTTAATGGAATTTCATCATATTGTTGTTTTTCTCATTCAGAAGGTTCGGAAGTAACCTTTTGCTGAGTCCCGTCTCGCGGTCATGTTCCAGCGAATGGATGGGCAGACAGAATGGCGGAAAGAGGTGCAAGGAATGTAGTGGCTGTGTAAACATAAAGATCTGTGAAAGAGGGATGACGACTTTGAAAAACATGTCTGTAAAACCACTACAAAGTCATATCTGACA
>CM065717.1:64426867-64436867 GCA_033310375.1 Conus canariensis
ATTGTTCTCAACAACAATATTAGATTTTCTTATGTAGTCAGTTATAGCTGACCTATAGCCAGCAAAAGTAAGAAAATTAATGTTTAGATTATACTTTTCCCTAAAACATCTATGAGACAGAAAATGTCCATTTTCATCAAAAAACTGAGCAAGATGAAAAACGTCTTTGTTATCCAGTATTTTAGACACAATATATTTTTTTCCTATTTGAATTCGGTTGTTGTAGCAAAAAGGCTCAGCAAGAAATTCAGCAGAGGTTTTTGGTGTACATTTGTAAAAAAAAATTCTATAAGCATCAAAGACGTCCTTCCAAAAAAGGTTATATGAAGTAAATTTTGAAACTAATTCTGGGCCATATTTGTTCAAAATTGGAAACTTAGGGAAATTAGTAAGTAAAATATCTTTCCATTTATGGGCCGATTTTTCAGCCCTGCGAATCCAGGATAATTTAAGAGATGTGACGAATGTTCTTAAATCAGGAAGGCCAATACCACCATTTTTAACACTTTTGTGAGCTATTTTCCGACCGATTTTATCCGGTTTTTTATTCCAGACAAATTGATAACATACTTGTTGACAAGTTTGAAAAAAGACATCAGGAGGATTTGGCAGAAGTAACCACAGATGAGTCAGTTTTGACAGAATTATGGATTTTAAAATTGCAACTCTGCCAAGAGGCGTTATCTGGCGTTTTACCCATATCTTAAATAAGTACTTAACATCGGCTAGTCTTTCTGAATAATTAATATTTAAACAATCTTTCAAATCATTCGTAAGCCATACACCAAGTATTCGAAATTTGGATGGATTCCAGTCGAAGTCTAAATGCTCTAAATATCGGATTTTACAGTTTTTTCTACTTCCCAGCCATATTACACTTGACTTACCCAAATTCATACGAAGACCTGAGACCAAACCAAATCTACATAGAGCATCAATACATGTTTCAAAAGACTTACGATCTCCTGCAAGCAGGAACTCTGTATCATCGGCGTACTGTGACAGTTTGTGTTCTACATCATTAATTGTAATTCCTTGGATATCAGAATTTTCCCTGACCATTATTGCTAGTATTTCTACACATAACACAAACAAATAGGGAGAAATTGGGTCCCCTTGTCTACAACCTCTTTTTACGTTAAACCAGTTTGAGACCTGACCGTTTACGATGACACACGACTTAATGTTTTATAAAAAGTCCTTATCCATTTGCATATATCATTTTTAAAACCAAAACCATCTAGTACTTTAAACATAAATTCCCAATTTACCGAATCAAAGGCTTTTTCGAAATCTATATTTAATAACAACCCAGGTAAGTTATATTCATCCAAATAAGCAATAGTATCATAAATCAGTCGTAAATTATCACCAATATATCTGTTTTTAATAAACCCGGTTTGGTCTTCGTTAACAATGTTTGGTAGTACTGATTTAATCCGATTTGCTATGCATGACGATCCAATTTTATATACAACATTTAAAAGTGAAATTGGTCTCCAGTTTTTTAAGTATTGTCTTGGTTTATCACCTTTGGGAATAGATGTAATAATTCCTTCTTTTTGTACACTGGTCAATTCCTCTTTTCTGAAACTTGCGTTTAAAGCTCTGATAACGAATATACCAATTTTAGTCCAGAAAACCTTTAAAAATTCTGCGGTGAAACCGTCAGAGCCAGGGCTTTTATTATTACTTATGTTCTTCAGGACATACGTTGCTTCCTCTAAAGTAATCTCTCCCTCTAAATCGTTTGCTTCTGTTTCTTCTAGACAAGGGATGCTATTCACCAAGTTGTTTATTTCACAATCCTGGACATTGTCTTCTGTATAGAGTGACTGGTAAAACTTCCGCACCTCTTGAAGGATATCCTTTTGATTTGTTAAAATGTTACCTTGTTCATCGATGATCTTAGCCATATTCTTACTGACAAAATGCCGCTTTTCTAAATTGCAAAAATAACTACTGACTTTCTCCCCTTCCGCTATCCATCTAGCTCGTGATCTTAATAATACTCCTTCTATTTGTTTTTCTCTAATTTCTTTCAGCTGTTCTTTTTTCATATTTATATTTCTAATATCATCCTCATTCTTTTTCTCAAGTTTTTCTAATCTATAAATATCTTGATCTAATTGTTTTTCTTTTTCCATAGTTTTCTTCTTTTTCATCGTAGCATAAGAAATTGTTTTTGATCTTATTTTCATCAATAAAAAATCGAGAAAAATGTCGTCAGAAACAGAAAATTGTAAGTCTTCATCTCGCAAATTGTTTTCTTTTATGTTTACTGCATATTCTTCTTTAATGTTTTTAATTTCATCATTTATTTCATCTACATATGCTTTATCTTTTAAAAGAGATGAATTGAACTTCCAAAAGGTATTATGCTTTACATTGTCATTGAATTTCAGTTTAAGAAGTACAGCGGAATGATCTGTTCTATATCCGCATTCGATATCAGCGTCATCTACAAATGAAACCACAGAATCTGAAATAAAAAAAAAATCTAACCTTGCCTGTTGAAAAGGATTGGTTCTTCTCCACGTATAACGGAGACAATCAGGATTTAACTGACGCCAAATATCGTTTAAATCTAAATTATCGATAATGTTTTCGACAGTCTCTTTTGCTTTAGGGTTATTAGTATGTTTGTAATTACAATAGTCTCGAGAAGGATCAAGAACTAGATTAAAATCACCTGCTAGTATTATATTTTCAGTATTAAACACATCAATCTTTTCTTTCAATTCATGATAAAACCCAGGATCATCTCTGTTAGGGCCATATATGTTAACAAAAAGGAAATTGCTTTTATGCATTTCAATCAATACCATGACATAATTTCCAATTGTATCTTTCATTACACGTTTGACTTTGAATTCGAAATTATTGTTAAACAATATTGCAACCCCTCTTGAGTTTGATGTATGGTTTGAAAAAAAGCCTCGATATCCCCATTCCGCTAAAACGTAATCTTCCATTTTTTTCTCAAAATGCGTATCTTGTAAAAAATAGACAGAATATTTCTTATTTCTTAAATAATGGAAAACATCCCGTCTTTTCTGCGGATTGTTTAGCTCTTGACAATTTACTGAAAGAACTGATATACTACTATCCATGTCTTAAGTAAATTTTAATGAATACATTATTTTTAAATAATAAAAACTTTACATTATTACCATCAAACAATAAACAATCCCAAATAGAAGGAAACATCCAATCAATGCAAAGAAGACAAAATGAATAAACCATAAAGACAATAAAATGACTCCCTTTGTAACGTAAATCATCATATCCTGGTGAATCGACGAACACATAACGAAGACGGAGTAGGACAAACATCATGTACAATAGTCTTGCAAACAACAAACAATGGAAACGTGTAGAAAAGCGCTTGACTAGGCACAAGCGAGCATTGGGGTGCGCGTCGACAAAACAAAACAAAACAAAAAAAAAAACAAGAACAACAACAACAACAACAACAACAACAAAACCGACCACTTTGGGTCATACCTGGGCTTGGGACTGAGACAAGTCAAAGAAACATCGATAGCAAAGAATATGTAATCATACATACAAAGATATATTTTTTTCTCCCTTCCTCCCCCCCCCCTTTTTTTATTTTTATTTTTTAATAACAAGCGACAAAACACGAGGGACCAGGGGGAGAGAGAGAGAGAGAGAGAGAGAGAGAGAGAGAGAGAGAGAGAGAGAGAGAGAGAAGAGAGGAGGGGGGGGGGAGGGGCTGGGGCCACAATGCAATGAAATGTAACTGTCATTCCCTGATCCTCTTTCCTTTTTTTGTACAAACGTGCAACCGCGCACAATCGTGACTAAAGAACTCAAACATATTTTATGCCAGCAAATGCAAAAGTAGCATATTTTCAGGGTTGAAAACATTTTTATAAATAAGCAGACATATTTGTCAAAAGATGTGAGGGAAAAAAAAAATCGTGGATGACAATGTATGGAATATATATATAATAAACTGAGACACACATCAGTTGGTATCAGTATCTGCGGTTCGATGATATAACACAGGAATAGCCACAATGACCCCTATGTGCATTGTTACTAATGTGAGCTCACTACAGCCATCGCCGTCAAATCACATCATCTTCCACATCTTCCACATCTTCCACATCACCCTCAGTCCAGAAAACTGCATACCATCAAATTAATCATATAACAAAACAACTGATTCGACGATAGGAGAAGAAGATGGAGGAGGAGAAGGAGGAGGAAGAGGAGGGGAAGGAGGGGAGAGGGGGGAGAGAGAGAGAGAGAGAGAGAGAGAGAGAGAGAGAGAGAGAGAGAGAGATGGAGGAAAAAGAGAGAAAGAAAGAGAGGGAGAGAGAAAGAGAGAATCGACAAGAGATGGATGGTTTGTTGGTACAGGCAATGTCCTTTTAGAACATATTAATACAGAGCAATGCATCTCATCTTCTTCAAGTAAAAAATGTACCTGGACTGAAAAGTAAAAATAAGGCAACCTTCTGAACTATATGCGACAGTTTTGGCAACGTCACAACATTCAAGGTACGGATTCAAGGTACGGAACATGCGCGCGCGCCCGCGCGCGTCCCCGCACGTGCACGCGCGCCCGTGTTCTCTCCAGTTCCCATCTCCCCCGAGTCGCCCCCCCCCCCCCCCCACCCCGAAAAACGAAATGGCCAAGAGTGAGCAAGGGAAAGATTGTAGTATACAGGTAACAGAAGCTCTCTTCTAAAAACAAAACAAAACAAAACAAAACAAAAAACAAAAAATTGTGAGCACAATCATGGAAGAGTACTGTATTCAGTAGCTTCGTGAACAGAATCAAAGCACAAACAGAACCGCGAACAGAGTCAAAGCATGATAAATTATGTGGCGCAAACATAGCTCGAACAGAGCAAACAATAGTACCGCTATTGCATTTACCAGGACGGGAATGGAAACAGGGACAGGACAGACGGGTCAGGGAGAGGAGCAGGCGAAGAGTGGGGCGGAGAGAGAGAGAGAGAGAGAGAGAGAGAGAGAGAGAGAGAGAGAGAGAGAGAGAGAGAGAGAGAGAGAAGAGGAAGGGCGATTAAATGAATGACATAGGCATACAAAAGACCGGGAACCGGGAGGGTACGTGTCTAAATCAAGATGAAATACATTGGTTTACACATCATTTACGAGGATAATAGATAAGCACTGATGTGCTTTTTTACATCCAGTCCTCGCCCTAAGTAGGGTCAACAATGCAAAATAAGATGAGGTAACAAAGGGAGCATGCAAAAAGTGACTAGAACAACAATACAACGCGGAATTAAAATTAAAAAAAAATAATAAAAAAAAAGAAGAAAGAAAGAAAAGAAAATAGAGAGAGAGAGAGAGAGAGAGAGAGAGAGAGAGAGAGAGAGAGAGAGAGAGAGAGAGACGCAGGAGCGAAAGGAGTGCAGGGTAATGCTGCAGAGAGAGAGAGAGAGAGAGAGACAATGACAATGACAAATATTTTAATTGAACTAAGCCTCGTGCCCGTGTCAATGGGGACATTGGGATGGGGGGAAAAAACAACATTGTGGAAAAAGCAAATGTAACAACAACACCACCTTGCAAGTATACATGCATTTTCTCGGCCAAGTAGATACTTTCACATTCTTCCTCAGTCATGGATGTATACATAATGATCAAAATACGTACCAATATAGATTAGGGCATATCATTTACAAATCTCACATAGGTTACATTCATTTGTAGTTGCCTAAACACCTGTAAACCTATTCATGATCACACCACACACACACACACACACACACACACACACACCACACACACACACACACACTTGACACACACACACACACACACACACACACTCGCACGCATACACTCACATATACAAGCTCTTTTGCTTTTAAAGGGGAAAAAGTACCCCGAATTATACATAAAAATATATGAACTTTACGTCCCATTCGTTTTTTGGCATCTGATTTCAAAAGCTTTAGTTATGAAAGCAGCAACATCTTTAGCCATTTTATCATTGGCAAGTAATAATGACATCTTGAAAGCCGACGCTCTTGCATAATATTTAGTGGGTATGAAATGCTCTCGAACATCTTTATATTTAGGGCATACAATAAAAAAGTGATATTCAGATTCCAACTGACTTGGACAAAAAGGACAGCAGAGTGCCTCTCGGGGAACACTCGAATGCCGCAGTTTGTGAGTATTTAAACAAGATACGCCTAACCTGAATCTTATGAGATTTTTACGATTGTTCAAATTACTTACCGTAAACAGATAATTCGGTATTTGTCTAAATTGCTTAAAGGAAGAATAGAAGGAAAAGCGATCACTAACATCCATTCGGGTGTACCATTCTTGAAGATGACAATCAATCAACCGATTTCTAAATTCTAAGAGAAAACCTATGACATTGTAAACGTTCTGGTTTTCCCATACATACCCAAAGCCATAGCGATTTAACGTAGAGCAAACTGATGAAACCCAGTTGTTCTTGCCTCGATGATGCAAATCATATAACGTGATGTAAGCTTTCTTAGGAAGGCGATTGTCCGGCATATTAACGACACGTAACCAATACTTGATACATTTAGTATAATTGTTTATATAGAGTGGATACCGACCAGTTTCTCCGTAGACTAAGGCGCTGGGTGTTTTTATGGAAACATTTAAGAATCTCTTGAGTGCAAACAAATGTACTTTTTCAATAATTGAGTTGTTTGCAGTCAAACCCCATACTTCGGCACCATAGCTAAGCATTGGCTGGACTTGACAGTCGAAAAGTTTAAAGAACAATTTCGGGGAAAGACTTTGAAACTTCCACAGTAGTTTTATAATATTGATGACTTGACGTTTTGCCTTGGATGCTAAATCCTCAAGGCAATGGGAAAAAGAAAGACCCGTGGAAAAGATAACACCTAAATATTTATACTGATTAACAATTTCTAGTTGCCTACCGTCGTAGAACCATCTTTCCCTTGAGGCGATATACCCCCCATTTCTAAACACAATAACTTTTGATTTTTCTAAATTTACGATCAAATCGAGTTTTTTTGCTGTGCTACACAAAACATTTAGTTGCTGCTGGAGACCAATGACGGTAGATGCTACGAGTGCAACATCGTCGGCAAAAAGCATAATTAGTATCTCTATGAAGTCTGGTAATAAGGGAATACCATGTTTACCGTATTGAATTATTTCTTCAGCAAGCTCATTGATGAATAGCGAAAATAAAACCGGACTGCATATTTCTCCTTGCTTCAGACCCGGGGACACATAAAAGTGTCAGTTAAATCTCCCCCCACTTTAACCCTAGCTTTGACATCTGTGTATATGCTTTTAAGTGCATTGTACATCTTACCGTTTATACCTTTTTTCTTTAAGATTGACCAGAGTTGGTTTCTATCTACCGCTTGTTTAATATGTAAGTATATAATTTTGAACTAATGTTAAAAGAGATGCCTTTTTAAAGTCAATAAAAGCAACGTATAATTTCTTGTGGTTAGATAGTTGCTTTTGTACCAGAGAAAAAAGGGTAAATATATGATCAGTAGTACTATAATTCTTTCTAAAGCCAGCCTGCACATCGTTTATTACATCACAATCTTCAATCCATTTTGTTAAACGCTTGTTTAATATGTAAGTATATAATTTTGAACTAATGTTTAAAAGAGAGATACCTCTGTAGTTGTCTGGGTTGTTTATATCACCCTTTTTGTGCAAAGGTTGAATCAGAGCTTCACACCACATAGAAGGGAAGATGCCAAAATCAAAGAGTTTGTTGAAAAATTTCTTAAGGAAAAAGAGAATAGTAGGGGTACAATATTTATAAAATTCCCCAATTAGTCCGTCTGGACCTGGTGCTTTATTTGATTTTAAAGCCTTAACTGAATCAAGAATTTCCCCTTCAGTTATACAGACATCCAATTCATCAACGTTACTATCAGCAACAGGAAAATACTCAGTTTGAAGTTCCTGAGAATTAGGACCAGAAGGAATAAGCTCATCATTAAAGACTTGTTTGAAATGCTGAAACCATTCTTCATTGGATATTGTGTTTGGTACATGAGAACTACTTTTTAAAGACCTTACAGTGCTCCAAAACCGCTTAGAATCTTTGGCGTTTTCGTTAAGTGTATTTAAAACTTGCTGTCTATATAACTGCTGCTTGTCTCGAAGTAAGTCTTTATACTCGTTTCTAATTATAGAATAGTTAAGTCTCAGTTGAACAGCATCGGGGTTGTCATTAACTTTCACCCGACTGTACGTTCTCAATGCTTGTCTCACCTGACGGCGTTTAACATAGCACTCAGAGTCAAACCATGGGCTGTGCTTGATGTTACCTGTGACAGTTTCTTTACACATTATTTGACCAGCCATAAACAGACCTTCGTTTAGTTTCTTCAGTGCACTCTCAAAATTGACATCAATCAATTCAATTGCTTCATTAAAGGTTGAATTGACCTCGTCAGACTGAAGTACACCGATAAAATCACCTTCTTTTGCTGGATCCCATGCATATTTTTTAAATTTGGTTACCTTTAACCTTTTTGAAACCGTCTCCTGATTCGGACTGGGAAGCATTAGTACAAATTCAACAGGCATGTGCTTTGATTCTACCCGTGGGGTTACTTTCAATTCACGGCACAGTGGAACTAAGGATTGGGAGGAAATAAAATAATCAATAACACTTGAACCATTGTGAGCGATATAAGTGTAATCCCCGCTTTTATCACCAGGCAGAAAACCATTTAGAATAACCAACTCAAAATTCTGACAGATGATAATTAAATAAAGACCAAATTCATTAGTGGAGCAATCTTTTGATACACGAGAAAAGCAGTCATCACCGGTGGTATTTTCATTTATCAAGTCACCTAAATATACGGGTAGTTCTTGTGCGTTCAGCCGACCAGTTCTTGCATTTAAATCGCCGAGGATGATCACTGGAAGATCACCCGCTTGTTCAAAAGTATCCATCAGACATTGTTCAAGAAGGGAAACCCCATTAT
Organism: Conus canariensis; assembly: GCA_033310375.1. Taxonomy (NCBI): domain Eukaryota; kingdom Metazoa; phylum Mollusca; class Gastropoda; order Neogastropoda; family Conidae; genus Conus; species Conus canariensis. The sequence goes on from CM065717.1 coordinate 64,435,864, forward strand.
CAATCTCGGTATCTGCATAATAAACACTGTTAGCAGGGGGCAAATAAATTCCAATTAAAAGAACGTCAAGATCTAGAGCTTTAAGGTGGAGAACAATAGTATGGTCATATTCCACTGTAAGTTGTTTGACTAGTTTGGCATATGTCTTTCTTACAAGAAACACGATCCCTCCTGACAAACGTGCAGTAACAGCATCGGTTAATCTGATTCCAGGTGAAAGAAAAACTTCGTAATCCAAAAAGAGAAAAGAAGGAAATGTTCTTGAGAACGTTTCCGTCAAAACAACAAAATCGAACTGAGATATATAATTATTTACATCAGGGTCATAAACTGACGATACACCCTCAATATTATAAGTCAGAAAGGAGAGACTGTTTTTCTGACAAGTCTTGACACGGGCACGGCCGTTATCCTAGGTGACTTCATTGTAAGAAGGACACGGGGGCAGCAGGGAAGCACAGTTTTGTTCATTATTACGTCCAGGACTACCTCTTGAATGGGCCCTTAAAAATCTTTCTGTGAGCTGTGTCTGTCTGGTTCGTACTCGACTGCGAGTACAAGGACCGGAGCCAGAGAACTGGCCCTCGGTTTCACTGACCATCGACACCTGCCACGGAGAGGGCCTAGGGTTCTCCACCACCTCGGTACTGTGACTCTCGCCAGTGTTGAGACCCTCTGTCACTGTACCTATCACACCCTTGGACTGGTTTTCCACGTCGTGCGGAGGGTTTACCAAGGACACTCTCTGTTTTAATAGAGTCATGCTGTCATCAAGAACGTCTGGTGAATGTGATGGCAAGGTCGGTAGCCCTCTGATGTAGGGTCAGTCACTCCTGCTAGGTGCGGGTCCATGCAATCCTCAGTTGTTGTAGGAATCGACGGATCCCCACTTTGAGAAGAATCAGGACTGCAACCATGGCGGCCTGGGGACGCCTCAAGCAGGTTGCTTTGGTTTTGATTTTGTTTAGGACATGTAACAGTAGTCCCACTCCTGGGAGTACTTG
>CM065717.1:64441867-64466867 GCA_033310375.1 Conus canariensis
CCAGGACAGAGACGGGTGGCGATTAGTTGTCCGCAAAGGTGCAGAAACCTGTGAAAGTAACAGAATTGCTGCAGCTGAGCAGCGCAGGATGCTCAGGAAGACCAGCGCCAACAGATCTCCAACTGCGGCCACCATCCCCTGTCCATACTGTGATAGGTCTTTCCGGGCGCAGATCGGCCTGACCAGCCATCTACGCACTCACCCCTGATCCCAGGATGACTAGATGGTCTTCGTCGTCTCGACGGACAAACAACATAAGGCATTCACTCAAACGTCTCGATTTCAGTTTCAGCATCTTTATAGCCCAGCCAACGGTACAAGCCCCATTTCAGGTCTGTCACCACACTGACAAAAACACTCCTCTCCCTAAATCAGTAACAGACACAACAGAGCTATTCACCCAGTATTGACATCGATTCCCAACATGACAGCTGAACTACTGGCACCCTTAAGGAAGATGGAACTGAACCGTGCTGATGGCGCCAGTGATCCGTCTAAATATCACGGCCATGTTAGAAAAACGGTGTAAAATAAACGATAAACACCACAGTGCATGGAAAGGCTACATAGGCAAACAGACACCGCAGAAAGGACAGCCATTGGTCCACTGTGTATTGGGCTCACAGTATGTCTACCTAGTTGCCAGTTTACAACAGACATCTTGTATGAATCGTCGTTACCAGTGTGGAAAAAAAGAGTGGAAAGGCGCGATTTCATTTGTCCATGTGTATGGTCAGGGCACCTGTCATAGTGTACTGCAAAACTGTGTGTGCTGCAGACTGGCGGTGATGCCGTGCAGCATTGCCTCCGTGTGACACAGACAACTGTTCATTGCTTCCCTCTTCCTTTCTGTCATGGTACCACTCCACTCACAATCGTTCCCATTCCTAGGGATGTGTAATCCCATATTTTCCAAATAAATGGGACTAACATTGTTGTAGTCCTCCAAGCTCTGGTCGTATAAAGCCATGTTTTCTCTCACCTGTTCTATGGGCTGCTCTGTCTCAGCTGTTGCCAGCTTACTGACCATAAGCATCTGCCCCCCTCCCCCCCTCCCCCACGCCCTAGTTCCATAGTGACTTTCCAGTGTCAAACAATGGCACGAAAAGTCAGGAGAAATGATGATAACGACCGACACGCCCATCCGTGAACCCGTTTGGTATGGCATCAATCGTTACAAACTCCGGTCAACATAGACGTATCCGTAATTCGGACATATGAACTCATACCCTCTTCATATCTACTTGCGAGATTTATGCTGTATCCGTAACAGTAAGCGTACAAATGGAATGCGACCTTAAGACTTTGTAGTACAAAGACTGAGGTGAAGAGAACAACAGGCAGAAAAAAAAACTGAGAAAAAAAAGAAAAAAGAAACAGCGGACGACACTGAAGAAAGATGAGGGGAAAACAGGACGAAAGACAATGACAGAAAAAAAAGAGAAAAAGATGCTCTACCACTAGGCCACATGGTACTAACACGAACACTCCACTGGCCAACACAAATAAGCGATCTCCCCTTCTCACGCCATTTTCTGCTTTTGTTGTTGTTGTTGTTGTTGAAATTCCTCTGTTATTCTCTGCCCTCAATGTTCCTGCGCAATATGCTTTGCTTTACAAAGCGGCGCAATTTTCATGCTTTGAGTGCCTGCACTACTATCTATGCAATTTGTTCTGCGCTGTTTCCAGGCTTTATGTTCCTGCACGAGTTTCTATGCTTTGTGCGTCTGCGTTATTTTCTATGCTGGTGTTCGTGTGTTATTTACAATACTTTGTGTTCCTCCGTTAGTTTTTTTTTTTTTTAAATGCATTTTGTGACTCTTTTTACTCTCGTTATCTGTGATTCTACGATGGTTTCCTGGATTTCAGTTCTTCCGTTGTATTTCGTAATTTGGAATTCTCTATTAATTCCAGTGCTTTCTGTTCTTCTGTTGTATTCTAAACCTTGTGTTCCTGTGTTGGTGTCTAAACTTTTCTCATCTTCTGTTGTTTTCTATGCTTTGACCTCTCTGTTTTTTTTCTTTCCAAGCTTCGTGGTTTCTTCGGCTGTTTTCTGAGCTTTGGGTTCATCTGTTGTTTTCCAAGCTTTGTGTTCCCCAGGTATTTACTATGCTTTATGTTCCTCTGTTTTTTTTTTTTTTAATGTTCATCCAGCCTTTGTGACACATGCTTCAGTTGAAGGGTCAGCCTGATGTCCGCCCCGTCTGTCGTAGATCGATTCCTCTCTGGACTAGTGACACCTGAAGGACTGCTCCGAGGAAAACAAAACTAATTTCCCTTCGTGTTTTCCTTGTCTGTGTTGTCGTTTCCGCTTTCGTTTCACTGTCGTTGAAACCTCGTCCAGAAGGCCAGCTTATGACACCGTGACGACAGTGACATATGTCGACGCTGATTGGCTGCGGTCTGACTCGTGACTTAGCATGGCGGAAGGAGGAGGAGAAGAAGAAGAAGAAGAAGAAGAAGAAGCAGAAGAAGAAGGAAAAGAAAAAAAACAACTAGCCCGGGTATTGTTAGGAGAGAACCTGAGTCTGACAGTTCGAAAGCGGATGAGGGATTGGTAGTGTTTGGGTGCATTGTACTCTGTCTCTGTCTCTTTCTGTCTGTCTCTGTCTCTGTCTCTGTCTCTGTCTCTCTCTCTCTCTCTCTCTCTCTCTCTCTCTCTCTCTCTCTCTCTCTCCTTCGTCGCACCTCCTTCCTCTTCTCTCTGCCTCTTTCTACCTTCTCCCCATTTCACTCCATCTGTCTCTGTCTCTGTGCCTCTCTGTCTCTGTCTCTGTTTGTGTGTCTGTCTGTCTGCCTCTTTGTCTCTCTCCTCAATGCCAGTGCAGATATTATTTCTGATGTATTTGGAGCGCGAGTGTGCGTGCGTGCGTGCGTTTGTGTGTGCGTGTGTGTGTATGTGTGTGTGTGTGTGTGTGTGTGTGTGTGTGTGTGTGTGTGTGTGTGTGTGTGTGTGCGCGCGCGCGCGTGTGTGTGTGTGTGTGTGTGTTGTGTGTTGTGTGTGTGTGTGTGTGTGTGTGTGTGTGTGTGTGTGTGTGTGTGTGTGTGTGTGTGTGTGTATGTGTGTGTGTTGTGTGTGTGTGTTTGTGTGTATGTGTGTGTGTTGTGTGTGTGTGTTTGTGTGTATGTGTGTGTGTGTGTGTGTGTGTGTGTGTGTGTGTGTGTGTGTGTGTGTGTGTGTGTGTGTGAGTGAAAATGTTACGTCATCTGAGAACAACAAGGGCTGGAACAAGATTAAGAAACACTGTACATGTTTCAATACTGTACAATGAAATTTGGGTTTTTGCTCTTTTATTCTTTCTTTCCCCACCTCGTATCGCCACCACCCCTCCCCATCTCCAACTCTCCCTCGCCTTGATTGCATTTGGATAGCGATACTTTATGCCCATGAACCGTTGACTCCCACGGACACTGGCGTAACTGAATAACCTATCATCTGTCTTTCACGTCCACGCTAAGTGATCCACATGAAAAATTGATCGCTGCCAAACTCGAAATGCATTAGAGAAATAACATGAGAGGAGGTCCGCATCGTTCCTGAACCTAGATTTTTAGCGAGAAGGTTTGCTGACGCCTGAACCGAGTTACACCTTCAGCTAACACCTGAACCGACTTAAATAAGGAAACGTAAGCCGAGTTAAACAAGGAAACGTGTTTGTGTGCATACACACGATCTTTGCTGTTTTAGCTTCCATACCCCTACCCCCCTTCACCATACTTCCTACCTAAGTGGCACTCTCCCATACCACTGATCCAGGTTCCCCAGTGACAGTAACACCCAGCATTGTCCAGACAAGCTTCTCGGATATTCCAGAGTGCCTCAACAGAACCCACAGCGTGCCTCTGTCCACGATGTAGAACGCCTTCTCACAGTCTATGAAGTCAATGTACAGGGGGTAATTCCGGAAACTCCAGTGACTTCTCCATGATGATGCGCTGCCTGGCGATCTGGTCTGTATAGGATGTGTTCCTGCGGAAACCTGCTTGCTGAATTCGGAGCTTGGAGTCAACTGCTTCGTTCCTTCTCTCTGACAGGAGTCTATTCCACACTTCGCCAGGCACTGATAGAAGCAGGATCCCTCGGTAACTGCCTCAGTCCCTGAGGTCCTTCTTCTTTGGCTGCTAGTTGAGGATTTCTTCTTGCCGCCCGGCCGGGATTTGTTTCAGTTCCCAATTCTTACTGAACAGGCTGTGCAGCAGCTGCCCCTGCATCAGCTTTGACGGCTTCTGTTGGGGTCTTGTCCAGTTCTGCAGCTGTCCTGTTGTTCAGAGACATGACGGCTTTCTTCTTCTCTGCTTTGGTTGATTTGTCGCAGTTGATCTGATGTGCTGTCTCTGCTGGTGGAATGTCTGGTAATGCTTCAGGGGTCAGGTCCTTGAAACACTCTGCCCATCTCTTCGCCTGTTCCCGTGTTGTTGTGAATGGGTTTCCATGCCTGTCCTGAACTGGTCTGTTGGCCTGCTGGATCTTGCCTGCCAGCTTCTGGTCGTCACGTAAAGGTCTTTTAGGCTTCCTCGTCCACCAGCATCCTCTGTGTGTTGGACCACACTATCAGTGTGATTCATTATTTCTGCTTTACCTGACTATATATGAGCATTTATATATTCTTCATGTCCTGTAGGTTTTGCTAATTGTGTCCTGCTCATGTTCGCCGTAGCTTTCTTTCCTCGCTTGCAGTTTGTGCAGCGTTTCAGCCGAGGTCCATTCGTTGTGCTCTCTCTCTGTGTCTCTCTGTCACTCTTTCACTGTGTGTGTGTGTGTGTGTGTGTGTGTGTGTGTGTGTGTGTGTGTGTGTGTGTGTGTGTGTGTGTGTGTGCGTGCGTGTGTGTTATCAATGCGTTGGGTGTCCAGTGTCTTCATATACTTCTTGCAGTGTTAGAAACTTATCTGACAGGCCGAGCTGGAACGTTCCTGTACTTCACTGCCTCTCAGCAGTCCTGCCTTACACCTTACGCCTGTGAACGTTCCTGTACTTCACTGCCTCTCAGCAGTCCTGCCTTACACCTTACGCCTGTGAACGTTCCTGTACTTCACTGCCTCTCAGCAGTCCTGCCTTACACCTTGTGCCTGTGAACGTTCCTGTACTTCACTGCCTCTCAGCAGTTCTGCCTTACACCTTGCGCCTGTGAACGTTCCTGTACCTCACTGCCTCTCAGCAGTTCTGCCTTACACCTTGCGCCTGTGAACGTTCCTGTACTTCACTGCCTCTCAGCAGTTCTGCCTTACACCTTGCGCCTGTGAACGTTCCTGCACTTCACTGCCTCTCAGCAGTCCTACGTTACACCTTGCGCCTGTGAACGTTCCTGTACTTCACTGCCTCTCAACAGTCCTACGTTACACCTTGCGCCTGTGAACGTTCCTGTACTTCACTGCCTCTCAGCAGTCCTACGTTACACCTTGCGCCTGTGAACGTTCCTGTACTTCACTGCCTCTCAACAGTCCTGCCTTATACCTTGCGCCTGTGTTGGTCTGAGCGCGTGCTTCTTGAGCCGAACTCTTTCAGTCGTCATGGGGAGATGGTGATCTGATGATACGTCAGCTCCTCGGAACACAAGTACCTCTCGCCACGATCGTCTGGATTTCTGTACAATACAAATATGGTCTATCCCGTTCTCCATGAAGCCTCGGTAGACCTTCACAAGGATTATGGATCTGACAATGAGGAAAGGTGCATGCTCTGATCACCAGCTGATTCAGGGGACAGAGATTAGCCAGGCCTTCCTTTCCCATTCTCCTGGTCCATCCCACGTGTGTCCGTGACCTCTAATGACCTGTGGTGGCTAAACCTGTCTTGGCCTTGAAATCCATCAAGAGGATTGTGACGTCCTTTGCTCCTCTTGTGTCCAGCACAGCTTCCAGATGGGAACAGAAATAATGTTTTTAAATAATTAATGACAGCTTATCACTTGGTGAAGTCGACAGCTTGAAGCCACTCTTCTTATTTGCAAAACTAGCTGTGGTGACTGTGAACTAGCAAGTTCCCAGCCAATCGCTTGAGGAGAGAGAGAGAGGAGAGAGAGAGAGGAGAGAGAGAGGAGAGAGAGAGAGAGAGAGAGAGAGAGAGGCAGGCTAGGCAGACAAAGAGACAAAGACTGATACAGAGTTTCACTCAGCAATGTGTCCAGTGTTGTCATAGAAATCCTTTTGAGGTCAACGCACTCAGAGAGAGAGAGAGAGAGAGAGAGAGAGAGAGAGAGAGAGAGAGAGAGAGAGAGAGAGAGGAGAGAGAGAGAGTACTGTGACGAATCTTATATATATATATATATATATATATATATACACGATATTTTTGCCCTTTGGCATAAAAAGCCTTGTCAGTTTCCGTTCTCATGGTGTGTGTGTGTGTGTGTGTGTGTGTGTGTGTGTGTGTGTGTGTGTGTGTGTGTGGTGTGCGCCCGCGCGTGCGTGTGTGTATGTGTGGGGCGAGCGCATGCGCGCGTGCTTGTGTATATATGATATTTTTGACCTTTGGCTTGTAACAAGTCTTGTTAGTTTCCATTCTGATGAGTGTGTGTGTGTGGTGTGTGTGTGTGTGTGTGTGTGTGTGTGTGTGTGTGTGTGTGTGTGTGTGTGTTGTGTTGTTGTGTGTGTGTGTGTGTGTGTGTGTGTGTGTGTGTTGTGTGTGTGTGTGTGTGTGTGTTGTGTGTGTGTGTGTGTGTGTGTGTGTGTGTGTGTGGTGCGTTGTGGGTGGGAGGGGGAGGGAGGACGGGTCGCAGGGAAGAAAGGGGAGGTGAAGAGCTGGATGTACAACGAATGTCACAGCACCAACAGATTCTAACCAGCACGCTGCCTTTCTCCTCCCCCTCCTCCTTCTCCCCTTTCATCTTCCCTTCTCTTCCTGTCAGTGCACCCCTCCCTCCCGCCTCTCTGTCTATACCTCCCCCCACGTCCAGTCAGTTTAGATTTCTAAGTCGTTGTACGCCCACTGTGTTTGTTTGGTGCTGTTTTCCAAGTGAAGTGACATTTGCTCTTAGGTGTCTCCTAGTTTCAGACGAGCAATTCCACGATAGAAACCCTGGAGTTAAGGTGCCACACATACCAGCAGCGTTGATTGGAGGCGGTCACACCTGGTGCTAGTGGAGAACTGGCTGCCACGAAATACTTATGGGATACTGTTTCAAAAGCTCCAGAAAGTGTTTTTTTTTCTTTTGGAAGAAACAAACACCGAACATCGTGATCATCGACAAGAAAAAAAAAGTTTGATTCCATTAATCTATCACTAAGCGTATCAAAAAGTCAGTTAATATGGTTTTCCTTTGGTGGCAATAAATACGAAAATATAAACATCAACATACAAATATGAAAATTTGTTCTTTCAACGATCAGCAACTTTCTTCCGTACTTACTGACATATCTGTTTCTGTTTCATCAAGGAATCACTATGCGCGGACTTGTCCATATACGCTACACTGAATCTGATCAGTCATTGGGTCTTAGCTTTAGGCTCATTACAGCCCAGGCGATCACACAAGGTCTTCTCACTCTCAAATATCCATGAGACACAATCAAATAATAAGATGAGAAAATGGAAGGATGAACATGGGGTCAAGGCTGGCTGATCGCATAGTGATATCTGTGGTGAGACAATCCCTCTTTAAACTGATGCAGCAAAATCAGATCAGTGACAGTGTCGTTCTCTCCCGAATTGTTCTGAGTAACAGAATGAAGAAAAAAAGAGTGTTGTTGAAGTACATGTGATGTATGTATCTTTAAGCTAGTAGCCTCCCATATGTATAGTCTTGTAATTGACGAGACAAGAAGGTACAAAGTTGCTAGGAACATAATAGTCGGTTAAACAAATTTCAGACTAGGGAAAGTACCATCAGAATTTAAAGACACAACATGTTTCAAGTCATTATTTAAGAATACTAGCGTTATGAAACATTTCCTTTTTCCCAATGAAATTTCAAAGTTTTTTTTTTCAAAGATGCATTTCCTAAGACAACTGTCAAACTGCAAAGTTCTACCAAGTAATTTTTTTTCATCGTTTTGGAAAATTTGTCATTTGATGTTGATGCCACTTATAGAAATGGTGTAGGCGTTAGATCAAAAGGTCATTGTCCAGAAGATCCGGTTCATCTGTTGAGAGGTGAGCACACTGTATTTGGAACTGACGGTTTCAGACCGACACAGTCAAAGGTTTAAACGTTTAAACGTGTGGTTGAAATGACACTGTGAGCTGAGGTCAGAACGATAGGCATCAACCATGGCCGTATCAGGCCCATTTTGGAAACATTTGCCATTAGTTACAGAATCAAGAAATAATGCTGTCTTGTTGCACACTTTTAATAATATGTTAGTGCGTGATCATTTCTCCTTAAACTATGGGATAGGTAAATATATAAATATAAATGAAATAATCTAGTAAAGAAACATCAGGTGTATAAATGGTTAAGCTCGTGCTGGATTTATGCCAAGGAAGCGGCAACAATGTTAACAAGCACATAGACAACCCCCCCGCCTCCAAAACAAAACAAACACAAAACACACACACACACACACACACACACGCGCGCGCGCGCGCGCGCGCGCGCGCGCGCACACACACACACATACACACACACACACACAAAACGGAAAAGAGAAGAAGAAAAAAGGGAAAGAAAGCCTAGAAAACGGAAAACAAACCAACAAAGCGATTCGTCAGAAGTCACCAATTTCTCGATGAAACGACCACACGACGAAACGACTCAGCAGCATCAGCAGCCATGGAAACGGAGTTGAGTGGGGGAGGGGGGGGGGGGGGGGGAGGGGGAGGGAGTAGGGGGAGGGGAAGGAATGGAGGGGCAGAGGGTTAGAGTGGCAATTTTGGACAAGCCGTGTTGAGTTTGAACATGCTTTTTATTATACCAGAGGACGGGACATGTTTGGCTGTGTGGACAAAGCAGTGTTCTTCCGATCTAAGCATTCTGGGTTTAATGCCCACTTGACACAGACTTTTTTTTTATCTCCAGAACCAAACACATGGGCAGACTCCAATTCACTTCAAGCCCTCAAGATAAGATAATTTCGTTTCAGCGCTGTCCTTTGATGTCGTCTTCATCTAAGATGATGTTAAAAGACATACAAAGAAAAACAGCTATTCATTTTCACTCGTTAATTCTCATATACACCCATACCAACTTATAACACTGAATTTAGTTATACAAGTTAGAGACCTTCGTAACGATATGGCTGCCTTAGTCTGAACAATAACAACTGCAATATCAGTAAAGCATGGATCCTACAAATGATGAGATTCATTCTGGTAATTGTCTAGATTGACATCTTTTTCCTACAAAGTCCTATTAAAAGGGAACAGTCTAGTAACAGGTGATACACCAAAATAAGTTGCCCTCTGGCAGATACGACATGAACAGAAAATTTGGTGTTTCATGTATTCAACCTTACTCTTGTAATTATCTTTGCTAAGTGACAAGGGCAGATGTGTAAAGTATACAATTTTTCACAGAAAATGTCTTTTCAAAACGTGTTTTTCCAAAACTAGCTGCATTCCTGACAGGGCACACTGCAATGGACAATTGTTCTGTACATTCATGTCCTTTGAGGTTTGCAACACTATGACAGCACTCAACAGAAACCTACCCCCGTGTCTTGAGACATAATACAATGTATTAAGAATTCTATTTCACATAGTAAATCTTTCTGGCTTTATAGTCCCAGTTTCATTGTGACTTTAAAATGGACTTCGATTCCTTCAGATGAGATTTCAAACTGGTGTACGTTATGTAAACACATGCACTGAAAACAAAACAAATAAAAACAAACTGGAACACACGTTAAATCCCATTCAATCACTGAAGTTCAGACAATCGCGTCCTGGTAGGATGGATAGAAATAAAAAATACAATGGTGTCGTCTTTGTCAATCAGCCCTGAAGATGGAATGTGGCAGCCTAAATGATTGAACTGAAAACGGTCACATTCGCAAAAATCCCACCCACAACAGAGTTTGACCTGAGCAACCAAGAATAAGACTGCGTGGAAGCAGACACAAGAGAATAATTGCCTGCGTTTCATATGCAGGTTCTGTTCCATGTGAAGCGGTTCAAGGGCCGGACTTTGTGCTGTGTGAACTGTATGAGTTACTGATCATGGTCATGGCTGGATGACGTGGAGATGGGGTGGAGGGAGGACAGGTTGGGATGAAGGATAAAAGGTGGAGGGTTAGGGAGGGGGTTCTTTCTACCTTACACACCCGCGTTCCGTAACCGCCCGTGCTGTTATGTGCTTACATCAGAATGCATTCTACCTTTCTGTATTCATGTTGCTGGCCTTCTCCGTCTCTTGTCTGTCTGTCTGTCTCTGTCTCTCTCTCTGTGTGTGTGCCTGACTGTCTCTGTCCATGTTTGTCTTTTATTCACAAGTCTGTAATCTGTCTTTCCCCCCATACCTGCCCTCTCTCCCCCTCCCCTCTCCTGCTATCTCAGCCGCCTTGCATAACGCACTCATCTTGAGTTGATGATTTGGTGCTTCGTTTACCGCCCACTTCTTCAAACTCGCTCCTCCTCCCCCTCCACCTCCCCCCAACCCCCCCCCCTCTCTCTCTCTCTCCACTTTCCCTCGTCCATAATTCTACCTTGTACTTTCACCCCCCCCCTCTCCTCTCACTTCCATCCTTCTCCCTCCTTTCTCCTCCAACGCCTTAAATTAACACACCCACCCACGCCTAACGTAGTCTTCATTGTTTTCGTTCTACTTTTTCACAACTCCTCCTCTCCCTCCTCCCTTGTCTCTCGGCGTGTCTGCGTCTTTCTCGGTATCTCTCTCTCTGTTTTATCTCCTTCTTCTTCTTCTCTCTTTTCTCTCTTTTTTTGTCTCTGTTTCCCGACGAAGTGCTGTGTTTCTAGGTTTGATCAGTAACTCTATCCTTCATGGTTTGACTCTTCTACATTTTCCCTCTGTTCTTCTTGCATCTTTCTTCAAAAGGTGGACGTCAGTTTTCTTTTGAGAGAGAGAGAGAGAGAGAGAGAGAGAGAGAGAGAGAGAGAGGAGAGAGAGGAGAGGAGAGAATTAGGTAGTAGGTGGTGGAGGGAGGGATGGGTTGGAGAGGGGTACATGAATGAACGTAAAAGATTCAAGGAGACTCTCTCTCCCCGGTTATGTTCACTTCTCTACTTCGCAAAAAAAAAAAAAAAAAAACCCTAAGATTTTATCAATTGCGAAATAAACAAGTAAACGAAATAGAAATTGAAACAAACCCACGACGACAATTGCATTTGTTGAAACGAAGCATTTCAAACTTTTGACAATTATCTGACTGCTTTCTCTTGAAATTACTTTGAGGAAACGGCACAAATCGGAGGAAAATTAAGGATTTAGAAGAAAAAAAAAAAGCGTCTTCACGAAATGACGTCAAACTGAGCAACATGAGACAATAGCTACAAATCTGACGATATACTCAAATATTTTACATTGTAAACACATGAATAAGGAATTAAAGAAATGTATAGATATATTCGTTCTCTAATCCTGAGTTCAAAACTTCATGAGAACAAGATGCAGAAAACAAAACAAAAAACAAAACAAAACAAAAACAACAACAACAAAATCCTAAAATGAAATTCTGTTGTTCAACACACTCCCAGAACTCCCTCCCTCTCTCACTTCCTCTGTCTCTGTCTGTCTGTCTCTCTGTCTGTCTGTCTGTCTGTCGTCTTCTGTCTGTCTCTGTGTCTTTGTTTCTCTGTCTGTCTGTCTGTCTGTCTGTCTTCTTTCTCTTCGAAAAAAGCGACGTTAAAATACATGTATAACATCGAATAGCTTGTTGTTTCCCTGCTTAAAAAAAAAATTAATTAAGTGAAAAAAGAGGAAGAGGTTGGAGACAGCGTCTCTCTCAAGGTGCTGGAAATGTGGGCCGCCCTTCACATGTAATACGATTTGACACTGCCCCACTTTCTTCTGGACCAGGAAGAGCATCGAGTCAACGGATGAATGCCAAGGGTGATTCCAAGACGACTCATGTATTAAGCGTTTGTTTCATTAAAGACATCGAATTCAATATTTGACACACACACACACACACACACACACACACAACACACACACACACACACACACCACACACACACACACACACACACACGTTTAAAATTTCTATTTGTTTTTAACGGCACATGTAAACCAAAGCTGATGCAGGTATTCACATCCCGGAATGTGATTCCGAATGTTTCTTTTGAACGATGCTCAGCAGCTGCATGCACTTTTTGTTTTCAGATCTACTCCACGATTACTTTATTCATTTGAAAGAAAATTTATTCTGCCGGACAAAAGGGACAAACAAATAACAAGATTAAACACAACGCGCTTTGGCCTCTTTGGTTTTCTTCAGGCAAGATAAGCAACATTCAGGGCAATACAAACGAACAACGAGCAGTCACTTATCTTCTCAAATACAAACGAACAACGAGCAGTCACTTATCTTCTCAAATACAAACGAACAACGAGCAGTCACTTATCTTCTCAAATACAAACGACAACGAGCAGTCACTTATCTTCTCAAATACAAACGAGCAACGAGCAGTCACTTACCTTCTCAAATACAAACGAGCAACGAGCAGTCACTTATCTTCTCAAATACAAACGAGCAACGAGCAGTCACTTATCCTCTCAAACTGGGCTCAAAATGGACGTTGAATGAAAACGAGGCTGCTTGGAAGGAGACAATGCGAGTTGAAATAATAATGATAATGATAACAACAACAGCAACAACAACAATGACACTACTACTACTGCTACTACTACTACTACTACTACTACTACTACTACTACTACTACTACTACTACTACTACTACCAAGAAGAAGAAGAGGAAGAAGAAGAAGACGAAGAATGATAATGACAACAATGAAGATGATAAAAGTAATAAAGATGATATCGTTCGCGGAAGAGAGCGTCCTTGCAGATGTAAAGGAGCCAGACTTGCAGGAAGGCGCCTGTTGCCTGTCCTCTTCAGCCAGAGCCTTCAGACTGACCATCAGCGTCGGGAAGGCAGATGTGATTCTTCAACCTGGCACTGACATCGAGGGAACAAGTTTCACCTCCATGGGGAGCACCTTGACCTCAGCCTGCAGCATGGACAGAAAGTATCTAACACACTTGCAAGGGCGGGCGCTTCCATTGGCAGGCTATGGAAGCGAGTGAAGGGTAAACGTGGTGTAACACAGTACTAGTTCTCTGCTAGCTGTCTGTCTTCATTAAATCCCCGCACTGTGGCTGTAAAATACGGACACTGTAGAGGAAACCGTATCGATCAGCGCCACCACTGCTGCCTGCGCAAGATTATGGTTGTCTCCTGGGAGGACAGGGTCTTTACGCAGAAGTGCTTCACAGAGCAATTCCCCTGGTATCGAGTCACTCGTCATGAAGTCTCAGCTCTGATGGGCTGGAGATGTGGTTTAGTATGACGACAAATGAACGACATGCGACTTCCATAGCTGGTAATCTTCTCGGTGCTGGCATCTGGCGAAAACAAAAAAGGACTGGTCGGTCGCTCTGGCGCTTCAAAGTCTGCCTGAAAGTATCTTGGAAGCCTATACTATTCCTCAGGTTGGATGGGAGACTTTTGCCACTGACTGCGCTGCCTGGCGACCTGCTGTCCATTAGGGAATAAAAGTCCTTGAAGAGAGTATCCCGCAAATCCTGGATAAGGAAGCGTCAAGCCCGCAAGGAGAGGAGATCTGACCTAACCTCTGCTGTCACATGTCCACAGAACGGTTCCACCTTTACCCAACCTCTGCTGTCACATGCCCACAGAACGGTTCCACCTCTACCTAGCCTCTGCTGTCACGTGCCCACAGTACGGTTCCACCTCTACCTAACCTCTGCTGTCACGTGCCCACAGTACGGTTCCACCTCTACCTAGCCTCTGCTGTCACATGGCCACAGAACGGTTCCACCTCTACCTAACCTCTGCTGTCACATGGCCACAGTACGGTTCAACTCTACCCAGCCTCTGCTGTCACATGGCCACAGAACGGTTCCACCTCTACCTAACCTCTGCTGTCACATGTCCACAGTACGGTTCAACTCTACCCAGCCTCTGCTGTCACATGCCCACAGAACGGTTCCACCTCTGACTTTGGGCTGGGTGCTCACGTATGGCGTCAGTGACGTCATCATCCCTTGCTATGGACCTTCGATATCATGACTGCTTTATCAAATCATGTAAATGCAATTTATGGTATATTTGTTTGCTATAACCGGTTACTTGATGACACCGGTTAAGTCAGTTTTCATGTATCGCGCGCGCGCGGGCGTGTGTGCGTGTGTGTGTGTGTGTGTGTGTGTGTGTGTGTGTGTGTGTGTGTGTGTGTGTGTGTGTGTTGTGTGTGTGTGTGTGTGTGTGTGTGTGTGTGTGTGTGTGGTGTGTAGTGTGTGTGTGTGTGTGTGTGTGTGTGTGTGTGTGTGTGTGTGTGCGCGCGCGTGCGTGCGCGTGTGAGAGCGTGCGTGTGGTATGTGATGCGTGCGTGCGCGAACACGTGTGTGTGTGTGTGTGTGTGTGTGTGTGTGTGTGTGTGTGTGTGTGTGTGTGTGTGTGTGTGAAATAGAATTATTTATGTTTGTCTCAGAGAGGATGTCTGTTAAACTAATCAAATTGCTGTAATTCTGTCTACTCAGAAAATTCGTCATCGTTAACGACGGGTATTCATTCGATTACGTTCAAGCGGTGGAAAGGATAGGATAGGGCCAGTGGGGGGAGGGGTGGGGGTAAAGTGTTTTGGTTGGTTGTTTCACTGGCTGTGTTATCATGTTCGTTTCCTCCTCGGATTTTTTGGCTGGTTTTCGATGCTGTCCTAACACTTCTTATCTGTTAGTCTGTCTGTCTTCTATTCTTCTTCTTCTTCTTTTTATTTTATTTTTTCATTTTCTTTTTCTTCCTCTTTGCTCTCTTTTTCCGTTTCCCTCTGTTTTTTTTTCTCACGTCCTTTCGTTTTCGCTGTCTCATTCCTACACAAGTTCATCCTTTGTCACACATCACTTCCCCCCTATTTTGTTTCCTCTTCAATTTCATTCGCTCCCATTCATTTTTCCTTATTGTTGAATCTGTCGCCATGGATTAAATATGTGTAATTTTCATTTATTTATTTATTTATTTTTTTGTGGCATCAGTTATCGGATCATATCACTGGAGCACCTAAAGCGGTGATTTTTTTCCCCCCCTAATGCCAAAATCCACCTCTTCATTGTTTTGGTGTTTCACACTGTCCTCTTCATCTGCCAAAAAAAAAAAAAACGAAAATCGGAAAAAATAACAAAAAACAATTTCCACTACTAGCTTTTTTTTCTTTCTTTCTTTTTTTTTTTTTTCTCCAACCAGTCTCTTTCACTCCATGCATAGTCTGTATGTTCTTTAACAGTGTACATATTTTTGCTGATTTTAGTGTTTTTGCGTTTGATACAAAGTTTTGGGTTTGTTTATGTTCTAATGTGTGGTGTACTGGCATACTCTGATAATGTGCTGCTTATACACAGAAAACAACATAAGTTAAACAACAGACTTAATTATTTTCTTTTCTTTCACTTTTTCCAAAAGAGAGAGAGAGAGAGAGAGAGAGAGAGAGAGAGAGAGAGAGAGGACAGAGAGAGAGAGAGAGAGAGACAGAGAGAGAAGAGAGAGAGAGAGAGAGAGAGAGAGAGAGAGAGAGAGAGAGAGAGAGAGAGAGAGAGAGAGAGAGAGAGACGGAGAGAGACAGAGAGAGAAGAGAGAGAGAGAGAGAGAGAGAGAGAGGAGAGAGAGAGAGGAGAGAGAGGGAGGGAGGGAGGAGAGACCGACCGACAGACGGACAGACAGAGGGGCATCGTAGCAATGAATGCAAAGTTTGTTCCAAATCGTCTTACCAGTGGGCTTTTCCCCGATACGGCCAGCCTGATCGCGAAAAGAAAGGGTCCACAAGGAAGACAAGGGGAAGCCAATACGCATGACAAAGACTTGGGAGTTTTGCTGTTGTTGTTGCTTTCCCTTTTCTTTCCCTCTCCCTATCCCCCCCACCCTCCCCCCTCCCCAAACGTCCATCCCCCCCCCTCTCTCTCTTCCCACACCCCCCAATCCTTGTATGTGAGCACACCTGAAAGGATATCATAGGCCCAAATTTTCCGTCCTTCCTCTCGATCTCTCTACCGAAGCGCGTGAGCGCTACTCACGCCACACACCACCACCACCATCCCCGGAGAGAGAGAGAGAGAGAGAGAGAGAGAGAGAATAATAGACATACAGACCGTCAGACAGACAAAGAACAGACAGATAGGTAGGCAGAAACGGCGTCGTGTTATTAGTGTTTTTTAGAACCATTATTATTTTTTTTTTTAGCATCAATTCAAATATTAAAATTTGCCTAACGATAACCTCTCTTTTCTCTCTCTCTCTCTCTCTCTCTCTCTCTCTCTCTCTCTCTCTCTCTCTCTCTCTCCACACACACACACACACTGTCACTGCGAATCATACCCGTGGACTGACTGCGGAAGGCGTATGAAGCACGGACTCGTGCAAACTAGTGATACATTCCATGATTTAAACAGACAGAGGCGAGTACTGAGTGTCAGCAACGTGGTTACATCAATTTACATTTTGTCTTTTTCTCATGTAGGGGGTCATAACTTAAAAACTGTGTCAGAACTGAGAACTGACAGCTAGTTATGTCATCCAGTCGCTCAAGATGAGTCATATTTCTATTTTTCGTATTATGTGACAATAGTGAAATTCATTCAACTTTGTTCATTCATTTTTTTGATTTTTAATGAATCATATGCCAAAAGCACTGCCTGCATAGTGTCTTTTGGAAAAGTAGTTATTACATGTTATATCTAAAGAAAAGTGAAAGCAGTGTTGTCGGACTTAAGCGTGGTGTGTTCGGGGCGTGTGTTGTGTGTGTGTGGGGGTGTGCGCGCGCGCGCGCCACATTTGTATACATTACAACATTTTTCTATGAAACTTATGATTTCTTATGATATCTAATGAAACGAAATGTCGATATTATCATTTTTATCATTGTTATTATTATTAATATCATTATTATTATCATATCATTATTTTTGTTATTGTTGCTGTTGTCACTGTTGTTTTCACCATCAGCGTTATTGTTATTGTAAAGATCGTCGTCATCATCATCATCATTTCGGCAGTAATAGTAGTAGTAATCGTAGTAGTAGTAGTCGTATTTAGTAGTAGTAGTAGTAGACGTAAAAAAAGAAGTAGTGGCAGTAGATGTAGTAGTGGTGGTAGCAGTAGTAGTAACAGTAGCAGTAAAGGTAGTAATGCTAGTGCTATCATTGTTGTTTTTATCATTGTTATTCGCACTACTTTTGTTATTATTATTACTATTATTATCAGTTATATTATCATTATTTTTTGATGATCTGAGTTATGAAAATGTCAAATACTATGGCACAAAAATGTAACACACACACACACACACACACACACACACACACACACACACACACACACACACACACACACACACACACACACACACACGTGTGCGCGCGCATATTCTACGTAATCCACTTTCAAAATGTCATTGTTTGATCAAGAACAAACTCAGAATACAAACCGCAAGTGCGATCATTGTCCACTAAACATATTGCAGCAGCAGCCTACACTTCACTGAAAAAGACATTGTCAGGTCTATTGTTAATCTTTTTCTTTTCTTTTCTACCGTTAAGTGGAAGGTCGTTGGCAGAATGAAACATGTAACCAACACAATCAAAATATGCCATGCAGAAGTTGCTAGCTGCGCCAGTCTGTCCTCTGTCAGGCGACTGATGCTGCTCGTGTGGCAAGTCCTTTAGTCGACCTCTGTCACAAATATTTAAAAGAAAAAAAAAAAAAAAAAAAAGAGGGGGGGGGGGGGGGGGGGGGGGGGGGGGGAGAGGAAGGAAGAAAAACTCCAATTTAATTAAACCCGTCTGATTCTTCCAAGGTCATTTTCACAATGCCAAAAGAGCTACTTCTTACATTTCTTTTTTTTTTTCTGTGCCGCTCCTTTCCTTTTACATTACAAGAATGAAACAAGGGAAATAAAGCAAAGCAAATAAAATGGAGCAGAAATCTCGGGTACTTTCTGGCGTAATATGGCGTAACACAATACTCTCATTTATTCCAGAATGAAATCAAGTCAATGTGGAAAGCTTCGTGAGGAAGGGGAGAGGGAAAGGGGGGGTGAGGGGATTATGTAGGTGGAGACAACCTTGTCATGAAGAAGAGTATTCTGCCTGCAGAGTTGCCTGCGCATTTCCAGCTTCCGACATCTTATTTTTTTTCTGCTGCAGCCACCAGACATACGTTCAGTCTGCACTGCTTACTGTTTTATTTCAAAGGCATCTACTTCTGCCGCTGTAGTTATTGCTTCTACTTCTATCACTACTGCTACTGTAACTTCTACAACTACTGCTATGACTGTATGAGTGCCACTATGCTACTGCCGTTCTGTTGCTATTACTGAGACTATTTCCAGGCCTCGTAACGCCTAGTAAATATGGTATGGCAGATATGAATGACCATCCTAGGAGAGGAAAGTAGGGTTAGGTAGAGTGGGAGAGGTGGAGAAAGAGAGGTGAGGCAAAAGCAGACGGTAAGAGGGAGCGGGAAGGGGGTCCAACACCACACTCAGACCACCAGAATGACAACATTCTGAGACTGGCGGCATGAGTGTTCCGTTTTGACTTGGTCGCCAGCGGAGTTCTACGTGGCAACCTGTGAAGGCAGATTGGATGAAACATGAAATGAACAGAAAGTATTTATCTCCGGGGAGGGAAGAGTGTGGTGGGGATGGGGGGGGGGGGGGGGGGGGGGGGGGGCGGAGGGGGGGGGGGGGGGGGGCGAACTAGGTTGAGAAAACGGAAACAGCTGCGCCCTCTTCCTGTATCCTTTGACCCCTCACCTTTTTCTACCGCTACCCTTCTCCCTCTCCCCACCGCCCCGCCTCCATTCTCGACGCGTCCATTGCCTCGCAGCTCCTTTCCTCGACAGCTCCTTATGCCTTCGACAGCGTCCCATTATAGCCTCGACAGACGTCCCTTACAGGCCTTCGACAGACGTCCCATTATAGGCCTTCGACAGACGTCCCATTATAGGCCTTCGACAGACGTCCCATTATAGGCCTTCGACAGACGTCCCATTATAGGCCTTCGACAGACGTCCCATTATAGCCTCGACAGAGTCCCATTATAGGCCTTCGACAGACGTCCATTATAGGCCTTCGACAGACGTCTTGGTTATTCTCTTTGATCACTGCGCTGTGAAAGCACGATCCATTCTGATCCATTCTGATCCATTCTGATGCATTCTGTTTGAAATGGATGGTGATGGTGTCTTAATGTGGGGCGGGTGGTGAGTATGGTGAGGGATAGGTATGTGTTGGGGGTAGGAGACTGGGAGTGGGGTATCGGTGGGGGAGGAGATGAG
The DNA here is from genome assembly GCA_033310375.1 of Conus canariensis. Lineage (NCBI taxonomy): Eukaryota > Metazoa > Mollusca > Gastropoda > Neogastropoda > Conidae > Conus > Conus canariensis. The sequence continues at coordinate 64,461,272 of CM065717.1, forward strand.
GGTACAAAATGGAGCTCTGTGTATATGTGCGTGCGTGTGTGATGTGTGTGTGTGGTGTGTGTGTGTGTGTGTGTGTGTGTGTGTGTGTGTGTGTGTGTGTGTGTGTGTGTTATTAAGTTAGTGATAACATATGTACAGGCTTAGTTGTTCCTGAATCCAACCTCCCCCTTTCTATCCCTCCCCTCCCCCACTTTCCACTCCTCTGCCCTGAACACGGAGGCACACAGATATATGAATGTCATGTCTGCCAAGCTTCATCGACTTCCACACTGGCTTAAAGAATACCTTTGACAGAGTCTGATGTAACGGTTAGACACAGGTCATAAAGAGACCACAACTATAACGACCTCATCCAAGTCGAAGCAGTATTCTACACAGAGGCAAACAGCACAGTTCTCCTAAATATAGCAACAGGAGCTTCTTTTCAACAACCACTTAGAGTTTCAAGACTACCTCCTGTCCCTCGATCTGTTCAATAACTACCCAGAAAATCAGATAGAGGAAGGACTTCTGGATCTCGGGACCTCTATATCGATTGGCGGGTGACCTTTCAGCATCCTTTGCCTCGCTGATAACACCGTGCTGTTGGGAGACAGCGAAACAGAACTTCAAAAAGTCACTACTAATTTGGAGAAAGCATCAGGCACTGCAGAGTGAACAAATCAGCTCAGAGAAAAGCCAAATATTGATCCAAAGTTGTACAAAATATTCAGCAGTCACCACAACGCTTTAGGGACAGACACTGGAGGAAGTGGACCACTTTTTGTATCTTGGGTCCACCTTGAGGAAGGACGTGGCTCATCATGGGAGGCAGACCCGATGCTCCCCTGGCTATGTCTGTCACGACAAGACTCCACGTCCTCTGGAAAAACCAGGCCCACGAGTTTCCCACCCTACGTGTCACCGGTGATAGTCATACTTCTTTATGGATGCGACAGATTGATATTAACGGCAGATCTCGAGTGAAACGTCCGGTGGGTCGTAACCAAGTGCTTCAGATGGATTTTGTCCACATCTGAGACAAGGAACGTCAGACAACTTGACTGTGTCAGGCCGCGAGTCGACAGATACCTTGACAGACAGACAGTTCTCCACGCAGCCATTCAGCACTGTAAGCCTGCTTGGTGCGACATGTAACTCGCCACAACTCCCTTGCAGGACCATTCTACAGGGCATAATGGAGGTGGACATGTATCTTGTCACGAATCCCGACTCAAGATCATTCTGCAGGGCACAGTGGAGGTGGACATGAATCTTGCCAAGAATTCCTACTTAAGACCTTCTGCAGGGTACAGCAGAGGTGGACCTGAACCTCACCATGACTCCCTGGTCAAGACCGTTCTACACGGCATAGTGGCGATGAACTTGCGCCCCGCCATAATTACCTGTTCAAGACCATTCTACTGGGTACAGTTGAGGGTGGACATGTAGCTCTCGAAGACTCTCTTTTTAAGACCATTGTACGGGGTACAGAGGAGGTGGACATGAATCATGCCATGGCTCCCTAGTCAAGACCATTCTACAGCGTGCAGTGGAAGTGGACGTTCCCGACAGAAGACTGAAAAGTCCTGGACGGACAACGTGAAGAACTGAACAGGTTACAAAACCGGTGTCATGCATGACTCGGGACAGAGAATTATGGAGATCCTCGACTGTCCGCACATGCATCAGGACATTCATATGACCTTTCGCGACAGGACAATAACAAGAAGAATGACTTGGAAATGTCGGATCAACCATTGTGCTTCCTTGCATCCATTGTGTAATTTGTGTGCAAAGCTTTATTATGCGTGTTTGTAAAATACACGGATTTTGAAAAAAAAAATGTTACGTTTTGTCCGGGAACTGATCTTCAATGGGGAATAAGCTAGAGCGTTATGTGTGTGTGTGTGTTGTGTGTGTGTGTGTGTGTGTGTGTGTGTGTGTGTGTGTGTGTGTGTGTGTGTGTTTCTCTTCCTCCTTCCCTGCCTTCCCCAGTTCCCTCCCCTCCCCTTTCAACCTGTCGTAAAGGATGCTGATCAACACCGCTGGGAACGGGAATTTCCACTCAGTGGTGATACGCAAAAAAAAAAAAAAAAAAAAAAGGAAAAAAAAAAAAGGAAAGCGCATGCGCGCTGTTGCGCGGCGCGCGCGCGCGCGTTGTGTGTGTGTGTGTGCGTGTGTGTGTGTGTTGTGTGTGTGTGTGTGTGTGTGTGTGTGTGTGTGTGTGTGTGTGGTGTGTGTGTGTGTGTGTGCGTGTGTGTGTTAGTGAAAGGGTCGTGTAAATGAGCGAGTGAGTCTCTCTCTCTCTTCTCTCTCTCTCTCTCTCTCTCTCTCTCTCTCTCTCTCTCTCTCTCCCAGCACGCACGTGCATTATGTGTGTGTGTGTGTGTGTGTGTGTGTGTGTGTGTGTGTGTGTGTGTGTGTGTGTGTGTGTGTGTGTGTGTGAGTGAAAGGGTGTGTAAATGAGCGAGTGAGTCTCTCTCTCTCTCTCTCTCTCTCTCTCTCTCTCTCTCTCTCCTCTCTCTCTCTCCCACCCTCTTCTCCAGCCGGCTGTGTGTGTGTGTGTGTGGGGTGTGTGTGTTGTGTGTGTGTGTGTGTGTGTGTGGTGTGTGTGTGGTAGTGATGAAAGGGTGTGTAATGACGAGTGAGTCTCTCTCTCTCTCTCTCTCCTCTCTCTCTCCCTCCTCTCTCTTCACACGCGCGTGCATGTGTTTGTGTGTATGTGTGTGTGTGTGTGTGTGTGTGTGTGTGTGTGTGTGTGTGCGTGCGTGCTTGTGTGTGTGTGTGTGTGTGTGTGTGTGTGTGTGTGTGTGTGTGTGTGTTGTGTTGTCTTCTATGGCCGATACTGCCTCAGTCCATCCATCACTCTTTATTTCCCTTCCGCAAGGTCTCCACCCTGTCCTCTTCGTGCACTCCGAGCCTTATCTCCCCTGCCCCAGGTGACACAATCTTCTCCGTTTTCCGCGGTGCACGTGCTGTTGACAGACTGCAGGGGCAGGACCCAAGGCCAGGCACCCGACATTTCATGCCACCAGCCTGGAAGAAGAAGGAAGAAGAAGAAAAAGAAGAAAAAAGAAAGAAGAAGAAAGAAAAGAAACAAAAGAAGAAAAAGAAGAAGAGAGAAGAAGTTACAGAGGAAGACAAAAGAAAGAGGATGAAGAAGAGAGAAACAAGAAGAAAGGAGAAGAAGATGGAAAAAGAATAAGAAGAAGAGAAGAAAAAAAAAAACGAAGAAGAGGACAAAAAAGAAAAGAAGAAGGGAGGTAGAAAAAGAAGATAGAGGAAGAAGAGGTGAGAGTGAAAAAAAGGAGGCAAAAAAAAGAAATAGAAAGAGGATAAGGCAGATGAAGAAAAGAAAGAAGAAATGAATAGGAAGGGGAAGGAGAAAAATGGAGAAAACAGAGAAGGTGGACGAGAAGGAGAAGGGGAGAAGAAAATGGAGAAGAAGAAGGAGAATGAAGAGAAAGACGGGAAGGTAGAATACGTAGAAGGCTTAGAAGACTTAGAAGAAGAAGAAGAAGAAGAAGAAGAAGAAGAGAGAGAGAGAGAGAGAGAGAGAGGAGAGAGAGAGAGAGAGAGAGAGAGAAGAGAGACAGAGAGAGAGAGAGAGAGAGAAGTCTGTACCCCTAGACGCTGCTGCGAGGTCTGTGCAAAGTTATAATTAAGTCAACACAAAAGTGCAAATCACATCACAGCTCTCCCTCTCTCTCACGTTCACTTCCTCCCTGAACTTTAAAATCTGAAGTGTCAAGGGAACTGTAAAGTGCGAACAGAACATTATCCTGATGTCCAAATCATAAGTGAAAGCAAGGGCGGGACTTCCCAAATATCCAATGTGGATGAAAAGTGAATCTTTCACCCTCGCAGCCTCCTGCCCTACCCCCCCCCCCCGCCCCCCCACTCTTCTCCTCCGCCTCCTCTCTCTCTCTCTCTCTCTCTCTCTCTCTCTCTCTTTCATACTATTTTCTTGAAGGAACTAAAACAACGACTGTTGGATTGCTATATGCAAGATTGGAATGCAAACATTTCTCAGAGCGATCGTTTTTCACATCGCGATCGTTTTTCAACGTACAGATCAATCTATATTCCACACACGAAAAAATATTTGTCAGTTATCACAATTAGTGAATTCCGGTATGCTCTTTCGAGATTTCGTTTGGGATTATGCGATTTAAGAATTAATAACAGATATGACGAACAACCAAAAAACAAACAAACAAACAAACAAACAAAAAAAAAACCTGTCCATTTTGTAATAAAATTGAAAACGAATTTCATTTCTTGTTCGAATGTCGACAGTACTTGCGAGAAAAATATTTATCAAGATTCTGTTCCTATCCAAATGTGAATTGTTTAGCTTATTTGATGCAATCTGAAAACATGCTGATCCTTAGAAATTTGGCAATGTATATCTTTTACGCACTGACAACTAGACATGAACTTACGAACGGAAACTAGATACATGAATATGTGTTGTGATTGGTTTCAAACGCAAGGGAAAATATTTTTGTTTATCTTGGTTTCCTTGAATTATTTCCCCTTGCAGTTGTTTGCTCGTGTGTTTCTGAAAATAAGTTGCTTCCCTTTGTTGATGACCCGTTCTCATTTTGTTGCTTGATTCTCAGTAAACGTGTACCCATTGTTTACAGATCGGTGGCCTTACAATAATGAAGTTCAGAGTTCAGAGAGTTCAGAGTTCTCTCTCAAACTATCTCTCACCCTTCTTCTCACCCCAACCTCCATCTGTCTTTCACTGTCTGTCTGTATTATTTTTTTCGGGGATGAACATACCCCCACCTGCCATTCTCCCTCTCCCTCACACATGCTCCCTTTCCACTCTTCCTCCCTGCTGCTCCCCTACGGCGTGTTTATGCAGGCTGTTGGTCACTCAACGATGGACAAGAAATCGGCAATGGGGGGAAGTGAGTTAGGTACGTGTTCCTGTCTGTCACTGTCATGATATTTTTTTTCTTTACGATCCGGCAGTTTTGGGTCGGCTGCTGTATTCTTTCAAACCTTTCCGTTTCTTTCGTTTCCTATGTTTATTTTCACGGGGTGGGACGTGGAAGAGGTGGATGGGATGGAGGATGGAGGAGGAAGGTGTGATGGTGATTATTAAACGATGATAGTTTCAAAATGGAGTGACTGACGGCGGAGAACGAAGCAAAATTTAGAAAGAGAGGGTGTTAGTTACCGCCAATGACATTGACAAACAAAGCACATGACAAGACACGATGCATTTCAACCACTTGGGTCTTCTTCAGGCGAAAAAATAAATCACATTTAACATTTAAGACAGTACAAACAAAGAACGAAAAAGTCATTTTCGTTCTTTGTTTGTACTGTCTTAAATGTTAAATGTGATTTATTTTTTCGCCTGAAGAAGACCCAAGTGGTTGAAATGCATCGTGTCTTGTCATGTGCTTTGTTTGTCAATGTCATTGGCGGTAACTAACACCCTCTCTTTCTAAATTAAACGATGATAGTTGAGACAGAAGGGAGGGGTGGAGAAAGAGAAGGCACAAATAAACAGATAAAGCAATGTGAGACAGGGCCACTGAAGTTCGTTCAACCAAATTTAAATATTTTCAAGCTGGAGATAACGGTAAACCCA
>CM065717.1:64471867-64484367 GCA_033310375.1 Conus canariensis
AAATTATCTGAAAGCAGCAGCCGCCGTGGCGAAGTGGTTTGCGTCGCGGACTCCCGGCTGGAAGGTCGCGGGTTCGATTCCCATCAGAGTCATGTGGGATTTTTCTGCCCCGGCCAGAGTTGAGTTTGCTACGAGCTCAGTTGGGAAGACTGGGACTACACAGTCGAGTTTTATCCACTTAATGGATGCGTCTCTGAGAGTGTTGCTCAGATTTCCTGACCAACACTGCAGGTGTCTGTATTCATCGGGCCTGGTTGACGCCGGGACATATTTTGAAAGGAAGCGTAGAGTACAGCCCTGTCATGTAGTCTCAGACCGAAATGGAAATCCGTAGCATCATCTTAATCATCCTTATTCTCATCGATCAGCATAAAAAAAAAATGTCTCAACTGTGGCCCTTCGTGCCCTGCTCTCATAGTGACCTCAATTTCGATGTCCTCTCCACGTCTGTGGCCTTGGTTTGGTTCCGTCGGGGTCACCGGTATCGGCGAATCCATGGAGTTGTCGTTGGATGGACGTGGTGGCGCCTTCCGGAGGGAGAGCTCACTCACGCCGGCTCCGCGACTAAGCAATTATTGTCGTCAGTAGGGGGCTTAATAGGTAGTGCGTATGTTAGATCAGAACAGGCGTCACTGAAGTGACGCGGCAGTAGTGCAGTGTCTCCTCCGGTGGGTTGCCTCTTGACGACTTGACATTGACTGCTCCATGTGGATTGCCGGCTGCGGCGGGACCGACCGGGCTGTGGCTGTGGACGGGGTGTCGGAATGAGCGCCGTGGGTGCACTGCCACTGAGGTGGCACAGAGGTTGGGACAGAAAGAAAAATTATCTGAAAGCTGACTAGAAGAAGAGATACCGCCTTTATCGCTGATGTAATGTGATAAAAGCTGTAAAGTGTGTCTTGTCAAAAGCAAGGCTTGCTGTAAGAAGATTCATTCTGGTTTTTCTGATCACAAGGTCATCTGTGCACTGAGATCATTATGCGGAAATCGTGAGGTTAGTGTTGGAGCATAGCCATTTATTCATTCGGAATATCATGACTGCTTTATTGTACTGAAGTTTATATGCTTATGGAAGGGGAGAGAGAGAGAGAGAGAGAGAGAGAGAGAGAGAGAGAGAGAGAGAGAGAGAGAGAGAGAGGAGAGAGAGAGAGAGAGAGAGAGAGAGAGAGAGAGAGAGAGATCCAGTCTCTAGTTCAACTCGGTTCCGTCCATGACGAACGTCATTTTCGATGCAGACAAAAATAAACGCTGTGTTTAAAGGCTTGGGATTCCAAAAGGAAATCTGTTCTCATCACATGCTCAGGCCTATTCACATGTTACTGCTCCTTCACAGCATCCACCAGCAAGGCACTCTCTCCAGGCTCAGACCAGGACATGGCCAACTCCCCTCCTGTCTTCACAAAAGCATGATCTGCTGCACGGAAGAAGGAAATAACCATGGGATGCGGGATACAGACCCCAGGTCACATTTTGTCCCACTTTCGAGGCCCTGAAGCGCACAAAAAAAAAAGTTCGGCGGAGCCCCTTGAAAAACTGTTGGGGGAGCCCCTTGAAAAACTGTTGGGGGTGGCAGAGTCACTGTCGTGAACTGCGAACTTTGCCTCACTCATTAGAAGAAGAAGAAGAGTTCTGTTTTTTGTTTCGCAACAGTAATTGTCCATGAATAGAAAGCCTCTCTGATTGGCACACGTTTGTGAGAGTACTCCGTCACCATTTTGACCCCGATTTCCAGAAATCCACGTATGGCAATAATCAGCACAAGAGTTTGTTTAAAGTAACACACACACACACACACACACACACACACACACACACACACACACACACACACACACACATAAACACACACACACATACAAACACACACACACATACCAACACCACACACACACACACACACACCACACACACCACACACACACACACACACACACACACACACAGAGAAAAGAAAACCTACACCAAACCAACGACAAAGATACAAAAATCGGCACCACAGAACAAAGAGAAAACATGCAGGTCAACTTACAGCATCTCAGTCCATGCTTCAATCTTCTCCACCCTCCCGCGACCCTCCTCCCCCTTCCTCCCCCTTCTCTCCCACCCCCTCCTCCTCCCACACTTAAACTAAGACTGTGTTAACCCCCCCCCAAAAAAATGAGAACACGGATAAAGGGAGATGATTCTAACATCGTCTTATCACCCGGATGCTCGGCGGATAGTTTGAGAATGTTGCACTTGACGATTGAAAGGAGAATGAGAGAGGAGAGGGCGTGATGAAGGCGAAACTGTACGAAGAAACCGCCCTACTTATCTGAATGTAAACCGCCCTACTTTCATTATCTGAATGTTTTGGGTGTTGTTGTTGTTGTTGTTTTTTCTATTTGAGTAGGCCTATATCTAGTTTCAGAACCAGTATTAACGTCTAGTTTCGATTTTTTTTTTTAACGGTTCTGTTGTAAAATAAATAACTCCTAGGTTCTTACTATCAAACATAAGCGAACGATTTATTCCCTTGGTTGACATTTAGCCATCTTGGATTTGACTGAAAAGAACATTTTTTGGGGGAGGTTCTCATGAGAAGAGGATAGGGTTGGGAACGAAGGCAGAAGTCAATTGTTGTGGCAATATTTGGGCCCTGGTACCAGGTGGACAGGAAAACATTAAAGTAATAGCTACTCCCTGAGGACCTTGACCAAATAATTCACTGGATTTAGGTCATTTGTCCCGTGCACGTTGTAACGAATGCTCAGGAACACGAACGCAAATCGAAACTTCGCCATGATTTTTGTGTCCAGTAGAAGGAAATCAATAAGCCGGAAGAAAATAACAGGGATCTGTCATTCTTTGATAGCGTGTGCAAGCGTGCGCTTGACTGACACTTTAAAAGTGAAAATACTGCGCATTTTTTATCCGTTTTATTCAAAACAAAAAATACACTTCATACAAAAAAAAAAAAAAAAAAAAAAAATCAGAAGCTAATTACATTGAAAATACTTTGAAACCAGTTCAAGATCGATTAAGTGCCTAATTCCAGTTAGTGTTGTTGGGTCGTTAGTGCCACAATACATATGGATAAGGATTAAAGGAAGAAAGGAATATGTTTTGGAAATATACGTATGGCATGGACGGGGTAAAAACATGCAGAAGTTCTTAAGAACGCGGCAGGTTCATTTACCCACGCACACGCATCACTGAATTAAGACAATTAAAAAAAATACTTTTCTACCGACGTTAGCAGGCACAAACCGAGCAGCCCAATTTATTAAATGAAACCGAACCTAATTGAAGCTGATGAAATCAACAAACAACAAACAAGCTGAGTAACTCTTGCTCCCACAAGAAAACATAACTCCAAAGGAATGCTGCTTACAACACCGAATCGCCTAGCAGACATGACAGTACAGAGCACACAGAACAAACAAGGAAAGAAGGAAACAAGGGGATGTTTCCTTGTTTGTTCTGTGTGCTCTGTGCTGTCATGTCTGCTAGGCGATTCGGTGTCGTAAGCGGCATTCCTTTCGAGTTATGTGTTCTTGTGGGAGCAAGAGTTACCCTACTTGTTTGTTGTTTATTGTTTACTGTTCCCTGCCTCATTTCATATTTACTTCTGATGAAATCAAATTAAAAGCAAAGCAAATCTGATCTAAAAAAGCAAAACAATGAATGATCTGTTTTGATCATAATCCAGCCCACCACAGTGGACAGGTCAGATAAATCCGCGTCAGTCTTTTCTGTCTCTGTCTGTCTGTCTGTCTGTCTGTCTGTCTGTGGTCTCTCTCTCTCTCTCTGTCTCTCTCTTCTCTGTCTCTCTGTCTCTGTCTCTTCTCTCTCAATCTCTCTCTCTCTCTCTCTCTCTCTCTCTCTCTCTCTCTCTCTCTGCGCACATACCTCGTCCTGTTTTATCTTTCTTTCTACGTATTGCCCCTCCACCCCAACCCATTACTCCTTCCTCCACCCCCCACCCCCCACCTCTGCGTTCTGCCAGGCAGTCACACTTTGTTGTAGTTTTATTTCGTTTCATGGCTTTTTTCTCTCGTAATTACCGTTTTATGGAGACTAAAAAAAGGTGGAAATAGGGTAGATATCAGTTTTAGTGTGTATATCAGATGAAATGTCAAGGAGAAGGATATTTGTTTTCTTTGTAATGTGAAGGACACATTGCAACCCGATAGTATTTCATGCCATTGCTACAACTGCAAAAACCATAATTCCTTCCACATCGCGAATGCGAGCAAACGCATGCGTGTACGTGAGCGCACGCGCGCAATTATATTTGTATGGAAATGTGTGTGTGTGTGTGTGTGTGTGTGTGTGTGTGTGTGTGTGTGTGTGTGTGTTGTGTGTGTGTGTGTGTGTAGGAAATAATCAAAGTCATGTTCTTTGACTCTGCAATGGGGGTATGACATTGATTAAGGTGAACAACAACAGAGGGTTCTGATCTCTAGTTGAATCGATCCAGACAGAGCCAAGGTCGACTCTAGGTCACAAGGTCACAGTCTTCGCTGCCAGCAGGAGATTTACAAATCAATCTGCACATGACCATGACATCGACACAGAAAGGTATCCTTCCCTTACTTCCACAAACCACTTTCCATCCAACTCCAGTCTTTTTCACATAGCGTTTCCCTTGCATCACCATTTGAACGCCACACAAACCCTGAGTATTCATTAAATGGAAGGCTGAAGAAAACATGGCGCAGCACAACCAGTCAGCGATCATTGAGGATTGTAGAATGTTCAGTGATCATGAACGTACCTTAGGCTAGGTCAAATGCATGGAACTGTACTTAGGTATCGGAAACCTATGACATATATAACAGCCAGCACAAATGGTCGGTACACCTCCTCTTGTGCATCGCCCCACTCCACTTTGGCAGGTCCTCCTGTTTTCAGGAGGTCAGTGAGAGGTGCAGGCACGGCAGAAACTGTAACGTTCTGTTATCACCCAACGCCCATAGTCACCCTCCGGCTGGTGAGAAAGGACAAGTGCCCAAACTCAGACCCCCCCCCCCTCGTGCGCCCCTGTCCCCCTCACTACCCCCTCCCTCCGTTCCTAAACGGCTCCTCACTGAGTGATTGGGGCATAGTCCACAAACTTCCAGTGGAACGAACATGGGCACGCAGCCAAACTTAGCGCCGTATGAGACAGGGAGGTGGACACGGCCACGTGCTTGTATTCGCTCCATGGGATACTTCTGGATCATGACCACAATCCCTTACCACAGAGCGTTTCGGGAACAGGGTGCAGAGTAGTTCTGGCTCAGGCCCAGAATCCCCCCTCCTCCCCCCCTCTCCACCCCTCAAATTCAGATGCAATGTGCTTTGATTAACATGTTTTGCCATTTGGGACACTTTGAGAATGTGACAGACTGGAACACAGGGAGATGTCGGCCTTTATTCCGTCCCCTGGGTCAGTCTGGGCACGTGCATTTTCTCACCTGCCGGAAAGTGATTTCGGTAACTACTGAAGCTAAGACAGGGATGAACACTGTGTAGTATCCAGCCCCGCCAACTGAAGACCGTGTTTGCTTCTTTACAGCAGGAGGTGCCGCCTCCCTGACGTTCTCCACATTGCCTTCATGAAGCCGCTTTTGGTCGTTCTGAAGTTCATGGCTAACGAACTGTACATTGTCCGTGCCCACAACACACTTACTGGGTTTCACCACTGTCAGGCTGGCTGCAGTCAGACGCCTGAGTAACTGGCGCAGTTTCCAATATGTCATCAAATGAGGATCATTAAGATCGATCTGCTCATATACCTCTCTCTCTGTGTGTGTGTGTGTGTGTGTGTGTGTGTGTGTGTGTGTGTGTGTGTGTGTGTGTATGTGTGTGTGTATGTGTGTGTATGTGTGTGCGTGTGTGCGTGCGTGTGGTGTGTGTGTGTGTGTGTGTGTGTGTGTGTGTTGTGTGTTGCGAGAGAGAGAGAGAGAGAGAGAGAGAGAGAGAGAGAGAGAGAGAGAGAGAGGAGAGAGAGAGAGATCCGCTGCTATATGCGCATAATAAATGTGCACCACACACACACACACACACACACACACACACACACACACACACACACACACACACACGGAGAGAGAGAGAGAGAGAGAGAGAGAGAGAGAGAGAGAGAGAGAGAGAGGGTGGTGGTGGTGGTGGGGGTGGTGGTGGTGGTTTAGGTGACAGGAAGTAATTCGGACAAATTTGAACGTAATTATTTTGGACATAATAAAACAAACTCACTCTCAGAAATGAATGTGCATTTTACAACTAGCACCAAAGATTTTTTTGTGTAACGAACTTTCAGACGAACATCAACACTTTGTATTTGAAGAAAATAATTTTCTTTTAAATTCACAAACTTGATTTGTGATAAGATATCTTTGCTATCTAGACCGACTTTGAAGGCACAAAGATGTGCCTGCTTTTCATGTGTATGTTTGAGGCACGTCTGATGTTTAGGTAGGTTCATTTTTCCCCTCTCATGTTCAGTATTCTCTTTGATTCCAAGGTTTAATTGAAAGTATTGGTATATAATGCTCTCTCTTTCACTTCCGCAAGACTCAAGATTTATACACTTTTGATCCCTGAATGGCACACGGAGAGTCATTGCAGCAAATCTGTTTCAACAGAACAACATCAGGAGTAAACACATCAAAGAAAGAAATCCATGATGAGACAGGCAATGACGATCTTGACGCAATTTTCGTCAGTATTTGATAATTGTAGATAGATTATGTAGCACTTTGTACGATCAATATTACACAAATGAGAGAGATTCGAGGACGGAGGCAGAAACGTCTTTCGTATAATTCAGAAAGAGAAGGGGTTAGTTACCGCCAAGGACATAGACAAACAAGGTACAGGACAAGACAATGCATTTCGACCTCTTGGGTCTTCTTCAGGCAAAAACAAGTAACATAAACAGAGAACGAGAAACCACATATCTGGTTATGTTGAAGCAAACCGGTAAAATGGCCGCCGGACGGAAACGAGGGAATCATGGGAGAGGAAGTAGTGAGGGGGGTGGGGGGGGGGGGGGGGTGGGAGAGGGGAAGGGGTGTGAAACAATGGGGTTCGTAGCTTGTTTTGTAGAATAGTCTTTCGCATAGCTTTACGTTTTGGACTTGTCATGATAAAATGAAATTCGTCTCCTGTGACGTTGACATCACATGCTGTCTCTACTCTGTTCTGTCTAGGAATGCCATTTTGTCTGCCTACTTCCATGTGCATTTTACACACACACACACACACACACACACACACACACACACACACACACACACACACAAAGGGTGCGCAAACACACACTGTGACATGTCTGAAGGAAGCGGTCTGTCATGTTCACTGACTAAAGGGCTTACAGTTCGACACAACGAACTCTTTTGTCCAAGGAGAAACGAGCTTACGTTCCACCACAATGAAGCCCTGTCCAATGACAAACAGGCTTACTTTCCGCCACAATGAAGTCCTGTCCAATGACAAACAGGCTTACTGATGTGGAGTCAGCTCCGGCAATAAGAGCTTAGTCCATGATAGAGAAATGGTTTTGTTTTTGGTTCTTGTTTGCTCGTTTTCCCCCTCTGATGTCATCTATTGAACCTTTAACTAAAGGCGATGACGCGGATGGCTTGGAATATGTAGTACAGTGTAATGTAATGTAGTGTAGTGCAGATGTGTGTTGTGTGTGTGTTGTGTGTGCGTGCGTGGCGTGCGTGCGTGCGTGGGGCGTGGTGTGTGTGTGTGTGTGTGTGTGTGTGTGTGTGTGTGTGTGTGTGTGTGTGTGTGTGGTGACGATGATGCATATCTCTCTCCCACACACAGTAAGATGGCATACTCTATGTTAAAAAAGCGCAGTTCATCCTGTTTTTTTGTCTGGAGGGAAACTTACTTACAGGGACAGAAGGGAGACTTACAGAGACGTATTGTAAGAGAGGCGACACAAATCAGCCACGAATTGTTCACTGCTTACCTACACAATGTTAACCTGAATGACATAATTGTTAGTTTTGTCTCACGAGGCAGACTGCAGCTACTACAGCACTTTGTGCAATCACCCAACAGAAACAGCCCCCGTGTGCTATATGGCTGTACAAATGACCAAGCTATGCTCCAAGCAGGGCACAATAGATTTGTTGAGGTGATTGCCACACACATCCCTGTTTCCGATTCAGGTGATCAAAGACACATGCCTGACACCGCGCATGTTTAACACTGACTCTGATGTCTTTTGTCACCAGCGCCACCAGACCTGACGTCACCATCATTGACACTGACTCTGATGTCTTCGTCATCAGCGCCACAGCGCCACCAGACCTGACGTCACCATCATTGGCACTGACTCTGATGTCTTCGTCATCAGCGCCACAGCGCCACCAGACCTGACATACCATCATTGACACTGACTCTGATGTCTTCGTCACCAGCGCCACCAGACCTGACGTCACCATCATTGACACTGACTCTGATGTCTTCGTCACCAGCGCCACCAAGACCTGACGTCACCATCATTGACACTGACTCTGATGTCTTCGTCACCAGCGCCACCAGACCTGACGTCACCATCATTGACACTGACTCTGATGTCTTCGTCACCAGCGCCACCAGACCTGACGTCACCCATCATTGACACTGACTCTGATGTCTTCGTCACCAGCGCCACCAGACCTGACATCACCATCATTGACACTGACTCTGATGTCTTCGTCACCAGCGCCACCAGACCTGACGTCACCATCATTGACACTGACTCTGATGTCTTCGTCATCAGCGCCACAGCGCCACCAGACCTGACATCACCATCATTGACACTGACTCTGATGTCTTCGTCACCAGCGCCACCAGACCTGACGTCACCATCATTGACACTGACTATGATGTCTTCGTCACCAGCGCCACAGCGCCACCAGACTGACATCACCATCGTTGACACTGACTCTGATGTCTTCGTCACCAGCGCCACCAGACCTGACATCACCATCATTGACACTGACTCTGATGTCTTCGTCACCAGCGCCACCAGACCTGACGTCACCATCATTGACACTGACTCTGATGTCTTCGTCACCAGCGCCACCAGACCTGACGTCACCATCATTGACACTGACTCTGATGTCTTCGTCACCAGCGCCACAGCGCCACCAGACCTGACATCACCATCATTGACACTGACTCTGATGTCTTCGTCACCAGCGCCACCAGACCTGGCGTCACCATCATTGACACTGACTCTGATGTCTTCGTCACCAGCGCCACAGCGCCACCAGACCTGACATCACCACCATCATTGACACTGACTCTGATGTCTTCGTCACCAGCGCCACCAGACCTGACGTCACCATCATTGACACTGACTCTGATGTCTTCGTCACCAGCGCCACCAGACCTGACGTCACCATTATTGACACTGACTCTGATGTTTTCGTCACCAGCGCCACCAGACCTGACGTCACCATCATTGACACTGACTCTGATGTCTTCGTCACCAGCGCCACCACACTTGACCTCACCATCAGTGACCGGACTGATCGCCAGGTCTTCCTGGTCGAGGTGGCAGTGCCCTTCGATGCCTTCATTGAGATTTGCTACAGTGCCAAGTTCGACAACTATCTCCCACTATGCCTGTTAATCAGCTCTTGTGGTTTCACCAGCAGGAATCGTGGTGCTCGTCTACGGCAGTCTGGGCAATGTGCGTCGGAGGGCGCTGCCAGGTTTGCGTATGATTGGTGTCAGGTCACACACCGCACGGTGGCTAGCAAAATACTTCAGTATTAGTGCTATCATCGGGCCATTTCGCGTGTGGAAAAGGTGATGTCATGATCTGCAAGTCTGAACAACTAGAACTCTGTGTATGTGTGTGTGTGTGTGTGTGTGTGTGTGTGTGTGTGTGTGTGTGTGTGTGTGTGTGTGGTGTGTGTGTGTGGCATGCTGTGTGTCTGTGCATCCTTGTCAATTTGTGTCATTATAGGTGGCCAGGTGTCTGTACACATTTGAGCGAAATTTCGCTGCGCGAGCAGTGTACTGCTTTGAATTGGTGTGCGTGTAATGTGTGTCGTTGCCCATTTGATCTGTACCAGGAGATTAACCGTGTTTTATGCTGTTCGTCATTCAATCCTGAATAAATTGTTGAAATGTGTGTGTGTATGCGCGCGCGCGCGCGCGCGCGTGTGTGTGTGTATGTGTGTGTGCGTGTATGTGTGTGTGTGTGTGTGTGCGTGTATGTGTGTGTGTTGTGTGTGTGTGTGCACGCGCGCGCGCGCGCGCGCGCGTATGTGTGTGTGTGTGTGTGTGTGTGTGTGCGTGTGTGGTGTGTGTGTGTGTGTGTGTGGTGTGTGTGTGTGTGTGTGTGTGTGTGTGTTCGTGCATGTAACGATATGCTCGGACATGTGTGTGCTTGTGCGTGTGCGTGTGTACCTCCATATCCATTTGTCTGTGTGTATGCACACGCGCGAGTGCAGCCAGCATGTGTGTCCGTGTATGTGTAGGGTAGTAAACGTGAACATTTATTTCACGCAAAAGAAAAAAAAAGGGGGAAAAGTAGCGGCTCAGAACATCTCCTTGGCTGTGACGAAAAATATCAAAGTCAGAAATCTGAAAAGGTGAAATCAACAAGGCAGCTCTAAATTCCCCAAGGACAGAGACAAAAGGGGACAGGATAGGAGGGGTAGGGGTGGAGGTAGGAGTGAGGTCGACCGGATGGGGGGGGGGGGGGGGAGGGGAAACAGGGAGGGCAACACGGACGAGCGGGGCTGTTGGGAGGACGCCGGAGTGTTGGTAGCTGGCCGGCCTATGACGTCATTCAGGATCCATCTACGCTCTCTGTGAGACAGACTCTCTGTCGGGCTCTTCTCCCCAGAGAGTGGGTGGAGGGGTGGAGGACTGAGGGAGGAAAGGGTAGAGGGGGAGTTTGGGAATATTGAAAAGTCAGTGTGGAAACTCTGTTTTTCCTGTGTTTTATGCCCTCGGTCTCGTTTTGCACTGAAAAGAAAGGAACAGACAGTGTAATGGACGTCATCATTAGTCAGCTCACTCTTCGACTCTTATGCGAATATCTGCACACACTTTTAAAGTTCAGGCTACCAGTCATGTGGGGAATTACGTTAATCTGAAAAATGGGTACATTCGGAAGTCCAGATTATAAATAAAGTAATTGGCACTGAAAAAAACAAAACAAAACAAAACAACAGCAACAACAACAAGAACAACACACACACAAACACACGCATACACACACACGCACCCTCCCACCTAAACAAATAAAACTCCAAGCAATCACCCAAACAAATAAGCAAACAAAAAAAGGGAGGGGGGGGGGGGAGGAGAGAAACAATTACTCAAGCAGAAAAAAACAACCACAAAATTTATGGCACGGTCGCTAGCACCATGGACAATGGTCATAAAGTAGCGTGCTCCATCGGAACAGGTGCTTCTGAACACCAGTGAAGATTTTCAGCAGTAGGGCAGTGCCTCCTCTGGTGAGTAGCTACACAGTGACTTGATACTGATCGCTTCTCCTGGGCTGCTGGCGCTGGCTACACAGTGACCTGATACTGATCACTTCTCCTGGGCTGCTGGCGCTGGCTACACAGTGACTTGATACTGATCGCTTCTCCTGGGCTGCTGGCGCTGGCTACACAGTGACCTGATACTGATCGCTTCTCCTGGGCTGCTGGCGCTAGGATAACAACAAAACACCCAGGTGCCAGATTGGCTGCTACCTGTGAGAGAATAATAAAATGCTACTAGCTAAAGATAGGAAGTATAAATGTCATGCGAAAAATCCAGGCGAAATAAAGGCAGCTTTCGAGTTAGGCAAATGGATTAGTAGAAGGTTTCTGTTTTGTTTTGTTTGATGACGGTGTAAAACTTCGTTTGCTTCCAGAGTTCGATGCATTTAGGGGTTGGAGGAGTGGGAAGGTGGGGGGGGGGGGGGGGGGTTAACTCTGAAACGTTTCACCTGACATTGAAAGGAAGCCAGGTTTCCGGTAGTGAAGTTTGATCACTAGCGTGGCTTGATTTTGCTGGAAGTGGAGGGCCGGTGGTCCCAGCGAAGCCGCCAAGCGAGTCCATGGAATGGGAAGCGTTCAACAGACCGTGATGACAGTGACATGTTGACCTGGGCCCGCTGCTGCAGTTGTTGAGAATGGCTGTCTTTTTGCCTGTTTACTGTGTGTGTGTGTGTGTGTGTGTGTGTGTGTGTGTGTGTGTGTGTGTGTGTGTGTGTGTGTGTGTGTGTGTGTGTGTGTGCACGTTGATATGTGCTCGTGGGTACGCGCGCACTTAGCGGGAAGAGGGCGGCAGACGAACACACAAACAGTGGCCAAAATGAGACAGATGGCGACAGAATTCAATTCAAACAAATTACAACGTAATCATATCAGAGAGAAAAAAAGGGGGAAACCCGCATGTCATTATTACCGTGTGGCTCACAGCAGAAGAGGCAGCTGATGTGAGCTGGCGGTAAACTTTCCGAGAGACATCAATGCCTTCTATGTCTGGTGGCAGTCGTTTTCCTTCAGCTT
>CM065717.1:64496867-64511867 GCA_033310375.1 Conus canariensis
AAAAAGGAGAGGCAGAATGAGGAGAAAAAGGGAGGCAGAATGAGGAGGAAAAAGGAGGACAGATGGGGAAAGAGAAAAATGAGGAGAAAAAGGGAAAGGGAGGCAGAATGAGGAGGAAAAAAGGAAGAGGCAGAATGAGGAGAAAAAGGAGCGACAGAATGAGGAGAAAAAGGAGAGGACAGAATGAGGAGAAAAAGGAGCGACAAAATGAGGAGAAAAAGGAGACAGATGAGGAGAGAAAGGAGCGACAGAATGAGGAGAAAAAGGAGACAGAATGGGAAAAGGAGCGACAGAATGAGGAGAAAAAAGGAGAGACAGAATGAGGAGAAAAAGGAGCGACAGAATGAGGAGAAAAAGGAGAAAAAGGAGGACAGAATGAGGAGAAAAAGGGGGAAAAAGGAGAGACAGAATGAGGAGGAAAAAGGAGAGACAGAATGAGGAGAAAAAGGAGGGACAGAATGAGGAGAAAAGGAGCGACAGAATGAGGAGAAAAAAGGAGAGAAGAAGAGGAGAAAAGGAGAGGAGGAATGAGGAAAAAGGAGAGACAGTATGAGGAGAAAAAGGAGAGACAGAATGAGGAGAAAAAGGAGCGAGAGAATGAGGACAAAAAGGAGAGACAGAATGAGGAGGAAAGAAAAGGAGAGAGACAGAATGAGGAGAAAAAGGGGCGACGAACGAGGAGAAAAAGGAGAAAAGGAGCGACAGAACGAGGAGAAAAAGGAGGAAAAAGGAAGGCGACAGAACGAGGAGAAAAAGGAGAGAAAAGGAGGACAGAACGAGGAGAAAAAGGAGAAAAAGGAGCGACAGAACGAGGAGAAAAAGGAGAAAAAGGAGCGACAGAACGAGGAGAAAAGGAGAAAAAGGAGGACAGAACGAGGAGAAAAAGGACGCAGAACGAGGAGAAAAAGGAGAAAAGGAGGACAGAACGAGGAGAAAAAGGAGAAAAAAGGAGGCAGAAGAGGAGAAAAAGGAGAAAAAGGAGAAGAACGGGAGAAAAAGGAGAAAAAGAGGCAGAAGAGGAGAAAGGAGAAAAAGGAGAAAAGAGGAGAAAGGAGAAAAAGGAGAGGACAGAAGAGGAGAAAAAGGAGAAAAAGGAGGACAGAATGAGGAGAAAAGGAGGACAGAATGAGGAGAAAAAGGAGCGAAGAGAGGAGAAAAAGGAAAAGGGAGACAGAATGAGGAGAAAAAGGAGAGACAGAAGAGGAGAAAAAGGAGAAAAGGAGGACAGAATAAGGAGAAAAGGAGCGACAGAAGAGGAGAAAAGGAGAAAGAACAGAATGAGGAGAAAAAGGAGAAAAAGGAGAGGCAGAATGGGAGAAAAAGGAGCGCAGAATGAGGAGAAAAAGGAGAGACAGAATGAGGAGAAAAAGGAGAGACAGAATGAGGAGAAAAGGAGAAAAGGAGAGGCAGAATGAGGAGAAAAAAGGAGAAGAGGGAGAAAGAGAAAAAGGAGAGGAGAATGAGGAGAAAAGGAGAGGAGAGACAGAATGAGGAGAAAAAGGAGAGAGGGGAGAAAAAGGAGAAAAAGGGAGACAGAATGAGAGAAAAGGGAGGCAGAATGAGGAGAAAAGGAGAGAAGAATGAGGAGAAAAAGGAGGACAGAATGAGGAGAAAAAAGAGAAAAGGAGAGAGAGAGGGAAAAAAGGAATAGGAGAAAAAAAGGAGGGGAAAAAAGGAGAAAAAGAGAAAGGAGAGGGAAGAAGAGAAAGGAAGAAATGAGGAGAAAAAGGAGAGGGGGAGGACAGGAAAGAGAGAAAAAAAAGGAAAAGAGAGGAGAAGGAGAATAGGAAAGAAAAAGGAGGGGAAATGAGGGGAGGAGAAAAGAGGGGAATGAGGAGAAAAGGAGAAGGGGAAAGGAGAGGAAAGGAGAAAGGAGAAAGAGGAAAGGAAAAAAAAAGAAAAAAGGGGGAGAAAAAGGGAGGGGAAAAAAGGAAAAAAGAGAGAGGGGAGGAAGGAGAAGAGAGGGGAGAAAGGAAGAAGGGAGAAAAAAGAGAGGAAGAAGAAAAGGAAAAAGGAGAAAAGGAGGGAAAAAAAAGGAGAAAAAGGGGAGGAGGGAGAAGAGAGAAAAGGAGGAGAATGAGGAGAAAAAAGAGGAAGAAAGAGAAAAAGGAGGAAGAGGAGAGGGAAGGGAAGATGAGAGAAAAAGGAGAAAAGAGAAGGAGAAAAGGAGAAAAAGGAGAAAAGGAGGAAGAAGAGGGAGAAAAAGAGAAAAAAGGAGAAGAAGGAGAAAGGAGAAAAAAAGAGAAGAGGAGAAAAGAGAGAAAAAGGAGAAAAAGGAGAGACAGAATGAGGAGAAAAAGGAGAAAAGAGAGAGATGAGGAGAAAGGAGAAAGGAGAGGAGAATAGGAAAAGGAGGAGAGAAAGAGGGAAAGGAGGAGAAGAGGAAAAAGGAGAGAGAAGAGGAGGAAAGGAGGAAAAAAAGGAGAAAGGAGAAAAAGGAGAGCAGATGAGAGAAGAAAGAAAAGGAGACAGAGAGGAGAAAGGAGAGAAGAGAGAAAAAGGAGAGAGAAGAGGAGAAAGGGAGGAGGAGAAAGGAGAGCAGAAGAGAGAAAGGAGAGGAGGAGAATGAGGAGAAAGGAGGAGAGAAAAGGGAAGAATGAGGAGAAAAGGAGAGAAGAATGGGAGAAAAGAGAAAGGGGAGGAGAAAAGGAGACAAAGAGGAGAAAAGGAGGAGAATGAGAGAAAAAGGAGAGAGAATGAGGAGAAAGGAGAAGAAGAAGAAAAAGGAGAGGAGAATGAGAGGAAAAAGAGGACAGAAGAGGAGAAAAGGAGAAAAGAAGAGAAGGAGAAAGGAAAGAGAGGAGAAAAGGAGGAAGATGAGAGAAAAAGGAGAGAAGAGAGAGAAGGAGAGAAAAGAGAGAAAAGGAGAAAAGGAGAGAGAAGAGGAGAAAAAGGAGAGAGAATGAGAGAAGGAGAAGAAAGAGAAAAGAGGAGGAAGAGAGAAAAGAAGGAGAGATGAGGAGAAAAGGAGAGGAGAATGGGAGAAAAGGGAGGACAGAATGAGGAGAAAAAGGAGGAAGAATGAGGAAAAAGGGAGGGAGAGGGAAAAAGGAGGGAAAGGAGAAAAGGAGGACGAAGAGGAGAAAAGAGAAGAATGAGAGAGGGGAAAGAGGAGAAAGGAGGAAAAGAGGGAGGAAAGGAGGAAGAAGAGGGAAAAAGGAGGAGAAGGGAGAAAAAGGAGGAAAAGAGGAGAAAAAGAGAGACAAAGAGGAAAAAGGAGCGACAGAAGAGGAGAAAAAGGAGAAAAGGAGAGACGAAGAGGAGAAAAAGGAGAAAGGAGGACAGAAGAGGAGAAAAAAGGAGAAAAAGAAAAAGGGGACAGAAAGGAGGAAAAGGAAAAAAAGGGAGAAGAAGAGGAGAAAAGGGAGAAAGGAGAAAAGGAAAGAGAGGAGAAAAGAGAGAAGAGGAAAAGGAGGAAAAGAGAAAAGGAGGACAGAAGAGGAGAAAAAGGAGGGAAGAGGAAAAAGGCGACAGAAGAGGAGAAAGAGAAAAAGGAGGAAGAAGAGGGAAAGGGAAGGGACAGAAGAGGAGAAAAAGAAAGGAGACAGACAGAAAAGAGAAAGGCAGAAGGAAAGGAGAAAGGGCGAGAAGAGGAAAAGGAGAAAAAGAGAGACAGAGGGAGAGGAGGAAGAGGGAAAAGAAAAAGAGGAAGAAAAGGAAAAAAGAGAAAAGGAGGAAAGGGAAGGAGAAAAAGGAGAAAAAGGAGAAAAAGAGAAAGGGACAGAAGAGAGAAAAGGAGAAAAAGAGAGAAGGAGAAAAGGAGAAAAAGGAGGAAACAGGAGAAAAAGGAGAAAAGGAGGCAAATAGGAAAAAGGAGGAAGAAGAGGAAAAAAGGAAGAGGAGAAAAGGAGAAAAGGAGGAACAGAGAGAGAAAAAGGACAGAAGAGGAGAAAAGGAGAAAAGGAAGAAAGGAGAAAAGAGGAAGAACGAGGAAAAAAGGAGAAAAGAGAAAGAAGAGAGAAAAGGAGAAAAAGGAGAGGGAGGAAGAGGAAGAAAAAGGGGAAGAAGAGGAGAAAAAGGAGAAGAAGAGGAGAAAAAGGAGAGCAGAATGAGGGAGAAAGAGAAGAAAAGAGAGAAGAAGAGGAGAAAAAGGAGAAGAAGGGAGAAAAAAGGAGAAAAGGAGAGGAAGAAAGGAGAAAAGGAGAAAAAGGAGAGAGAAGAGGAGAAAAAGGAGCGACAGAATGAGGAGAAAAAGGAGAAAAAGGAGAGGCAGAATGAGGAGAAAAAGGAGACGCAGAATGAGGAGAAAAAGGAGAAAAAGGAGGGACAGAACGAGGAGAAAAAGAGAGGAGAGAGGAGAAGACTGACCGGAGTACTGTCTCCCAGACCTGGAAGTGACATGCCCGGCAGAGTAACCAGGGCCCTTGAAATTCGATTGAGCACCATCTTGTCCCCAGGGCTAGGTGAAGGTCTGTGATGGGCTCGATTTCACCTGTGCAACACTTTCAGAGAACATCGTGCAATCGGCCATAAGGGCGACATGTTTACTGGGTCTAGCTTCTTTATAAAGTTCGGCCGTGGTGGCCGTCTCATGCACATCAGAACATTTCATTCTCTAAGAAAAAGACAGATATTACTTGAGGGACAGAATGTAAAAACTGCTTCCTCATGAAGTCACGAAAATTCCGAAAATCCTGAATTAATTCTGACAAGGCTGTCCATCTATCACAATAATGCTGAATTAATTCTGACAAAGCTGTCCATCTATCGCAATAATGCTGAAGCATGATCAGTCAGGCAGGAATTGGTTCTCCTGAGTCCGGTTTAGCTTGTCGAAACCGTTCACGAAATGCATGAGCTGTGCACTAGAACTTTGTAAGAAAGTGTCACTGAAGGGGACAGTGATAATAGCCCATCGAGATCGGTCATGGCAGGGCCTTGGAGACAGGAGATGGGCCTCTAGTCATGTTCCTATTGACATACAACAGCAAGGACTTCAAAGGGAACATGAAGGCCTCAGTCTCCTCACTACTTTCTTTGACAAGGGAAAGACGAAGACCACTTTGGGAAGGTGTGCTTTGAGAAGGAGGGGCATGATCCAATGAGGGGCCTGGTTTGGTAATTCAATTTTTTTTCCAACTCAGATTCACGCTATTCTCTTAATCTTTGCTGGTCCTGGTCAAACCCATCAAACTCAAGCTTTTGCTTTTCAGGCGCAGTTCTCGTGTCTGATGTTGCTTTTCCCAGCTGCTGATCTCTTAGCTTCTCTATCAGTGCAGTACTATTAACACGAGTTTCAATCGCTGCAGGGTCTCCTATCGCCAGCCTTTTCGCCTGTGATAACCAAGCACCAAAGTTTTCCTCAGGAATGTACATTACTGGCGTACAAAAATTAAAACTCAATTGAGAAAAAGAAAAACTAAAAAAAATTAACAAATAATTTTACAACATACTATTTTCCACACTGACAGAAGAAACAAAATGCCGCCAGTTCTCTGAGATGACACCAGTAACTGCCACAATCATCACAAGTGTTTCCTCGTTTTGGGTTTGGCTTAACAGACCGGAATTTTTTTTTTTCTTTGAAACTCTTTCAAATGCAGAGGGTGAAAAGCACTTCATAATGAATAAGCAATTTGAAAGTAATGATCAGTAGAAACGAAGGAAATTTGCCAGAAGAAATACAGAAGAAGAAGAAAAAACGCACACAAAAGAAAAAATAGTATTTACTTAAGACAGCACCTCCTCCCCCCCCAAAAAAAAAAAAAAAAAAAAAACGAAAAAAAAAAAGAAGAAAAAAAACAACAACAAAAAAACCCCGCAAACAAACAAAACCAAACCAAAACAAACAAACAGGCAAAAGAAAACAACAGAAAAACAATAACAACAACAACAACAAAAAGGAACAAGATACACATACTGTGCTGTAATTAACTGGACACAGAAAAATGGGGGAGGGAGGGGTAAGTAGGTGGGGAGGACCGTACTGAAGACATGCGGAAAGAGTCAGAGAGGGTTAAATTCACAGAGAAACAGGTGAAAGGGAACCAAGTCCTCGGTACTTCAGAAGAAAACACACAAAATATTTACAAGAAGGCACGCCCGCACATCTGCAGGCTGGAAGAGAAAGGGGAGAGCACAACAAAACAACGTACCCTGACACAGGGCCTGAAAAAAGGTGTATGTACGACAGAGAGGGCGAGAGAGACAAGATCCGAGGAAAGACAGAGGAGTGTATAAACAAGAAAGTGCGAGAGAAAGTTGGAGTCGTCAAAATGTCACAGCCTGTCTGTCTAGATCATCGCCTCCGTGTGGGGGATCAGGCAAACTGGCAAGCAAAGGCAGAGGGTACAGACAGAAATCTCACCGTGCACTGTTCACTCAAAGACAACAGGTCGCAACACAAAATTTGACAGCACAGATTCCACATATGATACAAATTCATAACCCCTTCCATCAAACCTCACATACAGACACAAGCGGAAGAATGGCCTGGAGAGAATCACCATCCGGGGGCCTGACAGGACTAGCTTCCCTGAACCCAAAAGGAGTAGATACCCGATGGCTGACAAGCGTATCTAAGCAACGGAAAATTGAACGAACAAATCACCGCCCATATGATGATGTATAAGCTGCTTGTGCAATTTCTGCATAACATGCAGTGAAGAAGACATAAAGGAAGAAAAAAAAAAGAAGAAAAAAAGAAGAAAAAATTCAACATCAACTTTTCCATCAAAGTTTAATTTTTTCCCCATCATACTGAGTGCATCATCAGTTGTTTGGTAATCGCACGATTTCTGTGTATATCCCCCTTTTTTTTTTTACTTCCCCTCACCATACCCTCTCTTTCCGGTTATCCATATAGGTGAATGTTTTTTCCAAAGAATTCTTGGCACACGCAAAAAATACTCACGAATACATATTGCGTAAGCCCAAAGCCGTCTCCATGCTGAAAATACTTGTCTAAAACACGCCAGAGCGTATTCAATGTTAAATGTACACGGTTAGAAAACACCAAGCAAACAAAGAAATGAATCTAGAGCAGCGTGGTTTCTCGTCAATAGCAGTTCGGAGTTTTTGCTGAAAGCTGCATTTTGTAGTCTGCTTGAGTATTAGGCCTATTTCAGCTTATTGACTGACATAATAGTTTGAAGAATGCTGAATACTTTAATGTATACGGGTGAAATATGCAGACTAGATGGTATAGGAAATGGCGTTGATCGAATACGAGCTTATGTTCAATAACAATAATGGCTGAAGATCGTTAGTTAGAAGCTTGTCTGCTTTTTCTTTCATTCATGCTCTCATCTTCAGCGTTTTGTTTTTGTTTGTGTTGCTCATTTACATTACACTTAAGCATGAACATCCAATTATACCGTGTTGCTGAAAGGAAAAATCAATGGCTGGCCTCTCGCATGCACACGTTCACATGAGAAGATGTCCGTATGGCGTACGGAGTAGTCTTTAATTCATTTCGGTTTCATTTTTTAAAAATTTCGCATAAGCAAGAAATTTGGTTTTGTTTAATATTGTCCGATTCGCAAAAGACACCCGAGTAGACTTGACGTACCTGAACACTTCTCATATGGGTATCTTCAGTATGAGAATACTTTGGGCGTGTCACGACGGCCTGAAATATGACAGAAAAAGGTCAAGGTCGTGAGACATGGTGTTTCTATGCGGAAGCAGTCGTTTCCCGCTAGGGAAATCTGCCAGTAAAAGCGGAAGTCGTGAGATGCATTAAATACTAAGGATAGTATAGATGGCAAAAGTCTGAAGGAAGCATTTCTACGCATGAGAAGACTTTTCTATCTATATCTCACTGAAAAAGGACCAGTAAGATTAGATCTAGCCCTCAAAGACATTTATCTTGTTTATATTGAAGGCAAAATGAATTATAAACGGACAGAAACAGAAGCTGAGATCGGCTTCTTTAAACCTTTCGTTTCACTGAAAGAAATATTTCTACGCAATGATATAGGTCGAGTAAGACGACTAGTTGGCTGTTGTAAACTTTCTCACCACGGGTAAACACAGTTCACAGTTTCTACCTGTCGTGTTAAACACCCCAGAATTAAGAAAAGAACGAAAAATCATACGACTTTTGTTGCTCTTATTCTTGTGAAATCCATGTGTGTGATAAGTGACACTGTTGTCTGATGCAGGCAGTGATGGACATGTCTGAGGTTTTGATGTGTTTGTGCCATTCTACAGGACTTGACAATGCAGACCCATTTCCACAGACACAGAGACACATAGAAACATCACCTCTTATAGGCTACTCACACACACGTAAACAAATACATACGATTTAGCACTGTAAAATACAGGTACGCAAATGCAGACCTACAAAATGACACACGCACATAAACATACTCGTGCTCGCGAATATGCTAGAATGCATATTTATGTATGTGTGTAATAAATAATACATGGAGAGAGAGAGAGAGAGAGAGAGGAGAGAGAGAGAGAGAGAGAGAGAGAGAGAGAGAGAGGCGCTGATACTAACTCGTATGCAAGAACATATACGCCTATACTCAAACACACACACACACACACACACACACACACACACACACACACACACACACACACACACACACACACTCACTCACTCACTTGACAATTCTCTCTTGAGTTTAGATTTTTCCTCATAAAAGCAATTTCTGTTTGTTGTTGTTCTCTTAAAGAAGTATTCACACTGTGTAGATGACTGCTGAATGAGCAAACAACAAAAGCTGTGTGAGGTACACGATTTGGATGTCAGCCCAAAAAAGGGGTTGGCAGGTGGGTGGGTGGGTGGGTGAGTTGGGAGAGCGAGGATACAAAACACAAATTCTACAGATCTTAAAATTTGTTTATTTTCTGATTTCATCAAATAGTACAAATAGCATTACACACTTTTTTTGTCGGTTGTTTTTAGTGTGTGTCCTGCTGATTTTGAAACATGAGGTGTTGTGCTGTCTTTTTACCACAATCTACACCAAACAGCACCAGAAACGGCCCGGGAAACAACGGCGTCTGCTTACCGCACACTGCACAAAATGACAACTAACATATCTAGTTATCGACTTCACCACTTAATGATTCCAAAAAATAACCTGGCAAACAACGTTTCTGTTTGACTGCACTGAACACGAACTCCTATCCAAAAAAGATTTGGCGAACAATGCGTCTGGTTGATGCCTTGTTTACAAACGATATCGCGAAATTACTTTTTGAACAACGCATCTTTTTCCCGGACTCTATGCCAAAGAACATATCACGTGTCTTCGCACTAAATCCTTCTCCACACGACACCTGATCTGACCTGGCGAACAGCATGTCTGTGTACCGCGTTTTACACCAAACGACACCCACAATGATCTGGTGTTCAACGTGTCTCTTTATAGCAAGCCACGCCAAACAAAACACTCGCAGCATGTTGTTACAGATATATCTAGAGTAAGGGACCCGCTGAAGGGATGAGTGATTGGTATTTCCTCAAGAATACTCGTAGAATCTTGTCAGAGAAAGAAACGAAAGATTTACGCTGTTTCTTACTTTTTTCTTACATATCCTCGTCGATCGCAGAGAGCCAGACATCTTTATGCCCATAACGTTTTTGAAATTATAGTATGTCCTGTCCTTGACCTTTGAACTTGACCTTGACTTTCTAAACATGGGATTTATAAGCACGAGTAGTTACGATATTTGAAATCTTGTCTGGTAGATGTGGCGTATATTCTGCTGTTCTCTATGATGTCAAGTTCCGACCTTTTTCTTTGACCTCTGACCTTGAGTTCTCATGTGGTTTATAGGCTAATGACGACAGAGCAGCTCACTGTACCAAATCTGATGAAGAATAAAGGCAAGATGCAAAGTCTGTTGTTCTGAAAGAGACTTTTCTATTCCAGAAATGTGACTTCAAACTTTTATACTCGCAACAACATAGTCTGGGGCTTGGGTGACAAGGTCTTTGCAGCGTCTACAGCCCTGCCATGTTTGGTTGTCTCTCATTTGTGGTTGTTTTCATCTTTCACGCACGGTGTTCCTCAGTGAGATGCAAAATATAGAGCTGAATAGAGCGCTGCGCATTTTGACGTCACAAGAGCCAAATCTTACCAATGCCATGCGGAACCATTAGTTCGGAACTTTGCCCGCATATTGCTTTCCTGAACCGCGGTGAAATGTCAGTGTCACACCAAGGTGGCAGTTAACATATGCCCTATTGTGAGTGCAAGCCTCACCCTGCTGTTCCTCTTTGTCTCTGTTTCTAAAGCCCCGCCGTTCTGGGTGCTTTTACGTGCGGCGCGACCTCAAAGGCCTTGGCTCTGCCGTTTTTAGGACAGTTTGCGGTTCCTGCGGCTCGTTCGTATTTTTTCACGGGTTGAAAATTGCCACTGCCATTGTAGAGGTATTCCAGTCGCGACCGAACTCATGTTATTTTGGTAATGTGCGTGTTTTTATACAAAGGAGAAGTCTGCAAACACCAAAGAAAGCCCTGGAGGACATACCGTCTGCGTATTGATTTTCTTCTCCTTGTGGCCCTTAAAACAAAACAAAACAAAACAAAACAAAACAAACTTTACTCTAACAGGTTGGATTTGCTTCCCATAACTTTACCCCCATCCCTTTAACACTGCTGACTCGTTTTTTTTATGCTGGCATACAGCGTTTTGTCATAAGCTGATGTTTAGACAGACCAATGTCTTGGAAACACAAATGTACATTTGTTTTCAGCATCACAGCCTGCCGTAAATATTTTCTCTCCGAACTTACTGTGAAATTTAAAATTTAACCCTATACCCTTCCTTATTAGTGACACACACACACACACACACACACACACACACACACACACACACACACACACACACGCACACACACGCGCGCGCGCACGCACACACACACACACACACGCACAGAGAGAGAGAGAGAGAGAGAGAGAGAGAGAGAGAGAGAGACAGACAGACAGACAGACAGACAGACAGATATACACACACATCGTGCACACACATGTAACACACACATACACACATACGGTCATGCACGAATACACACACACACACACACACACACACACACACACACACACAAGCGCGCGCGCGCGCGCCCGTGTGCTAACAAACAAACACAAACATAAGCACTGACACATTCACACAATCGCGAGCACCACACACACACACACACACACACACACACACACACACACACACACACACACACTGTGTCAATGTTCAGAAAGCAGACTGTGTCAGTGTTCAGACAGCAGACTGTGTCAGTGTTCAGACAGCACAGTGTATCAGTGTTCAGAAAGCAGAGTGTGTCAGTGTTCAGAAAGCAGAGACTTGTCTAATGATTGATGTACACACACACACACACACACACACACACACACACACACACACACACACACACACACACTGCTCTCTCTCTCTCCTCACTCTCTCTCTCTCTCTCTAAAGGAATCTTTCAGGATTCTGGAAAGCGAAGTTCAGGCTCTTAATGAAGAACAGGCAGATCATGAACCCAAAGAATCAAACAAGAGCATGTAAAAATAATTGATAGTTTGACAAACAGAAACTAATGATGTAGAGCGCCAATCGAAGAGGAATAACATTATCGCGCATGGAATTTCGAGGGTTGAGAGACGACTGTGCGGTGTGAGAACTTCCTGAGGCACATGGTGACTGACAAACTGAAACTGACTGGTGATTGTTTTCCTTTGATAAGAGTCCGTGGTTTGAATGCATAGAGAGACTCTCCAGCGGTAGCCAGATGCACATTCCAGTCAGACCTTCCAATCACAGTGGGATCTGAAAGTGAGTAATGTTTTTTGTGAAACAGGACTTTAACCTGCAAGTCAGGTCTATCAAAAAAAAAAAAAAAAAAAAAAAAAGAAAGAAAAAGGAGGCAGCTGTCGTCTCACCTGAGAGCCAGCAGGATCAGAAAGAAAGGACTATTGTGATCTACGACTATTTGGTCATTGAAGGAAAGAAATTTTTCTTGGCTGACGATGACTCACGCATTGTAGAAGTATCGTGGAAATACGACAAGCCTCGAGAGAAGGACGTTCTTAGTGAATCTGTTAGTTTGTATGTTTATAGGGCAGGCGTAAATACAGGTGGACTAAGTTAGTTTCAAGTGGATGGTCAAATGTGCAGCTAGACACTGCGCGGGAAATTCAAACTGACGCCTTGAGTTCGTGTTAGGATCAGGAGGGGAAGTTTACTGATAGTTGTGAAGTAGTAGTACACATGCACCCTTGTGTGTTCTAAAAAGTGTGAAAAGCGTGTCTGGATACATGTACGATGATAAATAAGTGTGTGTGTGTGTGGGGGGGGGGGGGGGGCGGGGGTGTCAGTGTTCAGAAAGCAGACTGTGTCAGTGTTCAGAAAGCAGACTGCGTCAGTGTTCAGAAAGCAGAGTGTGTCAGTGTTCAGAAAGCAGACTGTGTCGGTGTTCAGAAAGCAGTGACTTGTCTAATGATTGATGGTTATTATACTTTCTCAGGTAATGTAAGCAACACAAGAAGCTATTTTTTTCTCCACTGGAATGTTTGTGGTTTAGCCGTTAAACACTCTGATTCTAATTACCTCTTTCTTTTTTTTTCCTATTGAGTGGTGCAGCGGTCAGTGGCTGGCCTTGACTTGCCACTGACCAAATTCCACAACAGAGTGACTTGAATCAGTGCTGCTGCTAACTGGCCTCCTTTGTTCTGTGTCTGCAGCTTGCAGACTCCCAGCTTTTCCTGTGTAAACCCGGCTCTGTGTGCGTTAGCACCTTGTACTGGCTGTATTCTGGGTGAATGCAAATCGTCAGCAGCTTGCAGACTCACAGGTTTTCCCTTTTTAAACCCGTCTTTGTGTGCGTTAGCACCTGTACTGGCTGTATTCTGGGTGAACGTAAATCGTGGGTGTATGCTTTACAAGTTAAAGTGTTTTTAGTTTACTGGGGTCTGTGGAAGCGGGCAATCGGGTCGAGGGAATGTGGTAGGTTGGGGTGGGCGGAGGACGGGGAGACTGTTATGCTGGAAAAAAAGTCGGCACAAGCAGCTATCGTTGTCGTCAGGTGTGTCGGCATTGCACAATAAACTAGCAGAGATTGGCAGAAACAGACTGTCGGGGTAGACCCGCCTTCACATCACCCTTGTGTTGATGGCTTTTCCTGGACGCTTTGGCTGTCTGTCTGTCCTCCTTCACCCCTGATGGGCCTGTTGTGTGGAACACAGCACTGTACCAATGACTTCAGGAGGACGGGGTGTGGGTGGTCGGAGTGATGGGGGTTGTTAGGGTCAGATTGTATACATCCTAAGAATGACAGTAGTTTGATTTCTTCTTTCTTTGATTTTAAACGATACGCCTTATCAAGTAGCATAGCAATTTTTCTAACGTTGATGGCAGATTTTCAACAGATCTAAGACGACCACATTTTACGTGAATTGCTGAAAGTACGTCTTTTTGACAACCAGATAAGAGAGAGAGAGAGAGAGGAGAGAGAGAGAGAGAGAGAGAGAGAGAGAGAGAGAGAGAGAGAGAGAATTTCTTTTCATCATGCATCAAGCCCCCGTGTAAAGGAGTACATGGACAGCGTACAATGTTTTCAACATAACATATACCATATTCATCACTACTACGTAGCATAAACCATTTTACAATCTTACAGTTATTCTGAATTTAACTACCGTTTACATGTACAAATTAAGATTAGTTTTGAAAGTTCAGTTGTTGGCCTGCGCTTGTTTTTTCCCCCACTATTAGATTGTTCGTCTATGTATTTGTCTGACTTTATTCAAGTTTAAAAGGCTGTGCCAGTCTTGAATAAAAGTTACTCTGTGTTAGGTTTTCTTATGGGAGCAAAAAATACCCAACTTGTTTACTGTTTATCGTTTACTGTTCCCTGCCTCATTTCATTTCCGATTTTGTTTTGATCAAATTGAGGTTATTTGTATTTGTTTCTGTCCGTCTGTGTGTTTGTCTTTTGATCTCCCTTGCATCTTTGGGTGGATCCTCAAGCGTAGGCTCAAAGATTGTCCCCTATATTTTATACTGTTTGCATAATGTCTTTAGTTTTTCAGCAACTTTTTTCCTCCCCACACTTTCGTTTGGTTTCATTCACTACTCTTCGCTGGCTGCTTTGGGGGTGCTATTGGATTCTTTTTTGCACTCTTTGTGGTGAGAACACCACAGTATTATGGACTGTGGTGTGTCTCTATTTGACGCCAGGCGCGCAGACACAACCAGCCGTGTCTCCCTGATGAGTCCGACCCAGCGGACGAAAGGCCTCGGATCAGGCAATACAAATATATCTGCCTTCAAAAGGGATTGCGATGGTTCCCTTATGCAGCTAGTGAAGAGTTTTCATATCTGTAACATATTTTCTTAATTTCATGTTCCCAGTTTCTCCATCTTCAAATTTCTCCCCCCCCCCCTCCCTCCTTAAGTCCAAATCTTTGCCAAGTCATTATTATGGAGAGAGTTCAGTTGTTGGTCTGCGCTTGTTTTTTTCCCCCACTATTAGATTGTTCGTCTATGTATTTGTCTGACTTTATTCAAGTTTAAAAGGCTGTGCCAGTCTTGAATAAAAGTTACTCTGTGTTAAATTTTCTTATGGGAGCAAAAAATACCCAACTTGTTTACTGTTTATCGTTTACTGTTCCCTGCCTCATTTCATTTCCGATTTAGTTTTGAAAATTACGAACAAGAATTGGGCTAGAGCGCGACAAAAAAATGGCCTAAAATTGTATATAATATCAAAGTATGATTGAACTTTCTCCAGTACAATATAACGCTTCACAACTAAAAACAAAATACAGTTAATCTTCTTCGGACTTGCTTTCATTTAGGACACAATGAATTAGAGTCCGTAGTCATGAACAGGCAGCCAGATAAAATGTTTTAAGTCTAAATCTTGTAACATCCACAAGATGTTGGTGAGAGTTTAACATTACCAAAAAAGCTGAAATGAAAAACACATTTGTCATTCGAAAAAGTCTGTTCATTTTAGTTTTGCCGTCTGCAATCACATAAGCGTTTAGAAAATAGTCAAAAAATAAAACTCAGCAGAAAAGACATTTAC
>CM065717.1:64529367-64536867 GCA_033310375.1 Conus canariensis
TCCCCTCTCTCTCTCTTTCTCTCTCTGTGCATGTGTGTGTGTGCGTGCGTGCGTGCGTGCGTGCGTGCGTGAGTGCGTGCGTGCGTGCGTGCGTGCGTGCGTGCGTGTGTGTGTATGTGTGTGTGTGTGTGTGTGCGCGCGCGCGCGCGTGCATGCGCGGACAAAACAATATCATTCCCATTAGAATCACAGCAACAGTAAGGTATGAACGTGTTTACAGGCTTTTAAAACCTTCTAGTACGTCGGATTTGCCATACACTGTTCCGTGATTCATTGCTGGTCGTCATGGCTGATTTCAGACACTCACCATTCTCTCTGCTTCATCTCAGCCAGGAGAAGCGTTAGTCTCTGATTTACTGTCTCGCGTGCATTGGTGTAGGTTAGAGCTGCACGGGAAATGCAGGATGCTTATGCACAATATGTGGCAACGACGCATGTGGTGTGTGTCTTTGTGGAAACAGAGGACAAGGGTGAAGATGAAGGGAGAGTGTGAAAGTAGGTGGAGCAACATAATGATAATGGACAGATTTTTTTTTAATCACCAGCATAAAGGATGGGAGGAAAACAGAAATAGAACAGGCAGAGCAGGAGAGGGGAGGGGCTGGTATCTTCAGAGAGAGAAACAGAAGGATATGGGGAGATAAAAAAATAATTAAGGTGAAAGGAGAAATGGAGAATCTCTGTCTGTCTGTCTGTCTGTCTGTCTGTCTGTCTGTCTTTCTCTCTCTCTCTCTCTCTCTCTCTCTCTCTCTCTCTCTCTCTCTCTGTGGCGGCAGTAAGTCAAGCTTTAAATGATTTTCCAGACTGAGACAGCGAGAGAAAGGGCGTGATTGTGTAATTGGAATCCACCGTGACATTGACTTATGGCGTCATGTGCAATGCATGTCGGGATAGGTCACGGGCTGCACTTTGAATAATTGACATGAGAACCATAAAACTGCCTGTGAGCATTCATTGTTCAACGCTGCTGCAGCTAATGTTCTGATCCTTGTGGTTGATGTGTATAAACACTTCGCAGTATTTTTCTTCACTCATCTTACTTGTTGCATTCAATGATTTTGCTGGTAAAGCCAAGAATGATTTATTCTGCATAATGCAGAAACTGAAGTTTCTTGATAATAGATTGTTCCTGGTTTCTTCGAGCTTTTGTAAGCTTTTCCATTCACATATGCAGTCAGCTTTGAAATATGCTTCGGAAATATGGAGACTGCATAAGCTGCAGTTGACTGTGAATCTGTTCCTCTCTTTTCCAGGGGAAAGTAACATGATTTAGGATCGAGAGATTCTACGATTTAGTATACAGTAAACTGATCAATATCCAGTACAGATACTTAAGTCTGCTGTCAGTTCTACCCTTCATTGGTTAACTTGCTGCAAACTGAAGATTTTCGATTGTTTATAAAAGTTACAAACTGAAGTTTGTGTGTGTGTGTGTGTGTATGTTTTTTTTTTTTTTTTTTTTTTTTTTTGGGGGGGGGGGGGAGGGGGAGGAAAGGTGGCTGTCATTAATCAGAGCATCTAGGATTGAAAAGTACGCCTCTGGCGAGTTTTAGTATGTACGGGTTAATCAAGGTGTTGGTTCTACAAAAAAACTTGATACATGAGGACTAGTATATTTTTCAGTAGAGCCTACCAGAAACTTTACACCAAATATCAGGTTAATGTTGAATTTCTAGCAGACAGTTCAAGCAAGGGAGTAAATCAGACGAACAGACTGCTGACTTTGAACTGTGCTGCCCTCCTGGAGGACCTACAGTAAAGTGGAGCGCTAATGCCTTTGGAGTTATAACAAACACAAAAGGTAACTCTTGCTCCCATGATGAGACAATTGCATGCCAATAACTCCAAAAGAATGCTGCTTGCGGCACCAGTTCGCCTAGAACAAATGCAGAGATATAGCTCAAAGAACAAATAAGGAACATCCCGGAAAAGGATGTTCCAAGCTTTCTCCACTACCCTGTGTCTGACACAGGCACACAGCAGCAACAACTGAAGAAATGGGCAATCACAAATGACCTTTTATTCAAGA
This sequence comes from Conus canariensis, assembly GCA_033310375.1. NCBI lineage: Eukaryota > Metazoa > Mollusca > Gastropoda > Neogastropoda > Conidae > Conus > Conus canariensis. Next base: position 64,531,397 of record CM065717.1, read on the forward strand.
CTGGCATAGCCTTGATCATGAACACTGTCAGACAGAAGACAGTCGAAGAGATACAAATACATGAAGGCTCGCTCTGATTGATACGAAAGGAAGTCTTTAAATGAGGCAGACAGCAGTTAACAGAAATTAACAAAAAGTATGTGGGAGCAACAATGACCTTTCTTCTTTGTTATTATCTGTTTAATTTTGCCTGCCTACGTAGTTTTTTCTCCTTTATTTTACCTGATTTCATTTTTGACATTAAAAACTGCTTCGTTTTTGAATCTAGCCTCAGATAGTTTCTTAAGCAGCAAGGTGGATATGACAACTGGTAAGAATTATCGGTCAGACTGCAGAAAATGTCTTTATTGCAAACGCCAGGGTGAGGAAGCATTTTCTATTTGTTGAGTTTAATTTTTGACCGCTTTCGTAACGCTTACCTGAATCCATAGGGCAAAAATCAAACGAACAGACTTTTTCGAATGACATATTCATTCTTTATTTCAGCATATATTGTAATAATCATGTTTTGCTGGTAAACATTCACCAACATGTCATCGATGTCACAAGATCTAGACTTAAGATCTATTATCTGGCTACCTGTTTATGAGGACGGCCTCTGATTGATTACATCCTCAATGAAAGGAAATCCAAAGTGGATGGACTGTATGCTGTGGTTGTGAAGCGTTATGTACTATTATGACGAAGGAAAACTATCTGTTTTGACATTGTTAGATCTCTCGGCCGCATTCGACAACATTGATCACAGCATTCTTCTTTCTCGTTTAGAACATGTGTTTGGTGTTTCTGGCACAGCCCTTCACTGGTTTGAATCATACCTGTCCAACCGCACTCAAACTGTATCTATTCAAAACTGCAAATCTAACCCAGCGTTAATCGCCTATGGAGTGCCACAGGGTTCTGTCCTTGGTCCAGTTTTGTTTGTTTTGTATACAACACCCTTGTCTGATATCATCTCATCTCACTCTGTTCTGTCTCATTCTTTTGCAGATGACACTCAGTTACAAAAGTCTGCAGAACCTAGCCATGTCAACGAGCTGGTTCAGTCAATGCAAGCATGTATTCAGGATGTTAAATCATGGATGACATTTAACAAACTCAAGTTAAACAATGAGAAAACTGAAGCTTTAGTCATTTCTTCACCAAGAATGTCACTGTCTGCTCCATTACCGGACTCGCTTGTTGTCGGTGATGCCACTGTTCCATTTTCAAAATCAGCAAAGAATCTTGGCGTTGTTCTTGACTCACATCTGACAATGAATGCTCAGGTCATGAACGTCATTCGTACGGTTAACTTTGAGCTCCGTCGTATCAGCTCAATTCGCCATTTCCTCTCAACTGAGGCAACAAAAACTCTCGTTTCGGCATTTTGTTCTTTAACAGCTCTCTCAAAATCTTGATCGCTTCAAATCTGTTGAAAATGTGCCATCAACCTTAGAACAGATAATACGCTATTTGATAAGGCGTGCCGTTTAAAGTCGAAAGACGAGGAAACTAAACTATTGTAATATTTAGGATGGCTACAATCCAACCCTAACACACACACACACACACACACACAACACACACACACACACACACACACACACACACACACACCGTCCTCCTGAAGTCATTGACACAGTGCTGTGTTCCACACAACATGCCCATCAGGGGTGAAGGAGGACAGACAGACAGCCAAAGCGTCCAGGAAAAGCCATCAACACAAGGGTGATGTGAAGGCGGGTCTACCCCGACAGTCTGTTTCTGCCAATCTCTGCTAGTTTATTGTGCAATGCCGACAGACCTGACGACAACCAAAGCTGCTCGTGCCGACCCTTCTTTTAGCATAAAAAATCTCCCCCTCTGCCTACACCACCACACTTCATCCTCCATATCCCTATTCCATGTGTTCCGCTCCCCCCTGCCATGTTCCCTAGGTGCAGGGCAACATACTGCACTTTGGTAAAACGGAACAGACCTGACATTGCTTTGGTCTGCGAGGTAACATAGCCGGAGTGGCAAAGGGGGTGGAGGATGAGTAAGAGAGGAGTTCAAGGGAGGGGAAGGGGGGGACAAGTCCGCATTTCTTAACTCGTCGTTTCCCACCTCGTGTTTTATTCCAGAAACTGCCGTCCAGTCTATGCTAGCAAGCATTTTGTAAGCCTTTCGCCGTATCTCTTTATTTTGTAGCCTTTCGCCGTATCTTTTATTTTATTGCCTTTCGCTTACCCTTCCTTCGTTTCATTCAATAGCAGAGTGAAAATTAGCCTAAGGTCCTTGAAAGGGTACTTCAACCTGTTGTTGACCCCAAGCATTTCTTTATGCACACGGGAGTAGTCATCAAAATCAATGTCTGGGACGGCAGTTAGAAATCAGCTGGACATTTCCTCGATCAGTTTCCCCCTGTGAACTCCTGCAAAGGCTAGGGCCATTTGGAAGAAGACAACAGACATAAACAGCCAAGTTGATCGTTGAGAGTCTTACCTGAGAGAGGCAGTCGTCAGACACATCCGTAGACAGTTAGCTAAGCCGGTCTGCAGACAAAGGAGATTTTCACTGCGTGAAGACGGTGTTCAGACATGCCACACCACACAGACGTAGCCGGCCGCACATAGCACACAGTGTTAGGTCATTCACATACCTGACCTTTCACCTCGCTTCATTCGCATGGACTCTGCACGAAAGAAACTGAAGTCATTTAAGATCAGTACTGTGTAAAACTTTGGCAGCTGTCACATGTTAGCGGTAAGACAACAATGCTTAAATACCAACGTAAATACCTGCCCCTAAACTTTGGTATTCGACCAGCTACCATATGTGTACTGTTACTACCGATCGTCATTGTACGGGAGTTTCCTAGTCGTAAGTTGTTTTGCACATGCTTGTTCTTGGAAAAAAAAAAGTTTTTCTACATTTTCTACGTTCAGCTGATTTTAGGTGGTTGCAGGGCTTCTACTTACACGTGCAATTCAGTGTTTTCATTTCTGTCCTTGTTTGAATGCAGAAAGACTCTGTGTGTTAGATTCACAACGAATATGCATCAGCAAAATCAGTCGTCATTTCGGTAGGGAAGTAAGCCTCCCTTGGGTCACCTAATTCTAATTAGGGAAAACGAGTCTGATTGGACTATTGCGGGCAATAATGGGAATGGAAGATAATCCGAACAGAACGGTGTTCTAATCTGCCAACTATCCACTCGCTAAATAGCGGAGAGGTCCGGCCAATGCTTCAAACAGCGTTGCTCAGCCCATCAAGCCCCGGAATTTGCTATGTCTGTGGGCGCGCTGAAGGGACCTATCAGATGATTGGTGAAGGTTTAATGCCGTTAACTTGTAGCCTACAGAATGAAAACATCGTATTCAGACATTCTGACCAAACTGGGGGAAACAACAAAGACAATTAGGCAACCTTCACAGTGTCGTCAGGGAAGACGATGTCAGGTTGGCAACCATCAAGGAGGTGGACGGTGGAAATCCTGGAGACCCACCATGACCTTGACACACTTTCAGTATAGGGTTGACATTTGGATCAAACTGAGAGTTTTCGATGTTTAGTGCGTTAACATTTATGGGTTATTTTAGATGAATGTGAAATCTCAAGATCATCCTCTCTCTCTCTCTCCCTCCCTCTCTCTCCCTCTCTCTCTCTCTCTTTATGTGTGTGTGTGTTAGAGAGAGAGAGAGAAGAGAGAGAGAGAGAGACGGACAGAGAGAGAGAGAGAGACGAGAGAGAGAGAGAGAAAGAGAGAGAGAGAGAAAAAGAGAGAGAGAGAGAGAGAGAGAGAGAGAGAGAGAGAACTGCAGTAGCCTCCAGGCACGCATGTGATTCAGCTGGTTATTATCTTCCTATTACTCTAATGCTAGCTGACAGTTGTGCTCTGGAGGTCAGCCGTCAATACAACAGTGCATCCGATTTATCACTCTCCACCCACACACCTCTAAAAATACCCTGAGAGAAAGAACTGGAAATAGGGATTCACCGCCAAAAGTCATATCTTGTCTGAACACACATTTTCTATGAATATTTTTTCTTCTTGCTACAGTTCCCGTTTTTTTGTTGTTGTCAATAACATTCTTTTCTGTTGCTTTTTCTCTAGGCCCATCCTAAATCATGGCACACACGATTTTCTATTTGACACTGCCTGAGAAGTAGTTCCCGTTGTGTGTGAAGCTTTCCCTTGAGAGGACTCGAGAAGTGGCACTGTGCGAGTTGTTTCGGTTTCAGTTTACTTATCTATCACCCAGCCGAATTCATGGGCTTCTCCGGGCTGTCATTACCCTCGAAAAGAAGTTTCATAATCCAAACCATATCAACAAACACCGCTGTATATTACGTAATTAATCTACACCAATGGCTGGATTATTGACAATGTAGTGGTAAAGCTGAGCCGTGCGTCATTCTGCTTCAATTTTCAGCCTCAGATCAGCAAATCTGCCAGGAATATACTGGTGCTACTCAAAAATCCTTGTAAAAGCCATACTGGTAATTACACCATACAAAATGGACAGTTAGTATTCACATTGAACAACGATCGCAGTCTTATTATCTAACTGCGAGATTAGCCTGCAAAACATCAGCTGGCACATTACACACAGTGACAAGAGGAAAGAGAGCAAAGAATTTCTCAAAGAAGAGTGCTCAAACGGCCACAAGGCAGAAGCACAGTGGATAATAGCAAAAGAAGATGAAACAAGAGAGAGAGAGAGAGAGAGAGAGAGAGAGAGAGAGAGAGAGAGAGAGAGAGAGAGAGAGAGAGAGAGAGAGAGAGAGTGCTCGCACAGAATTACTAGGTGGGGTTAACTTATGTACTGAAATATCCCCGGTATAAACCACGATCGGAGTGAGCAGTTCTGCATGCAAAAGATTATCTACAGTGTAAAACACTGGTGGATATTGCTCCTCTGCATATGTGCCTCGTTTTGAAATCTCTCTCTCTCTGTCTCTCTGTCTGTCTCTGTCTGTCTGTCTCGACAAGTGCACGCGCGCGCGCGCGCGCACACACACACACACACACACACACACACACGTATACACACACACACACACACACACACACACACACACACACACACAACACACAGAGCCACCTGAAGCAATATATAGAGCAGATAAATAATTATTTAGCCAGGCTATTGAGACTGCGTCGGGGGAGCGGCGTGCACTGTGTCAATGAAATCCAACGTGATATCAACTAACGACGTCCCGTGCAATGCCTGTCGGGATAGATCAAGGGACTGCACTGTGTCTGACCGGACGTTGTCCTATCTTTGGGTTGACTGATGATGGCCCAGTGCAAACCAGACGGCACGTGGAATAGTGCAGACCTCCACAAAGGTCGACCAGTGCTTTGCTCACTGAATTCACAGTCATCCACATCACCACCTGATCTCACCGGTCAACACATGCGATAAGACATACTTTTTGCATGCTTAAATCCATTCATTTTCTTGTCTTCACAAAATTACGGAAGTGTCAGAAGAAAGGGTTAA
>CM065717.1:64544367-64564367 GCA_033310375.1 Conus canariensis
TCAGTAATTGAATCATTTAAAATGTCTAGTTGATATTTCTTTCAGATACTTCATTACTAAAAATGATATCATTACATCCAGTATTTTGATTAAGGGACTGGAAATGATTTTTAAGCCCTTCAAGAGGTATAGGACACGATGAAGCTTTTTTGCCTTTAATTTTCCTCCAATAATCCCTTGGATTTCTAGTTTTTAAAGCTCGCAATTCTCTATGCCATTTTCTCGTTGCTCTTCTTTCAGATCGTCTCAAAACATTTTTATATTCTTTGCTTTTAGCAGCAAGATTATTTAGATTAGGCACAGTATTTGAACATTTAACTTTATGCTTTGCTTTAAAGTACTGGCTTCGAGAAACCTTGAGAAACCTTACAGTCCTTATCAAACCAGCTTTGATTCTGCCTCATTGAATATCTATTATTGTAAGTATTAGAGTAAGTACCAAATGTATCCTTCGCTGAATCAACAAGAATTGACGAAAACCGCTTATTCATTTCACTGATTGATATTGTGCCTTGTTCAAATAAAGTTACAATTTCATCAACATTGTAATTTGCTAAATGTTCTTTATATTCATTACATTTGTTGTTATCCCATCTTCTAATCTCTGCACCATCATACCTTTGATGCAGAGAGTGTTTAGTACCATTAGGTTCATTGAAAACAAAACAGGTTTTAACTGGAAGAGACAGGCATAATGGGCAATGCACATCAGAGAACAACGCATCAAAAACATCAACTTTAAACTTACTTGCATTTTCCATCAAATATCTAGAACCAATGATATAATCAACAACTGTGCTTCCTTTACATGTGCATGTTCCAATACCAGCATCTGAACCAATTCTTCCGTTAAAAATGTATATTGACAGTGATTTACATAAATCTAAGAGACGATAACCATAATTATTAGGCCTCTGCTTATCTTCAGATGATCTTTGACAAGGTTGGAAATTATCTTCGCTCATATCACAGAGAACATCAGAGAACACAGACTGAGTGAACTGATTCATATCAATAAAATCATTCATACTTTTGGTATAAGCATTAAAATCGCCCAACAACAAAACATAACAATCCTTATATTTATCTTGTAATGATAACAATTCCGTCTCAATCACATCAACCAGTTCAACACTGCTATAAACTGAACCTTCGGGAGGAATGTATACGCCACCAATCAGACAGTCTTTATCATAACCTGACAATGATCTTTTTAATAGACACCAAGCCACACATCCACCAGAATAAGGTAAAATCTCCACACACGTAGATAGCTTGCTTTTGATGGCTATTCCAATACCACCAGAACGTCGATTAGACAGGCATTTTCTGTTAAACAGTTTAATGTCATATCCCCAGTCACTGAAGCAATCAGAGATAAATGAAACATTTTGGTCATCAGTTTTAGTCTCAAAGAAAACGGCAATGTCGAATAGTTGAATATAGTTCACACACACACACACACACACACACACACACACACACACACACACACACACACACAACACACACACACACAACACACACACACACAACACACACACACACACACAAACACACACACACACACACACACAACTTCCCTCCCTTTCATCCCTCACATATACATATACACACGCACTCACAGAGAGAGAGAGAGAGAGGGAGGGAGGGGGAGAGAGAGAGAGAGAGAGATAGAGAGAGAGAGACAGAGAGAGAGAGAGAGAGACAGACAGACAGACAGACTGACTGATTGACTGACTGGCTGACTGACATGAGGAGGTAAAGAATTAAGATGGAGGAAGGAAGGAAGGAAGGAAGGCAGAGTGTTTGAAAGACAGAGACAGAAAGACACAGAGATGCCATACAATTACAGAGACACCAGAGCCAGTAAATGACTCCCCTGGGACACTGACAATGTCTGGCACCACAGCCCACAGACGAACAGATATTCGAGCTGCTCACATTTCAGATGGAGACACCCAAGTACAATGCATGCATCCCACGATGCTTGACACACTGACGCCCACCGTTCATCTCAAGCGATAAACTCATTCACATCACATGGACCATTTTCTCTACAGACTCTGGAAAATCATTTGTTCCATATAAAAGGGTAGGCCCCAAACTAACGCGACAAATATTGTATTCCATTGACAGAAAAGAGCATTGCAGCGGGAAGAATAACGATTATGAGAAAAGATGTGCTAGCAGATACCTATCCGTTTTTGTGGTGGGATTTATGTTTTCCTGATTCTATCAGAATGTTTTGCACGGGGAGTGATATATGTGATGGGGGATGATAAACGGGTACTTTATTTTATTGATGGCTGGCCTTTAGAACGCCTCTGTCGGTTGGCATTTGAATAACAGGAAGACAATCACCAGCCTGATTACTATATGCGCAAATGCACGCTACCTGTTTATATAATGTTGACTCTCTCTCTCTCTCTCTCTGTCTCTCTCTGTCTCTGTCTGTGACACACACGCACACAGACACACACACACACACACACACACACACACACACACACACACACACACACACACACACACATGCAAACGCACACGCATTAACGAAAAGCCCGTATGTACACATGCATGAAGATAAGCACGCATGCACACACATACATGATACATGTGTAGCTGAGAGAGAGAGAGAGAGAGAGAGAGAGAGAGAGAGAGAGAGAGAGAGAGGGAGGAGAGAAGAGGGGGGGGAAGATGTTGGGACAGACAGACTGACATACAGATAAAAAGAGACAGAACTTAACATTTCAGGTTCTTCTAGGGGAAAACGATAACAGAAACCAGCTCTTTATTTCCACTCCTTTTCTACTAGTACTAGAAAGTGTGAAAAGCAATTCTCTCTCTCTCTCTGTCTCTCTCTCTTTCCCTCTCTCACAGACAGACAGACAGACAGACAGACAGACAGACAGACACACACACACACACACACACACACACACACACACACAACACACACGAGCACACACACAAGAGAGAGAGAGAGAGAGAGAGAGAGAGAGAGAGAGAGAGAGAGAGAGAGAGAGAATTCTGTACTTTGCAGCCATTTGTCAAAAACGACCTGATGATTTCGCATGATGTGAACTTTGCAAGGGTAAAACTCCGAGTAAAATGTATCTTCTTCTTGTGTATGTGTGTGTGTGTGTGTGTGTGTGTGTGTGTGTGTGTGTGTGTGTGTGTGTGTGTGTGTGCGCACGCGCGTGCACACGCGCGCGCGCGCGCGCGCGTGTGTGTGTGTGTGTATGTGTGTGTGTGTGTGTGTGTGTGTGTGTTTGGGAGGCATGGGGTATGCAAACTGACAAACTGACTGTGACTTTATGATCACTTTAGCGATGTAATGACTAGTAGGTCAGCGGTAATACCTGCGCTGGACGGACCATTCCTCACAGACCTGGGTATCTCCAAAAGCAATCTGTGGATGCACTAGTCAACTGATCCTCTCCTCTTCGGACACACTGAGCCGTTCTTAATCGTACGTCATGTCAGCTGTAACTCATTTTGATACGGTGTGTATTTCTAAAACGATAGGATCAGCGATGTTTCTATGAACAGGACTGTGTCAGTCTGTCGACAAGGTGCTTGAGAGAGAGAGAGAGAGAGAGAGAGAGAGAGAGGGGGAGAGAGAGAGAGAGAGAGGAGAGAGAGAGAGAGAGAGAGAGACAGAAAGAAAAATTGAAAGAGAGAAGAGAAACAGGGAGGGGGAAGAGAGAGAGAGAGAGAGTGATGAGAGAGACGAGACAGACAGACAGACCGACCGACAGACAGACAGTCTGAGACAGAGATACACGGAGGTATGATGCAGATAAAGATGGGTGAAGGAAGTGGAGCAGATGTCCCAGCGATGTCTTCAGAGAGAGACAGAGGCAGAATGACAAGAGGAAAGAAAGCAGAGTCTGTAACAGACAGAGACAGAGGGACGCAGAGATGCCAGACAGCTGTTGAGATACCAGACACAGTGCACGAAACCAAGGACAAGGACAATGTCTGATGTATAATGCACAGAGATTAGAGCCAAGACGCCACGGACGGTTACAAACTCTGTTGTTCATATTTCAAACGGAGACACCCACGTCGGGCGTACGTATCCCACAATGCCTCACACACTGACGCCCATCACACACCTCAAAGGTTAAGCTCATTCACATAGCATGCAGTATTTTCTCAACAGACTCAGGTGGAAGACAGTTTATGCCATGTTTGACGGCAGGCCTGGAAAGAATACCAGAAAACACCCGAGAGACAGACAGACAGAGACAGAGACAGACAGGCAGGCAGGCAGACCGGTAGACAGGCAGTCAGACAAGACAAACACAGAGACAGAGACAGAGACAGAGAGGGTGTTGCTTCTAACCAAGCCGACCGTAAAGGGCTATAATATCAGGGCTGTCATAAGAAGACAACAACCGGACGCCGCCAGCAAACTCACAGCAGAACGTCCTGCAACTGAGACAAAACGACCATCCGCTGTTTCTCACGGCTCTTCCTCCGCTGTTCCAGAATGACGTTGACAGTGTACAGGAACGGGTTGAGGGCCGAGTTGAGCGGCAGCACCAAGACGGCCATGATGACGTTGACTTCCCCCGGAACGTCCACGCCTCCGACCGCCGCCATCCCCAGGACGCCGATGGGAAACCAGCAGGCGAAGTCCGACACGGCCACGGTGATCAGCCGCCGAGCGATGACCTGGTCTGTGGACTTCCTGCCGATGGTGCCGGAGCCGGTCAACGTGTTGGAGGTGACCGACCAGTAGATAAACACCTGCCCCGAAGCTATGAACAGGAAGAGGACGAAGTTAAGGGCAATCCAGATACCGAAGGAGTAATGCTGTCCCGGGAACTCGGTCCTGGTGATGGGCAACGGGATGCAGATGCCGGTCTGGCTGTAGAACTGCCAGTGTGACGTCACAGGGGTCAGAGGCGTGGCGGCCAGCACGAGCCCCGCCCACCAGGCGGCGCTGCTGGCCAGATGCGCTGACGTCGGCGTGAAGTGGAACTGGCTGAAGGGAAAGCGCAGCACCAGGAAGCGATCCACGGTGATGAAGCAGATCTGAAAGACGGACACCTCAGAGGACAGGAGAGACAGGAACCCGGCCACCCTGCAGGTGGTGCTGTGTCTCCAGGAGTAGTCGTTCCACAGGTAGATGTCTTTGTACCTGTAGTCAGCCAGTCCGATCACCATTAGGTACACCCCCATCAAGAAATCAGACACACACAGATGCAGGACGAAGACGCCGAATCCAAACCGCCGCATTCCTTTGTCGAAGACGGTGCGGTACAGAAAACTGGTGAGGTTTCCCACCAACGCCAGCATGGCTAGCAGAGCCAGGATAACCCGGTGGAGGTGACTCTGCATCAAATCCTGGCAGGACGACACGGCGTCTTTCGGAACCCGACACCACTTGGGGCTGAACTCCTCGGGAAGAAGCGTTGGGCAGCACAGTTTATAATTGCTGGCTGTCACGGATCGAAGTTTGAGAAGATTGTGGAACAGCTGTGGAGGAAAGATGATTAGCGGACAGCCTGAGAGATCCACAGAGCGCAATGATCGTAGAACCCGGAAACCCGAGCCGTGCAGGTGACGCACTCCGCTGCCCGACAGGTTGAGCTGGTCCAGACGAGTCAGTGTGTGCAAAGGATCCACGTTCACTGCGTCCCCGCTCACACGGGACAGGTCCAACACGCGAAGTTTGGTGCACGTGGACAGACCTGAGAAACCGTTCTGAAGGTCAAGTGGGTTTCCCGCTAAAACAAGCACTTGCAGAGATCTGAGGGTACTGAAGTCACCAGGTAGAAGACAGGTGATGAGATTATCGCTGAGGTCCAGACTGACCAAGTTAGGCAGAGCAGGTGCTTGAACGTGAGACAGCAAACAACCCACCAAACTGACATGGACCAGCATGGTGTTGTTCGTTAAGTCCATCAACGTCATGCTGCCCCTGTCCGCGTTCAAGAAGCGAAGTTCTGGATGGTCACCGACAGCGACAGACCGGTTACAGTAAAACGCCAACCCGAAGCACCTACATTCAGGTGGACAGGTGAAGTGACACAACAGCTCATCATCATTCTGAGGGCACTGGCCATACCTGTCGTCACACACATGCTCGGCAGACACGCACACGCGGGACTGGCGACAGCGATAGTAGCCAGGACACTGGTACGTCTGGCAGTCTGCTTCATCCTCACGCCCCGGGCAGTCGTGGATGGCGTTACATCGCAGATAGACGGGCAGACACAGGGTCATGTCGGGAGTAGGACACAGAAAGTGAGACCCGGGGCACGACTCTCCTGACCTGAAGACGTCAGTGATGAGTGTGTTTGGATGTTTGCTTGATGACCACCTCACAAATATTGAACGGTTACGAATGCCCGAGGACAAAAACCAGGACCAGTCGACCAGGGCTTGTTTAAACCCCTCTTCGTCGTTTGCAGACACACACTGCGCCATGTTGTCGCGTCTCTGGCTGAGCTGCAGGCACTGTCAATCAATGAGTGAAGGCATTTAACCGAGGAATGGAATTTTGTTTTGTTTGAACTGTTTTTTGGGCTTAGTTCTTTGTTGTTGTGTGGTTGTGTATTGATGTCAAAACACCTGTTATCATGACAGTGTTTGCAAATCTATGAGCTCGCACACACACACACACACACACACACACACACACACACACACACACACACACACACACACACACTCGCGCATAGACAGACAGACAGACAGACAGACAGACAGACAGACAGAGGCAAAGCACAGATGATACCAGACCAGGCTAAAGCTCCTATTCATGCACCGTACCCTCTTTTTTTTCTTTCTTTCTTTTTACTCTATTGTTTTTATCAGACCAAATGCTTCATGCTCTAGACACAAGATAAATGGAAAATTTCTAGACAAAAATATCCATGTATTGAAAATATTCATTGCTATGAAATTTTGTCGGAAGAATTTGGAGGTTATTTCTTTAGCGCCAGTGTTGTACTGACGCGAAGACGTAAAAGGAATGTTCTCTTTCTTCATGTAGCGGAAGGAATAGACTACACTTCAGGAGACAGTTCTGTAGGCAACAGGACTAGGACGCATTATGAACTGAGAGAGAGAATTCAAACCCAGACAGCTTCGCATGAGCATTCAGTAAAGAGTCACTGTGTCACCGTCTGCTCATGGAAAGGTGTCCGGCTCTAGGTCAGGGGTCATCTCAGCATCAACAGACCCTATTCCAGACAACACAAAGTAAGGGAAGATAACACCTGTCTTTCCATCGCAAACAGAGTTACCCTTTTCAATGCATGGGTCAAACAAATAAGTGTAGTGAGCCAACTGTTTTATTTGAAGTGCGCGCTCAGGATCACGATCGGGATATTGACTAGTTTGCATTCTGGACGCAATAAACAGTAAACAAGTGGGGTAACTTTTGCTCCCAAAAGAAAACCTAACACAGAGTAACTTTTATTAAAGACTGGCACAGCCTTTTATGGGAGTAAAAGTTACCCCACTTGTTTACTGTTTATTGTTTACTGTTCCCTGCCTCATTTCATTTCCAATTCTGGACGCAGTTTCACGCCCATGTTTTGGCATTTTCTTCCTCTCTGTCTCTCTCTTTCTCTCTCCCTCCCTCTCTCTCTCCCTCTCTCTGTCTCTCTCTCCCTCCCCCTTTTCTCTCTCTCTCCCCTCTCTCCCCTTTCTCTCTCTCTCTCTCTCTCTCTCTCTCTCTCTCTCTCTCTCTCTTGCCCCCTCTCTCTGTCTATGCACAGACACGGAAACCACAAAAAATGCTGGTTCACTCATTTTGTTTGTGTGTTTGTTGTGTCCTTCTTCGGTTCTTCTCTCTTTTTTTTCTCTCTCTTTCTTCATTCATTTCTTCGTTTCCTCATTGCTTCAGGCACACTAACCTGGCGGTCTCCACAGTCAAAGGTAGTGTGGAGAGGGCACGGGGGGTACACACAAAACTCCTCGTCACTCTGATCGCTGCAGTCCGCGCGATGGTCACACACCAACATGTAAGGCACCTCCTGCATCCGATTGCCACACAGAAAGGAGGGCGGCGGAGGATCAGTGGAGCATGAAGATTGCCCCCTAGGCTCTCGTCCAACCGAACACTCGCTCTGCAGATCGCAAGCTAGGAACTTGTGGACCACGTGACCTGCCGAGCAACTGGTGACGGACACAGGATATTGTTTTCGAGCTGTAGCAAGCGTGACACCAGGCACCGGTCTGGCATCGACGGTTCCAGACTTCGAGTCAAATTCACACAAGAATTGTTGGCGAAAAGTAGCATCGTCACATTTTTCATGAGAGACCTTAGAACTGCTCCCAAAATGACTCCATATGAAGTAAGAGCAGTACGAAGAGGAGTCTAATTCTGCACCTTCACTTTGGTAAGTATAGTATGCGACGGTGTTATCTACCCAGTGAAGCAAATGTCCATACCTAAACAATGTGAAATACAAGATAACGTGAAGGCAATGGAAACGGGAGAAACTGACAGACGGACAGACAGGCAGGCACAATAATATCTACGTTTGGTGGTGGTGGTAGTGGGGGGGGGGAGTGGAACGCCAAAACCCCATTTTAAAGGGTTTGTGGGCTTTGGCTTACAAAAACAAAGTGCATATATACCTGACATGTAAATTGCAGTAATATCATACACAAATGCGCGCGTGCCCGCACACACAGAGAAATATAGATAGATAGATAGACAGGTTGGCAAGTAGGTCGGTAGGCAGGTAGGTGGGTAGGTAGTTTGGTAATCAGGTAGGTAGGTAGCTAGATTGACAGATAGACGGACAGACAGACAGATAGATAGATATAAGAGAGAGAGGGAGAAAAACAGACAGACAGATACAGACACACAGAGACAGACAAACAGAGACAGACACAGTGACAGAAAGAGTAATCTCGACATTAAAAAAAAAATCACACACAACACACACACACACACACACACACACACACACACACACACACACCACACACACAAATAAAATCCTACATGTTAGGAGCACGCCGAGTCCTCAACCCGATGTGAATCTTCCCGGACCCTTTCAGCGCCAGCACCTTGAGCACCGCCTCCCACTCGCTGGGCGAGTTCAGGCTGACCAGAGCCCCGCCCCTCCTCCGACATTCCCCCGAGGCCTCGGGCCACGGCAGCTTCTCCGCCATCAGCTGATAGCACTTCCCGGCCAGCCACCACTGGGAGGTCCCACACATCGTGGCGTTGACGTACCAGCACGCCTCTTCATCCTCCCCATCCACACAATCCCACTCGACATTACATGGGAAATGTCTGCCGTAGTCCTGCTGGAAACCCGGCACCGTGCAGTTCCACTGGCTCTTGCCGCCACCCGCTCGCTTCAGGCGCCAGACTCGCAAGAAGAACTCGATGTTGAAACCCAGCAAGCAGCGGTGATATTCCCTGCTTCTGAAGCGAAGGTGGACGTCCTCGCTGAAGTACTGGACGAAAGGTTTGTGGGTGCAGAACTTGTCGAAGAAGTGTTGTTCCGTTCGTCCCCCCACGTACACCGACAAGGAATCGGATCCACAGCCGTAAATGGATAGGCTGAGCCATTTCAGCATCAGGAGGTGGTCAGGGGGGACGGTCAGAGAAACCCAGCTCTCCACAGAGGGTGGGTAAGGGGTGCGTCCATCCCACAGAGGAGACTGAATGAAGCCTGTCCCGTTTTGCGTGAAAAAGAAAATAGAAATCAAAAGTGTGTGCGTGTAACTCGATTAGAATTGTCGCCATATGACATGAGTAATATTGGTTATTCACGCTCAGTTTGACATGTCCTTTGTTTTGAGAGAGATAGACAGACAGACAAACAGATGGACAGACAGACTGACAGAGACAGAGAGAGACAGAGACAGACAGAGATACAGAGACAGACAGAGACAAACAGAAACAGAGGGAATGAAATAATTTTCGACAAAGGTTGAGAAATAAAATCGTAACAACACAGATTCCAACGTAGAGCCCTGGAGAACGCTATACACAAGGAAACTTTGGGCAGACATGCAACCATCGATGACAACAACTAGTGACGGATGACACAAACCAGTCAAGAACTTCGCCCTGAAAGCCAAAAGTCACTTTCAACCTCTTCAAAAGGATGGGATGATCCAGCGCGTTAAATGCTGCACTGAGGTCAAGGAAAGCAATCACGGAGATGACTATTTCATCGGCATTCGTCAGCAGAATGTCCTGAACATTCAGAACAGCAGTCTGTGTGCTGTGATCCTTCTCACAGTAGACTGACTAATTTCGAAAGGACGGTAATCTGATAAATGTCTCTGCAAACGTCTCAACACGATCTCCTCCATGTGCCTTTGAAACTAATAGTAGATCTGATACAGGCCTAAAATTGTCTTTGTTCAGTACAGTTACAGTCACGCTTTTTCGACAGTGGTGTGACAACAATTCGTAGCTAGTAATCAATCTTAAATAAGTCCCACATGATCAAAAGCTGCAAGATTACCATTGACAGGTGTTTTAATGGTTTATGAATAAATGCAAAATGAATGGATGTGTGTGTGTGCGTGTGCGTGTGTGTGTGTGTGTGTGTGTGTGTGTGTGTGTGTGTGAGAGAGAGAGAGAGGGGGGTGGGGGTGGGGGTGGGAAGAAGAGAGAAACACGCACCTGTTTTGTTTGAGGTGAACAAAAGCTTCACTTCAGGTCGAACAGACTTCGGAACAATGTCAAAAGTAAAATCCAGTTCCAAGTAGTCTCGACACCCCTCAGAACTTTTCAAGGCAATGAGCACACGACTGGTGTTGCTGAACACGAGACGAGGACATCTGGCATTCACTAGCTTCCAGAACACTTTATCACCATCACGTGCACAACAGTCTTTTACCTCCACATAAGAACAAAAACTGTACGTCCGTCGCCTGACTTGAAAGCGAAAAATCATTCCAGGTAAGGTGGAGATGTAGATGTTACAGTGACTGGAATGTCCGCTGTTCGGTCCCCCAATAACACGCGAGTAATCCACCCTCCCGTTGATCGCTTTGAACCGAAGCTCGTGAGATCGATTCAGACAGTGGTCGATATCGGTTTGTTCAAGTCTAACGTGTCCATATTCTGAGACGTTGACCGGAAGAGAGGTTGGTGTGGCGGTGACGGTGAACTTCGTTAAGACAGTGTCACTAGAATGGATATATGTGGTGTAGACGTGGTTCATGTTGTCTCCGGTAACGTTGTGTGGAATGGGAGTGAGGGCATGATGGGTTATCTTTTCCTGTGACTGACGGGTCAGATTCTCTGCTCCACTAACAGTGGACGCGTTGTTGACCAGATGGGACGTTTTCCTGCCAGCACTAGATTCCAAAGCTGTTTGTTCTGCTTGTAAAAATGAGAGCAACCTATGACGATGAGAGCATCATGAAAAACATCTCAGCTAAACTTTTCACAAGACGTTTCACGCGCGCACACACGCACACACACACACACACACACACACACACACACACACACACACACACACACACACACGCACACACACACACACACACACACACATGCACTCACGCATCCGCCTCCCCCTTTCCCCCATTCCCACACACACATATTAGGACAACGCTGTGTTCACGCCAAATCAAAATCCGCATAATACTTCGACGGAAAAAAAGAAACCAGCATTTTTGCCATTTGTATATATGCGTGTGTACGTGCGTCCGTGTGCGTTTTCGGGTGAGCGTGCATGCGTGTATGAGTGCGCGCGCGCGCGCGCGCGTGTGTATGTGTGTGTGTGTGTGTGTGTGTGTGTGTGTGTGTGTGGTGTGTGTGTGTGTGTGTGTGTGTGTGTAAAACAGTATCTTACATCGTCAAATCGGTCATGAATTCTTACGGAAAGAGTATGAATAAAATGAGAGGGAGGGAGGGGGGGGGGGGGGGGAGTCAACGTCAGAGTCTCTCATTCATGTCTTGAGGTTATGAAGATGCGTGAACCAGACAGTCATCAGAATATCGCTGGTTCGACTTAATCATTGATTAATTGATCTATTCATTGACCTATTGATTTGTTGGTTGGTTGGTTGGTTGATTGATTGGTTGGTTGATTGATTCATTGATTAATATCGCTCAAATGACGAAATTATCACAAACCTTTCCATTGAAAACTATCGCAATGAAGTCACAGGACCGAACTGATGGCAAAATACGGAGCAATGTATCTTCATGCAATATTAAAAGTGACCGGTTTGTACTGTACTTTCACCTCTAGAAAGGCGATCCCAGATGAAAGCACGAACCTTTCTCGCTAGAACAAGAGCGAATGATGAGTGTGACCCCCATCTGGCACTGTACTTTCACCTCTAGAAAGGCGATCCCAGATGAAAGCACGAACCTTTCTCGCTAGAACAAGAGCGAATGATGAGTGGGACTCCCATCTGGCACTGTACTTTCACCTCTAGAAAGGCGATCCCAGATGAAAGCACGAACCTTTCTCGCTAGAACAGGAGGGAATGATGAGTGGGACCCCCATTTGGCACTGTACTTTCACCTCTAGAAAGGCGATCCCAGATGAAAGCACGAACCTTTCTCGCTAGAACAAGAGCGAATGATGAGTGGGACCCCCATCTGGCACTGTACTTTCACCTCTAGAAAGGCGATCCCAGATGAAAGCACGAACCTTTCTCGCTAGAACAGGAGGGAATGATGAGTGGGACCCCCATTTGGCACTGTACTTTCACCTCTAGAAAGGCGATCCCAGATGAAAGCACGAACCTTTCTCGCAAGAACAGGAGGGAGTGATGAGTGGGACTCCCATCTGTCACTGCTGAAGTGCCATGGCTGAACAAGTTTCAAAGCGAGGTGACGGCAGGCGGAAATGGAAACAAACTTACACAAAAAATATTCTTTTATTCCTACGGACAAAAGGGACAGACAAATTACACGACAAAACACGACGCGTTTCGACTTCTTTGGTCTTCAGCAGGCAAGACAAACAATATTTAGGACAATGACTTTTGCGCCCTGTGTGAGAAGATAGGTGATTGCTCGTGTTTTGTTTTCATTGTCCTGAATGTTGTTTGTCTTGCCTGAAGAAGACCAAAGAGGTCGAAACGCGTCTGTGTTTTGTCTTGTCACAGCTTTATTTTTCCATCCCCCATGAGACACTTAGTGAAAGGGTGAACAAACAAGGCTTACACATTTCTGATCCAACATTTTGTTACTGTAGTCCGAGCAGAGGCATGTATCAAACTTGTGTACTAGTTAACTAGGGAAAACTAAATACCCAAAAGGTGATGACGTTATTTTTGCACACAATTTTGTGTGCGTTGTCATTGTTCTAATATTGCCTGACCACTTGCGTACAAGCTTTCATGCCGTATCTACGTTATGTACAGGAAAATAAACCAAGTCGAGTTTGGTATTAAAAGAATTGCCGGGAATTCGCCAATTCTGTCATCTCAAGAGTGCAGATATATTAGATTTTTCATGACAACCACTAATTATCAAACCGACAGCCACATTTGTAATGGCCGCTCAACAATGCCGAACACATTGCTGCCAGAGCGGCTATGCACAGATGACATTCAGTTCGCTGAGTACAGGTGCATTTAGCTGGCTGGTGGGGAGCGGCCTGCAGAAAACACTCTATTCCCTGACATGCATTCATGGCTTGGCCTCTGCAGCTGTGGGCAAGCTGTAAACTCCCCTGCCTCTCAAAACTAGGTAACTTGCTTTGAACAGCTGTGTTGTGATTTGTTTGCCTCTTTTATTCGGCGGAATAATACAAATTTTTTTCTTTATGGGTGAGTAAGTCCACTACATGCCAAGTATATTTTCAGGTATTCATTTAAGCACGGCAGCGGGAATATGTACAAATTTGACACACATACAAATAGACCACACACCCACGCACGTTAACATAAATTTACGCGTGTCGGATACATACTCTATGTGGCAATTAGAGTCATTTTCTCTGTCATCAGACGTCCGGAACCTAGTCTTAAAATGAATTTAAAGTAACCCTGCCGTATAATATGGACAAATTACAAGACAAAACACGACGCGTGTCGACTTCTTAGGTCTTCTTGTTCAGGCAAGATAAATAACATTCAGGACAATGAGAAAGGAGAACAAGCAATCACTCATCTTCTCAAATTCGGTGCCAGATGGGCGTTGAAAGTAGCTTAGGTCAATGCTGAGTAGAACTGACGGAGGAGGTGGGAACAAATTCTATGTCTAGGATTCGAACCAGGATTTCTCATTTTCACGTCAGACTTTGCACTCTCCAAAGTACTCGTCATCTTGCCTTTGATATTATTAACATACATAAAGATATCACTTGACACAGACATCACAGCAATCTAACAAAACAAAAAATACACTCGCATGTCAGAACAAACATTTGGACCAATGTACATAGAACCGATGGAAAACTAAATCCAACAGAAATCCACAAGGGCTTTTCTTTTTTTTTTCTTAAACTGGAGATAGCCGTGTTCCTATCGTGGAAAAATTGTAGCAAGTCCTGATGAAAAAGATAATGATGTGTTCATTGTTTTCCTCATGTAAACTGTTCTTTGAATGAAGTAACATCAGTCCAGCTGTTTATGCACACTCTTGTGGCTTGCGTGATGTTGGCCGGCTCTCTGTCGTGCCAGGATGGTCAGCAACAGTTGTTCAGACCGCTTCTTCCTGTGCTCCAGAACAACGTTGACCGCATAGAGCAGCGGGCTGAGAGCTGGGCTGACCGACAGACCCAGGACAGTCACAATGACCTGCACATCACTTGGAACGCTACTGTTCCTCATTGCCGACATCCACAACGCTCCCACCAGAACCCTGCACGCCGTGGCGGACACCACTACGGCGAGGAGTCTTCTGGCGACCAGCAGCTCCAGGGTCCTTCGGCTGGAATCTGTCGCAATGATCAACGTCCTGTTCAGAGTCCAGCAGACCAAGCCTTGAGCTGCGACCACGACGGGACACAAACTGAAATGGAAGAGAAGCAGAAGAATAAAGGGATGAGATGGATGGTGACGAATGTGATTCAGGTGTAAAGAATGGGCGCTGTGCTCTTTCCCTGGAGCGGGAACAGGCAGGCACAAGGCAGTGTGACCGTAGAAACTCCAGCGCGGTGTTTCAAAGGACAGGGGAAGTGCGGCCAAAAGAAGGCCAGTGATCCATGTCACCAAACTGACCAGGTGAGCTGATTTGGGGACAAAGCAGAAGCGGTTCAGGGACTCACACACCGCCAACGCTCTGTCCAGAGTCATTACACAGATCAGGAAGAAAGACACCTGAGCCGACAGGACGAACACCATTCCGGCAGACGTGCACGTGACACTGGATCTCCACAGGACCTCTTTCCACAAGTACGTACCCTGAAACACTCTATCCGCTACCGTTATGATCATCAAATACGTGCCCCGTAAAATGTCAGACACACCCAAGTGCAGCAGAAACACCCCACAGCCAAATGACTGGAAGTGTTTCCGAATGATAACCCAGTAAAATAAGGCCGAAAGATTGCCGCTCAGAGTGACTGCGGCAAGCAGGGCTGAAGAAATTCTGAGTACTTGACTCTGAAGCAGATGGTCGCAGGAAGACACAGGGTCAGACTGAGACTGACACCGATGTGGGTTTAAACTGTTTGGGGAGCACAGCTGGGCAGCACAGCTTGTGGTTCGAGGATGTCACCGATTCCAGTTCCGTTAACTGGTAGAAAATATCTGGAGGAAACTGCTGGAGGGGGCACTGCCAGAGGTCTAAAGAACGGACAGATTTCAGTGGCTGGAATCCTCCATCAACAACGTGGTTCAGCCCGGTGTTGGACAGGTTTAAGGTCTGAAGATGAACCAGATTCCTTAACTTACTGGCATTCAATTGACTGATCTGAATTTCTGACAAATCTAGCACTATCAGATTTTCAAGCTCAACTATAGCTGGCACGCTGGAATGAAACTGAAGAGGGTTATCAGCTAAGATAAGAATTTCTACACTTTTTATCTTTTCCAAGTCGTCAGCTTGAAGGTGGGGTAGGCGATTTTGACTCAAGTCGAGACTTTTAAGGTTTGGAAGCTCCGGTGCTTGAACATGAAGCAAAAAGCAGCCGGATAAACTCACATGAATTAACATGGTGTTGAGCACCAAGTCCGTCAGTGTCATGTTCGTTCCGTCAGCGTTTAAGAACCGGAGTTCCGGATGGTAAGCGGCAACAAAACTCTGGCTGCAGTAAAACGCCATCCCGAAGCATCTGCAAGCAGGTGGACATGTGAAGTGACACAACAGCTCATTGTCATTTTGAGGGCACTGGCCATACCTGTCGTCACACATGTGCTCGGCGTGCAGGCACACACGGGCCTGGCGACAGCGGTAGTAACCAGGACACTCGTACGTCTCACAGTCTGCTTCATCTTCATGTTCTGGGCAGTCGTACACTTTGTTACACCTCAGGTAGACCGGCAGACAGTAGTAACCGGGAGAGAGACACTGGAAGTGAGTTGAGGGACAGGATGTGTTGTGCTCAGCTGTGCGGAGAGGACTGATCACAAGCAGTCCCCTGGAATCCATGTCAACGATGGCTGGCGGAGGGGCAGTCCCTTCAATGTGGTAACGACGATGTGTTCTTTGCTTGCCACAAAACTCCTCATCACTGCCCGAAACACACTGCTCCATGTTGTCACAATGCTGGTGTTCGGGTATACACTGAAAGCATACGGGTGACAGTGTACAGTGTTGAACTGATTCAGACAAGCCTGTTGTCATCTAACTGTTCCAGTAGTCAGTGTACACTGTTCATTATTATTGGTTTCCCTCTTCTTATGGTCCCCAAAACTATTACCATTTTATGATCAATAACATTCAACAGATTCTGTCTATGCATGAACCGCATCGAAATCTCTATCAATACATTTGTGAAATCGTTAGAAAACTCCCATTTCTTTTCAACACCCCACTATCCATCCATTATAGCTAATTAATATTCTTGTTAAAATTTTAAGATTGTGCATTCAATGATAATATTATTTCATGGAAGACTGACCTTTTTCAAAAAGAAAATTTGCTTCCTGGTATTTCACAGTGTGCAGTCAATTTGTGGATGTTCACATTTCTTTTATGCTGACATCCACTGGTTGCATTCGAATGTTCCTCACCAGTTTAAGAATAAACCTTTAATACTGTAACTTTTGATGATGTCTGGCTACGTTCAGAATCCTGTCCGAGTTCAGCATTGATGTCTTTTACCTCATGAAAGAAAATTAAGAGCATGAAACCCTTTGGTGCGGGGTGCAAAGACAAACATTCACGACAAAATCTTCTGGATTTTCAAAAAGAAAAAGAAAAGAAAGAAAGAATCCAGCCGAGCTAACACTCCAAGGCAGGCACATTAGACTATACCCGTCATAGAAAAATACCTCCTATGGGCCATTGCAAAAATATATCCTTGAAGATAGTAAGATTATTAAACTGAGGATCGGTGCATTTGCACGTTCCTTTTGTTACAAGACTTTCCACCAGTGCGTGAGGGTATGTCTTCGATGTTTTATTGATTAAGAGACAATGAAGATGGCTCCGAAACTTCCATGAAGGTAACATGACATTGTAAGCTGGTTCTCTTCTTCTTTAACAAGCCTAAATTTCTGAAATGCACTGTTGGCAGGTTCACTTGTTAAATAACCAACCGTCACGGATAAGGCGTAGCTCTACAGACTTCTCCAAACTTATCTTTCAGAGAAAGCGTGGGGGCGGTGAGAGGGGGGGGAGGTTACAATCCACCAGCTATCATCGATTGGTCGCTGGTCTTCAGTTTCCTCCAAGCTGATCTCATTTTTTTTATGGAGCCACTCAAAAGACATTGGGACATCTCCTATACAGCAGACAGGCAATTCTTTGGGAACCAGGTGAATATCTTATTCTAGCTTTCTTAAGCAATTTTTTTTTACCTCAGTAAGTGTTGGTGGATTTTCATTGAACCTTTCCTCTGGCGCTGCAGACTGCTGCAAGCTCTGAATTTTATGTGGTGTTTCGCTCTGAGGATGGGAATATATTATCCGCACATGCTGCTCAAGAGCGTCTGTGTTCACTGTAAATTATCTCCGATTTGGAATACTAGAATATGTATGTCCTTAAAGTCCCGTGAAGAAGACATTGGAAGGTCGAACTATTGGGAATATGTTGATGAGTCTGGTTGCGTTTATTTCTGTTTTATTTGCGTTGATAGACAGATACAGAGATCGACAGATAGATAGACAGACAGATAGACATAGATAGATAATCCAGTGTTTTTATGTCTATCACACGTGCGTTGAGAGAGAGAGAGAGAGAGAGAGAGAGAGAGAGAGAGAGAGAGAGAGAGAGAGAGAGAGAGAGAGAACTGCAGAGACATTCTGCAAGAAAGGATCCAGGAATGTCTGTCGAACACTGGCGAGGAATGGAAAGCCTTCAAAGACTCCCTGTACAACGCTGCAGCTGACACCCTGGACTTTGTTGAACACAAACATAGAGACTGGATTGATCAAAACGACCCTGAGATCAACAAGCTCATTCAGGTGGTAACTCTTTAACCTTCGACGACTTTAGGCCAAGACTAAAACATTTGATGCCCTTCTGAGAGAGTTCTTCTTTACTGATGACTGTGCACTGACTTCGCACTCTGAGTGTGTATATTTACATCAGTGGGTGTACTCTTAGTGTGGGTGGGGGACATATGCACCTCTCGCTCCCTCAAGATCGTGACCGCATTTCCAATTTCAGGAACGGACACACGGTGCTGCCCTGAGTCGCCGTCCAAGACCTGGGCACCATGGAGGCTGGACGTCCTACAGTTAGGCAGAGGAAGTGCAGAATGGACAGCATCAACCACTGGACACGTCTCTATCAATTTACATCACCAAGCATCACTGGGGTCACAACGCGTCCCTCAGAGAATCTAAACATAACTGGATATCATGGGAAGGTCAGGGTGACATTTGGGGACAAGAATTATCGATCAGTCATGAAAGACATAACCGACAGGGCTGAAACTAGATAACCTATGCATCAAGTTGACAATAGTTCAGACGAAACTCGTATATTTGTAACGGTGATCGGAAACCAGTCCGTTATTTGCTGCTTAACGACTGTTCTAGTAATTTCTAGTAATATTATTTCCGCTTGCAGTCACCTCACTTTGAAACTATTCTACTCTTTAAGTTTTGTAACACAAAGGACATCACCATTGACTGCCACGTACCTGATGTTTGTACGCTTCTTCGCAGTCGAAGGTCAGGTGCGAGATGCACGGGGGATGCACACAGAAGTCCTCGTCACTGTGATCACTGCAGTCAGGTCGGTGGTCACACCCAGCATGTAAGGCACTTCCTGTATCTGATTCTTGCACGAGAAGGACGGGGGAGCGGGATGGTCAAAGAAAGACAGGCACGTCTCACGTGCTCCCAGCAAGGAGCTCACCAAACAATCGCTTTCTACGTCACACGCCAGGAACTCGTGCGTCATGTGCGACTCCTTTGCATACCGTCGCTCAGAGGGGCACGTCACGTGGGACACCGGAAAGACCGCGTGACCGTAAGGCGGGAAACGGACCGATTTCTGATCGGAGAATTTGGATGAGGTTCTTGGTTTGAATTCACAAAGCGCAACAGTTTTGGATTTTATGTAATTGTCCCCACACGTTGTAAATTTTCCCGTGTGTCTGGCCTGATGTTCAGGCATGAAGACACCACAGTAAGGTCCGGGAGGTAGAACCACTGCGTAGCTCATTGTATTCCTCATGTCTGGGGTGAAAAATGCTCTGCTTTGATCTTCCCATTGCCAAAACAACTTGTACCTGCGGGGTTGAACTTCTTCGGTTCTCTCTCTTCTCTCTCTCTCTCTCTCTCTCTCTCTCTCTCTCTCTCTCTCTCTCATTCATGAAGCACAAAAAGTCTACGTACTGTGTATTCTTAACATCATTGTATGATACACATTTGCTTTCTCTTTTCATTTTCTTTCATGATGATAATGATATTATGTATATTGCGGGTACCACCCCTTCAGTATGGGCTATTGCCTTAATCCA
>CM065717.1:64566867-64569112 GCA_033310375.1 Conus canariensis
CAATCGGGAAGGTTAACAAACTAAGATATTACAGAATTTCTTCGTTTAAATCCTCTGTACAAATACGCAGCCAGCTGTTTCACTGTTTTATCATTTGTCGACGTCATTAGCAAAATCAATTTGAAGAATGAAGGATGTCTAATGTATTTAGCTGAAATACACTGTTGTCTAAGCTCACTTAATTCAGGACAGTAAAGGACAAAATGAACTTCATTTTCTTGTGATTCCTTACAAAATGGACAAGTACTTACACGATCGTTTGAACTGCTATAACGCTGAGAATGTGCATAGACATCCGAAATACGAAATCTGAACTTGGTCATGATATATTTTAAATGTCTATCAATGTCCATGGTCAAATACTTTGGTACACAATGCATAGGATTTAACATTCTGTAAATATCAAATCTACTGCTATCTTCAACATGTGAGTTCCATCTTTGCCAACTGCAATCGATCAGTGTTTGCTGAAAAACACGAATGAAAGCATTTGTATCACCGACACCCTGATTCTCCCATACAAAACCAAAGCCATATTCATACAGTTTCAGCCTTACATTCGTAATCCAGTTTTTCTTACCTCTGGCATCCAACTCTACGAGCATAATATAGGCTTTATAAGGCAATCTGTGTGATTCCATTTGTGTTATCCTTAACCAGTAACGAATACATTTAACCATTGAAATTAAACAAATAGGATATCTATTAGTCTCTCCATATACTAAATCATTCGGTGTTTTCATTGAAACGCCAAGAAATTTCTTTAAAGCATACAAATGAATTTTCTCAATATGCACAGCAGCAGATTCAAAACCCCATAGTTCAGCACCATATTGTAACATTGGTTGGATTTGGACATCAAATAATCTTAAAAACAAACACAGAGATCCATTATCTAGCAGTCTTAATTTCCTCAAAATACACAATAGTGCATATTTAGCTCTACTTGCAAGATCTTTACAAGCAAAAGTAAAGCTTAAGCGTGTAGAAAAGTAAATACCAAGATACTTATAAGCATTCACCACAGGCATACTGACTCCATTATATGTCCACCTTTCTCTGGCGGCAAGATAACCACCCTTTCTAAACACAATAATATTACTTTTATTCGTGTTTATCTTCAACTGCAATGCCGAAGAAGCTCTTTCCAAACTGTTCAGCTGGGTTTGTAAACCAGTGATAGTTTCAGACATTAATGCAACATCGTCAGCTAAGAGAAGAATGAAAATCTCTAGGAAATCATTTATGAACATTGCGCCATGTCGTTCAGAATTATTAACCTCTGATGTCAATTCATTGATAAATAAAGAAAACAATATAGGACTACATACATCACCTTGCTTAACTCCAGTCGTACAGTTTATGCAATCAGTCAAAGACCCACCACTTCTCACTCTAGCTTTTACAGAGTCATACATGCTCATGACACATTTATATAATTTTCCTCAACAGAATCAAAAGCTTTTTCAAAATCAATGAAAGCAACATATAATTTACGATTCAAACAAAACTGTTTTTGCACAAATGCCATTAGAGTAAACATGTGATCTATTTTAGAATAGTTACGCTTAAATCCAGCTTGGCATTCACCAGTCCTGCAGTCTTCTGTTGATAACAGCACTGTATAGCTTACTACAAATGTTACACAAGGAAATACCTCTATAATTATTTGGATTATCAACATCACCTTTCTTATATAAAGGGAGAACAATAGATTCAGTCCACAGTTCCGGAAACACACCTCCGTCAAACAAAGCATTAAAGAACTTTGTGACAAAACCCAACAACAAGTCAGACTTACACGCATTTTTTAACATTTCACCGATGATACCATCAGGGCCACTAGCTTTATGATTCTTTGATTTCTTTAGAGCCAGCAGGATCTCGTCTCTTGAAATTGGACGATTCAATGCATCGTCACTAGTATTACTGTTATCATTAGTATTATTGTAGTCATTGTTATAACTACCACCTTCATCATCCATAATACTATGGATATCTACTTCTTTTTCAAGCAGTTTCTGAAAATGCTGAAACCAGTTTTCTAAACTAATACTATTAGAAGGTTGTTTACTTTTATTGTGAATCCTGCGCATGTTATCCCAAAATTCCTTCTGGTAATTTACAGAGGATACCAATTTATCCAACATTTCACGATTAAACTGTTTACGTTTTGTTTTCAAAAGTTCTTTATAGTCACGTCTGGCATTAGAGTAAGAGACATGATCTGGTGGGGATAATGTGT
>CM065717.1:64569212-64574212 GCA_033310375.1 Conus canariensis
ACCTCAGAATGTAACGACACTTAAACACTACCCTAACGAACACCATGTTAAACAAATACGTAGTACATGGAAAGCAAATGCAGACGAACATTTCTACTCTTTTTGTGACCTTGATTTATCAAACATTTGTTTTAAAGGATAAGGGATGGTTAGGTCACAAACCACTATACAGCTCTGTGTGGTCACCAAACACTGTACAGTTCTGTGATGTCACCAAACACTATGCAACCCTGTGATGTTACTGAACACTATACTACCCTGTGAGGTCACCAAACACCATACAACCCTTTGAGGTCACCAAAGATTATACAATCCTCTGAGGTCAACAAACACTGTACAATCCTGTGAGGTCGCTAAACACTTTACAGCCCTGTGAGGTCACCAAAACACTGTAAGATCCTGTGAGGTCACCAAACACTATACTACCCTGTGAGGTCACTAAACAACCCTGTGAGGTCACCAAACACAACACAACCCTGTGAGGTCACCAAACAACCATGTGAGGTCACCAAACAACGGCCCTGTGAGTCACCAAGGAACTCTGTGAGGTCACCAAACAACCCTGTGAGGTCACCAAGGAACCCTGTGGAGGTCACCAAACGACCCTTTGAGGTTACAAATACTCTGTGAGGTCAGCAAACAACCCTATGAGGTCGCCAGGCAACCCTGTGAGATCACAAAAAAAAAACCCCTGTAAATTACCAAAAGACCCTGTGATGTCACTAAAGAACCCTTTGAGGTCACTAAACAACCCTTTGAGGTCGCCAAACAACCCTTTGAGGTTGCCAAACAACCCTTTGAGGTCACCAAACAACCCTTTGAGGTCACCAAAGAACCCTGTGAGGTCGCCAAACAACCCTTTGAGGTCACCAAACAACCCTATGAGGTCGCCAAACAACCCTTTGAGGTCACCAAACAACCCTTTGAGGTCGCTAAACAACCCTATGAGGTCACCAAACAACCCTATGAGGTCACCAAAGAACCCTGTGAGGTCCCCAAACAACCCTTTGAGGTCACCAAACAACCCTATGAGGTCACCAAACAACCCTTTGAGGTCACCTAACAACCCTGTGAGGTTACCAAACAACCCTTTGAGGTCACCAAGCAAACCCTGTGAGGTCACCAAACAACCCTGTGAGGTTACCAAAACAACCCTTTGAGGTCACCAAACAACCCTTTGAGGTCATTAAACAACCCTGAGAGATGGCCCCCCGTGAGGTCACCAAACAGTCCCCGTGACTTTAACTCTTTGAAGTCACCAAACAGTCCCGTGACTTTAACTCTTTGAAGTCACAAAACAATCTGTACCAGCTTGTCCACACTGCTTTTGTTAGGCGGAAAGACGTTAACACGGACAGACAGACGGACACACGGACACGAAAAATACCGGGGAAACAAGCCTCCCTCCCTGCTCCAGCACTCGCACGCCGCGCGCAGGATCATCGAACAGCCCTTTTTGCAGAGTTCTGCCTTCGCTCGACCTTGGCGCCCAGCGCACGGGAGGACCGACATGGAGGACTGAGGTATCTGGGTACGAAGTGATTGGCGTGAAGCGCTTGAATTATCGATGAGATGGGACTAGGGTGCGGGAGGAAAGGGGAAAAAAGGCCGGACGGTGAAGATGAGTGAGGGGGAGGGGGGGAGGGAGAGGCTGCAGGGGACGGAGGTGAGAAAGCCTAGAGCCCCCTCATCTGTTGAGCTTGGGGTCTGTTTATTTATGCCCCTATAAGCGTCATGGCCTCCGGTGTAAGGCAATGACGGCTAGCCCCCCCCCCCCCCCCCCCCTTTCCCTCCCCACCAGATTTAGCCATTATAGGGGAAGAACGGCGGTGTGAGTGAGGGAGGGAGGGTGGAGGGAAGTGGCGGCAGTGGTTGGGAGAGAGACGTTGGATTGACGGTAGAGCTCTGTGTGTGGTGTGTGTGTGTGTGTGTGTGTGTGTGTGTGTGTGTGTGTGTGTGGTGTGTGTGTGTGTTTAAACTATTACTATTCAGTTCTGTCTATCTGTCTATCTGTCTGTCTGTCTTTTGTTGTTGTTTTTTTTCTGTCTCCCCTCTTTCCCCTGTCATTTTTCCTGTATTCCTTCCTTCCCCTTTTTTCTTCCTTTCTTTTTTTTTTCATTTTTTCATTTCTTTCTTTCTTTCTTAGTTTCATTTATTCCTTCATTTTCTTTCTTTCTTCCCCTCTCTCTTTATTTATTTCTTCCATTCTTCCGTTCTTTCTGGCACTCTTTCCTTTCTTTCTTTCTTTCTTTTGTTCGTCTTCCCCCCTCCCCCCCCCCTGCCCGTTATTTTCTTTCCTTCTTCACTACCGTCCCTATGAGTCTTCCATTCTTTTATTCTCTTTTCATCCCTCCTTCCCTTTTGTCTCTCTGTCTTTTTCCTTCTTTCTTTCTTTCTTTTCTTTTTCTTTCTTCTTTCTTTTCTTTCGCTCCTTTCTTTCTTTCCACAGTTCCTTTCGTTTTCTTTCTTTCTTTTTTTTTTTATGCTCTGTCTTTTATGATTGTTCTGTCTGTCTGACTTTCTTCCGCCTTTCTCTCTTTCATTATTCATTCCGTCTATTCTTTCTCCTTTCCCTCTGTATTTTTTCTCCATTTCTTTCTCTCTTTCCGTCTTTCCTTGTTTCTTTCTGTTTTTCGTTCTTTCTTCTTTTGCCGTTTAGTTCTTCTTCTTCCCCCCCCCCCCCCCCCCCCCCCCCCCCCTCTCCTTGCTTCTCATGTTTTCTTCTTTTTTTTTTCATTTCTTTTTTTAGCTTCATTTTTCTTCCGCTCTTCCTCTAGTCTGACTCTAAAATTCTGTCTTCGTTCCTTCTGTCTTTTTGTCCTTCTGGTTTTTTTTTTCTTTTTTTTTTTTGTTTTTCTTCTTTTCTTTATGCCTTCCCTCACGTCTTCTTACGTTATTGCTGTCCTTTCCCCCCCTTATTTACTTTGTTTGTCTTTTTCTTTTTCAGTTGGCTCATCTGTAAATTCTTTTTTCCTTTCTGTCTGTCTGTCTGTCTGTCTTCATTCTATCTATCTATCAATCTGTCTGTCTGTCTATCTATCTATCTATCTATCTATCTATCTATCTATCTATCTATCTATCTATCTGTCTATCTATCTATCTATCAAGCTAGCTAACCAGCTATCTCTCCATCTACCTGTCTGTCTATCTGTCTGCGTCTGTCTATTTATCTATCTCTCGATTAATTGATCAGTCGATCTATCCACAATTCATGATCGACAGAAGGAACAGCTGCCTGCCTGCATGACTGAGTCTGTCTTTCCATCTACTTGCCTGTCTTCTCGTCTGTATACCTGATAGTCCTTTTCTTCTTCTTAAAAATCAGCTTTACATATGTATTCCGTCTACCCAACCCCACCCTCTCCCCTCCCCGAGAGGGCTGTATCTGTTCCTTCTGGTTAGAAGTAAAGGTAAGTAAAAAGACAGAGGAAAGGGAGATAATCACAGCCAAAATCCCGCGCGCGGAAAATCCTCTTCCATTAAGTCAACAGAATTCCAGAGAGGCAGGAAAGAAAACGATTAAAACAAACGAACAAACCAACAAACAAACAAACAAAAAAACCCACAAACAAACGAGCAAACAACAAAACAAATATGCAAACTTACAAAACGTTCTTACCCAGGAAACATGCAATATTCGGCTCATTCACGAGTCTATGCCAAGCCAGAGCAAAGAAGGAGAATAATAAGGAAACAAATACAATGAAAGGATGACAACTCACTCTGGGGGATATACCCACCAGAGATGATATGGAAGACAAGAGTGGACGGGGTGAGGGGTGGTGGTGGTGGTGGTGGCGAGGTCTGTCTGACACGGGTTCCACCCGAACGGCAACATGGGAAGGGTAGGCAGCAGAAATGGAATTTCATGATTGATACCTGTGAGAATTAAACCCACAATCTCTGACTGCGACTAGAGCGCTTTCCCATCGATATTCAGGCACTTTGTTTTTGGCCCAGACAGGTAGCCCAGTGTTTAAGATATTTCACCGCGTTGAAACGGAACGTTATGCTTCAGAAATGAACATTAAATTGCGACAGTACGTTACAGTTCAGAACGATGGTTGTATTGTACCAGAATATTCTGCTTGAAAGTGAACATTGCGTTGTAACAGAAAATTGTGCTGTTTGATGAACACTCTATATTGTAACAGTATGTTTTGCTGTAGGAAGAACACTGTATTTTGACAGAGCGTTGCATTGTGGGATGAACGTTACGTTGTAACCGGACGTTGTGCGGTAGAGGGAAAACTTCATTGCGTTGTAACAGAACCTTACTGTTTAGGACGAACATTGCATTGCAACAGAGAATCATAGAGTGAGATAAACACTGCTTTATAACAGATTGTTATGATGTAGGGTGAACATTGCATTGTTGTAACAGAATGTTGTGCTTTAGGATGAACATTGCATTGTTGTAACAGAATGTTGTGCTTTAGGATGAACATTGCATTGTTGGAACAGAATGTTGTGCTTTAGGATGAACATTGCATTGTTACATAACGTTGTGTTGTAAATCAACATTGCATTGTGAAAGAATATTGTAGGAGGAACATTGCACTAAACTGTAACAAGATGTCACGCGGAAGTATGAACACTGCATTATAACAGAACGTTATATCGTAGTATGAACACTGCATTGTAACAGAACGTTATATCGTAGTATGAACACTGCATTATAACAGAACGTTATATCGTAGTATGAACACTGCATTATAACAGAACGTTATATCGTAGTATGAACACTGCATTGTAACAGAACGTTATATCGTAGTATGAACACTGCATTGTAACAGAACGTTATATCGTAGTATGAACACTGCATTGTAACAGAACGTTATATCGTAGTATGAACACTGCATTGTAACAGAACGTTATATCGTAGTATGAACACTGCATTGTAACAGAACGTTATATCGTAGTATGAACACTGCATTGTAACAGAACGTTATAATCGTAGTATGAACACTGCATTGTAACAGAACGTTATATCGTAGTAT
>CM065717.1:64579212-64581712 GCA_033310375.1 Conus canariensis
GAGTTTGCGTCATAAATGTCACCATACGTTTCCCTCGTTAATGGCCAGACTTTTTCAAAGGCACGAAACAAGGCGAAAAAAGGGGGAGAAAAAAAAAAAAAAACCAAACCAAAAAACGAACGACCGCACAAACAGACTTTCGCACTCGCTCACTCACCCACTCTCTCTCTCTCTCTCCTCTCTCTCTCCTCTCTCTCTCTCTCTCTCTCTCTCTCTCTCTCTCTCTCAACACAAACAAACAAATAAACAAACAAAAAACTGTAATCGGATTGATTCCTTTCTATGTTTATTAATGTTCTCTCTTCATGCTTTCCTTGCTTGTTCTTCTGTCTTGTTTCTTCTTTCTTTGCTGATGTTAACATGTACATCTCTGTGAAGCTCTGTGCACAAACGTTTTGAGCTCACGACAATGGCAAAACTGTTGGTACACTTGGCGCCTTTTCTTGTTCCTCGTTTTCTTAATTAAGAGTTAACGAAATGTTAGCTACTTGAAGCTTTCTGTTGAAAGAGCTGAAATGGTGGGTTGACTTTTTGAAAAAAAAAAAAAAAGCATATTTGTGGCGGCATGTGCAACTGTGTACATCTCAAGTAATTGTGTTTGACATACTATGTAAAGAAATTTCGATTTGCCTTCGCACACAGCATTTAGACTATTTTTTGGGGGGGCCGGAATAGCCCAGTTGGTAGAGCACCGGACTCGTAATCCAAGGGTTGCGGGTTCGAATCTCCGCAGGCCCGTTTCGGTACAGGGGGATTTTTCCCTCGGAGTTAACATTGGTTCTGACTCCATTTCCCATACAGTCCTTCGAATGAGACTATAAACCGAAGTTTCGTGTGTGAACGCACGCATAACATCTTGCATACATGTAAAATCCCATCACCAACTTTCGGAAGAGAAGGCCAGTTTGGCCGTTGGTATGGATGACACGTTACACATAGCGTGCACCTTCCCCGAAGATGGAGTATGGCTGCCTCAATGGCGGGATTAAAAAAAACGGTCATGCACAAAAAAAAACTCCACTCCCTTCGTTAGGCAGATGGGATTAATACTTGCCTCTCTATACAGGGAGTGTCCGCAGGAGTATCAGCCCGCGTACGCAGAAGAAGAGAAGAAGAAGACTATTTTTCATCGTCTTGTTTTACGTACTATTTAGTGTCTCTTATAACTGACTGGCATACTTCCTCAGCTAACGCTTGTTGCAGAGCTATTTACACAATCCCTAAGGTACATTTTTCGCTCACAACTAAGGAATAGGATTCCCAAACAAATGGTTGGTATCTTTTCCTTAAGCACCTCCTGTTTGTTGTCACTTCCTGTTTGTTGTCACTTCCTGTTTGTTGTCACTTCCTGTTCCCGTGAGGATGACTGTGAACCTGACTTCTTCATCCCCTTTTCACTAAATGAGCTAATCGTCAACGTCAACATGCGTAACTTAGTTTAACCATTAGCATCAATGACATGTACAATCATTACAGCTCTGCTTGAAATCTTCATCTTTGATTGAACAGTTTTTTTTTCTGAGTTCTTAGTTCTCTCTCTCTACCTCCGTTCCTACCCCCCTCTCTGTCTGTCTGTCTGTATGTATGTGTGTGTATGTATGTATGTGTTTATATATGTGCGTGTGTGCGAATGTACATATGTATGTATGTATGCATGATGTATGTATATATGTATGTATTTATGTCTTGTCTGTCTGTATATGTATGTATTTGTGTCTGTTTATGTCATCTGGCCTATACACATAATAAAGCTTAATATTCAGACCTAGGAACTTCAGTTAACTTTTTTTTTTACCATCTACACTCCGAAACCCAGCTCTGAGCGGTTTCAAACTAGTCTTAACTCGTCCGTCTTTTTACCAGAGAACAATCAAAACGACCGAAGCAACCTTCAGCATACCTTTGGCACATCCTAAACACTCGGCCTCAACACATTCTAACGACCATGAAAGTTCCTCCCGTACTTAACAGACGTCTGCCGCAACGCTTCGGTTGCCGCCCTGACTTTGAAGCGTTGCGGTAGACGACTGTAAAGTACAGGAGGAACTCTCATGGTCGCCAGAATGCGCTGTGGCCGAGTGGATAGTATGTGCAAATGGTATGCTGAAGGTCCCTGGTTCGAATTCCACGACTGACTTTAAGTACGCTGTTACCAAAATTGTTTCAATGGCTAAGCGGCTAGTTATGACTTTGAATCGCATGTCGCGTAGAGGAATGTTTCCGTTATACGTCTCATGCCCTTTAGTCTGCTTCGAATTTATTTGTGCTCCTCCTGTCTCCTAAACTGGCCCTGCTCCTTGGAATGTTTCCAGCCCAGCAAGGCTCACCCTCACCAGCCTGTCCGTCAGCACGGGAGATAACTCCAAGTCCTGCCGTATCTCCAGGTGGGCAGCCTCCAAGAGTTTGTCGGACCTCATGATCTCCATGCTTTTTCTTTCTTTTTTCTTCTCTCCACACACATGTTCTATTTCTTAAGCTCCCTCGCCGTCAACGGCTAGCG
>CM065717.1:64586712-64592963 GCA_033310375.1 Conus canariensis
CCCTGTGTCCCTTTTTCCCCATCCTCACCTCCTGACCTAGAAAAAAAAAAAAAACGACGACGCGACCGTGGAGTCTGCGCACGCGCGTACTTACGCTGGTTCTGAGAATGGCGATGTGATGTGTGCGGTCCGTGCCACGCTGCTCAACAGTGTCCTGGTTTTCAGTCCTGGGGTACTATTCACTGGGGGGAGGATGGCTAGGTTGCGGCGGACTTGATGGAACCACTGCTTTTCGGCCTGTCTGTCTGTCTATGCTATCGTCTGTCTGTCTGTATAGCTGGTTCGTTGTTAATTTGGGGGATGGGAGTGGGGTGGAAGTGTGTGCAAGTGTGCGGTGGGGGGTGGAGTGAGGTGGCTGAAGAGAGAGAGAGAGAGAGAGAGAGAGAGAGAGAGAGGGGGGGGAGGAGGAGGGGAGGGGAAAGATTATGGAGAGTAAGCAGAAGAATTATGTTTTTTCCCATCGTTATGGTGATAATCTATCTTTAATGTTGCCTTTTTTATTTTATATTTATCACCTTGCTTTTATTTTAATTGGTATCATCCAGTTCAGATGGAGAGCGCGGACACACACACACACACACACACACACACACACACACACACACACACACACACACACACACACACACGCACGCACGCAGCGATGCGCGGGGGTGGGGGTGGAGGGGGGGGGGCGGGCGCGCGAACAATCATAAATGCTAATTTTGACAGTTTTTTTCAGCTGTCATCATGCTTGTCACTCGCTTCCTCATTGCTCGTCTCCGTCGTCTGTCAAAGGTTCCTGCGCTGGAGTATCAAAGAATGCAGCAAGGAGAACTGACAGTTCCAAGACCTGTCTATCAGGTAATAACGGAGAGCAAACAAAACAACACGGCCAGACACACACACACACACACACACACACACACACACACCACACACAATGCACGCACGCACGCACGCACGCACGCACACACGCACGCACGTACGCACGCACGCACGGACGCACGCACACACGCGCGCACGCACGCACGCACGCACGCACGCACACATATCCACACCTGAACCGTGTAGGCTGTTCTTGGCACTGTGAAAGCGTTTCTTCCTCTTCTTTCCTACCCGCCCTTCCTTCGGTAATGTTTTCATCATGGGCAGTAAAACAGTTTTCCACCTTGTTCTTCCTTTCTTTCTTTTTTAATTATCTTCTTTTATTCTTTCTTCCTTTCTGTCCTTCATTCTTTCCTTTTTTCCATTGATTTATTGATTCTGTCTCTAATAATTTGATTGTCATATTTTCTGTCTTTCATTTATTCGTTCTTTCTGTCTTTCTTTGTCTGTGTCTTTTTCCTTCTTTTATTCGTTCTTAGTTCCTTTATTTCTATTATTTTTTTTTTTTCTGTCTGTTTTGTCTTTTCTTTGTTAGTTTGTTTCTTCCTTTAGTTCTCTCTCTCTCTCTCTCTCTCTCTCTCTCTCTCTCTCCTCTCTCCTCTCTCTCTCTGTCTCTCTCTCTTTCTTTCTTTCATTTCCTTCTTTCTCTCTTTCTGTCATTCATTCATTCGTTTCTCATTTCTATCGTTTCTATCTTTTTTTTTAATTCTTTCTTTCCTTTCTCTACCATTCTCCCCACCACCACCACCATTTTTTTTCATAGCCCCCCCCCCCCCCCCCCTTTCATCTTTCTGCCATTGTTTCTTTCTTCCTTTCTGTTATCTAGGGTTTCTTTCATCGTTTCTTTCTCTCATTCTTTCTTTCTAGCGCTCTTTCCTTTCTTTCTTCTCCTGGTTTTTCTACATTTTTTTGTTGTCCTTTTATATCTTTTCCCCCTTGGGTCTGTATCTGGTCACAGTGGTGGAGTTCAGTCATGCTCTGAATGCAGCCCCCCCCCCCCCCCCCCCCCAGGACTAGGTAGTGTTCTTTACATCCTTTTGTTTTCTTTCTGTATGTCTTTGTCTTTCTTTCCATCATTCTTTCTTTCCTTCTTTCTTCCTATAATTTTTTTTTTCTTTCTGTATGTCTTTGTCTTTCTTTCCGTCATTCTTTCTTTCCTTCTTTCTTCCTATCATTCTTTCTTCTCTTTCTTTCTATAATTTTTTTTCTTTCTGTCTATCCATTTTCCTTTCTTTCCATCATCCATTCTCTCTTCGAATGTATCGTTCTTTACTTCCTTTCTATCTGTCTATTTGTGTTTCTCCATCTTTCTTTTTCTCCTTTCTTCCATTTTTCTTTTGTGTGTGTGTGTGTGTGTGTGTGTGTGTGTGTGTGTGTGTGTGTGTGTGTGTGTGTGTGTGTGTGTGTGTGTGTGTCTCTCTCTCTCTCTCTCTCTCTCATGCTTTGTAAAGAAGAGTTAGACGGATGAGGGAAACAGGAGACAGTGGAAACGGGCGGCGGAAGGGTAGACGGAGGAAGAAAAAGTTTGATAACAGCAATTGAAAAAAAAAAAAAAAAAAAAAGAAAAAAAAAAAAAAAACATTAACACGTAAGACCTCACTCCCCCCTCCTCTTCCTCCCCCATGTCCCTTTCCCCATCCTCATCTCCTGACCTAGAAAAAAAAAACAAAAAACCGACGACGTGACCGTGGAGTCTGCGCACGCGCATACTTACGCTGGTTCTGAGAATGGTGATGTGATGTGTGCGGTCCGTGCCACGCTGTTCAACAGTGTCCTGGTTTTCAGTCCTGGGGTACTATTCACTGGGGGGGAGGATGGCTAGGTTGCGGCGGACTTGATGGAACCACTGCTTTTCGGCCTGTCTGTCTGTCTACGCTAACGTCTGTCTGTCTGTATAGCTGGTTCGTTGTTAATTTGGGGAATGGGAGTGGGCTGAAAGTGTGCGCAAGTGGGGGGAAGAGGCGGCTGGAGGGAGGGGGGGGGAGAGAGAGAGAGGGAGAGAGAGGGAAAGAGGGGGAGAGAGAGATGCGGAGGGGGAGAGACACAGAGAGGGAGAGAGAGAGGGGAAGAGAGGGAGAGAGAGAGATGGGGGGAGAGAGGAGAGAGAGAGAGAGAGAGAGAGAGAGAGAGAGAGAGGATGGGGGAGATGAGGGGAGAGATTACGGGGAGTAAGCAGAAGAATTATGTTTTTTTTCCCATCGTTGTGGTGATAATCTATCTTTAATGTTGCCTTTTTGATTTTATGTTTATCACCTTGCTTTTATATTAGTCTGGTATCATTCAGTTCAGATGGAGAGCGCGGACACACACACACACACACACACACACACACACACACACACACACACACACACACACACACACACATCACACACACACACACACATTCACACACTCACACACACACATGCGTGCGAGCGTGCACACACACCCACACACACACACATACACACACACATACACACACACACACATACACACACACACACACACACACTCACACACCACACACACAACACACACACACACACACACAACACACACACACACACTCACACACACACACACCACACACACACACACACACACACACTCACACACACACACACACACATCACACACCACACACACACAGCTGCAACACTCACACACCACACCACCACACCCACCCACACACCACACACACACACACACACACACACACACACACACACACACACACACACACACACACACACACACACACACTCGCTTAATCATGCACTCACTGCACTTTTCAAAAAAAAATCTTCGTTGTAATGTTTGACAGATATGTTTCTTTCTTTTTTCTTTTCTCCTGTTGTTTTCTGTCTTTCCAAAATCCCCTCTTTCCATTGTTTGCCAAAGCTTCTCCCCCCCCCTCCCCCCCCCTCCCCAGAGCTCCCGTTCCGTCCATCCAGCTCCTCCTCCCTCCTCTCCCCTATCCCCCTGAGTTCTTCCTCCCACAACCCCTCCCCCACCCCTTCCTCCCACCCTCCATGAACGCCGCAATATAAAGCACACACATTCTGAGAAAAAAAATTATAAGGGCTTAACACAAAACCCAGGACAAGTTCAAGTAGAGTTTTCAATCCTTTCGTGATCAAATCCATTATTCATTTCTTTGCCCACGCAACACGTTTTTTTTTTCTCCACTTTTTGTAGGAAGAGGAAGAAATTCAGAGGAGCGGATTGGAGGGGGGTGGGGGGTGGGGGGTTGGGGGGGGCCTTGGATTAGGCAAGGATAGTCAATTGAAAGAGAGTTATAGAAATCAAGTGAACGGCAATATTGCCTCCTGCAGTCTCGTAGACGTTTGAAAATTTGGCTAGCCGCTTAACACGACACGTATATGAATATAATTCTATAGAAGCAATAGGATAAAACTTCTAGGGAGAACTTGACACAAGGTCTTCAGAGAAGAACCCTTACCCCCACCCCACCCCTTCAGACAAGTATTTACGCGCTGAACTTCATACCCTTCCAGGGGGCTGGACTGTGTCCAGGTCATGACTCCCACCTGTCCTTCTGCCGTCAGACGGGTTTTTGTTGTTGTTTTGTTTAACTTTCTGGCGGTGCCGGGATTCGAACCAGCAACTTTTGGATGGGTGGGCGTCTCAAAGCGTTGCCGTTTTGCACGGATTGCTATGGGACACTTGTTCTAAGTTAAGAAAGTTGAGCCTAATGATATTTTGTTTTGTTCCTGCTTGATCCGATCCAGTTGGAACTCTTTTCAGCGACCTATGCTATTGCCTTCAGAGTCCTGGTCCTCTTCTTGCCAGAAACCCTGAGCTGTTTCATGAGGTCACAGGCTGATGAGCCTACAAAGCCGCTGGCTCCACCTTCTTTGGCGAGGACTTTGGCTTGGAGGCCAGGTTCTCTCAAGCTGCTGGCTACACTGGCATACTTTCCAGTCTTGCAGACCACAACGAAATTGTCAAAGCTGTTCCACAATACATCCGTAGATATAGATATATGCAAACTAAGAAGACCAAAAAAACAAAACAAAAAACAACCCACCTCAAAATATGAAAGACTCTGTGTCGTTCAGCTTCTGTCTGCTTGCTGTCCACGTTGTCCTCAGTTCAAAGGAGATAAATTTTTTTTTTTTTTTTTATTGGCTAACGTTTAATTGTGCATCAACATTATTTTCCCTCCGTGTACTATGAAAAGTGATGGCTTCTTACGGTGAACAGACTGGAATTGTCACTCATTTGACATTTTAAAGTTAATCTCGCTCTCCTGGTTTAGGGCAGCATACAACATAACACTTTGACAGAGGCTGACCAACAACAACATGTCTTCCCCGCTTAGGACAAGCTACCCACACATGATTAGGACACGTTCGTCTGTGATTCTAAGCAAGTTCTCCCAGTTAAGGACAGATTCGCCATATGAAATTAAGACCGAGAAGCTGACCTTTGTTCTGAACAATGTCTCCCGGCTTAGAACAGGCCATCCGCACAGGACGTGACATACGTTTGTCTGTGGTTCTAAAACGCTCTCCTAGTTTAGGACAAATTCACCATACAAGAGTCTGATGGACGTTGACCTATGTCCTAAACACAATCTACCAGCTTAGGATAGACTACCCATAGAAGATTATGAAAGACGTTTGCCTGTGAAGAAGACGAAAAAATAGAAGTCACATAACACCCATAAGATAATGGCAATATTTCGGTTTATTTTAACCTTTCTCAAGCCACACTGGCCAACTGACCTTTGTCTGTGGTTCTTAACACGCTTTTCCATTGTTGACAGATCCACTGCATAAGACTATGACAGCCGTTGGCCAATGGGATCCAGACAGTCTGTCTCAGTTTAAGACAAGCTGCTCATGTCAACGTGAAAGACGATGTTGAAGATGAATTCATGCTTGCAGTCCATCCACTCTGAGAAAACTGGTGAAAGCTTGACCGAAATGGTTTTGCCTCTGTTAGCATTACTCTCCTATTTCTCTCTCTCTTATTAGACACACACACACACACACACACACACACACACACACACACACACACACACACACACACACACAGCCATACATACAAATGCATTAACTACGCAAACGCAAGTACTTACACATACACGCCACAGACACACATATACATTCATTCTCATTCCCGTGACCTAAGTGGTCGTAGGGGGGGACATAAGAGATGACTCCGTCAATCTTCTCCATCGCGGCCTGTCCTCTGCTTCTTGCAGGAGTTGTGGCAGCCTGAGGTTTGTCCATTCCATCAAGTTCTCCGACCAGCTCTTTCTGTGTCTGCCTCTGCGCTTTCCTTCTTCAAGCGCGCCTTGTAGGATGGTCTTTGCCAGCAAGTTGTGTCGTGTCACATGGCCAAACCACATCAGTTTTCTCCTCTTG
>CM065717.1:64593063-64605563 GCA_033310375.1 Conus canariensis
ACGCACATACACATAAACGCACGCAGACAAGCACACACATTCACACATACACACACTCAATTACACACACACACACACACACACACACCACACACACACACACACGCACGCACGCACGCACGCACGCACGCACCCACACACACAAATACACACACACACACACACACACACACACACACACACACACACACACACACACACACTCACACACTAAGTGGAATCGACAATATAATGAATACCTGGGGAATACAGTTCTGCAATGACGCGCGTGCGCTCACATGTTCTGTGTGTAAGGTGAGGTGTGGAAAGGGGACGTCCATGCATGTGTGTGTGTGTGTGTGTGTGTGTGTGTGTGTGTGTGTGTGTGTGTGTGTGGTGCAATGTGTGTGTGTGTGTGTGTGTGTGTGTGTGTGTGTGTGTGTGTGTGTGTGCGTGTGTGTGTGCTTGTCTGCGTGCGTTTGTGTGTATGTGCGTGCGTGCGTGCGTGCGTGCATGCGTGCGTGTGTGTGTGTGTATGTGTGTGTGTAATTGTGTGTGTGTGTGTGTGTGTGTGTGTGTGTGTGTGTGTGCGCGCGTGATTGTGTGTGTGTATGCGTGTGTGTGTGTGTGTGTGTGTGTGTGTGTGTGTGCGTGCGTGCGTGGGTGTGTGCGTGTGTGTGCATGCGTGCATGCGCGTGTGTCTGTTTGTGTATATGTGGTTTGTGTGTGTGTGTTTGTGCATGCTTTTGTTGTGTGTGTGGTGTGTGTGTGTGTGTGTGTGTGTGTGTGTGTGTGTGTGTGTGTGTGTGTGTGTGTGTTTTGAATGTATGCGTCAGTGCTTTTGCACTTTTAAACGTGAATTTAATCCTTTCATCCCATTTGAGGCATGGGGAATAATAAATCAGGACAGCGACAACATGGACACTTTGTTGTGAATTAAATCCAATGACGATCTCTTCTGAAGAAATGAACACGAAAGAAACATGTTACAGCCTCCCCATTTTCTTTGTTTGTGTTGTGTGTGCTAAGTATTTCAGTGATGGCTTTAGTGTTTGTGTTGTGTGTGCTAAGTATTTCAGTGATGGCTTTAGTGTTTGTGTTGTGTGTGCTAAGTATTTCAGTGAAGGCTTTAGTGTTTGTGTTGTGTGTGCTAAGCATTTCAGTGAAGGCTTTAGTGTTTATGTTGTGTGTGCTAAGCATTTCAGTGAAGGCTTTAGTGTTTGTGTTGTGTGTGCTAAGTATTTCAGTGAAGGCTTTAGTGTTTGTGTTGTGTGTGCTAAGTATTTCAGTGAAGGCTTTATTTGTAGCCTAACAGTAGACTCTGTAGCAAGGTCACTATAATCCAAAATGAACTGACGATGACTATCCATCTTTTTTTTCTTCTCCAAAGTGTCCGTCATATTTGTCAAGGGAGCCGCCAGCCAAAATTGAGAAGAAGCGCACACGACAGGCGTGCTGAAGCGTTCTGGGACTGGATGGAAACTGACAAAATCACACTTTTTTGTGTGTGTGACTTCAAATCAGAATGTACAGACAGAGTGAACAGTGAATGATGCTCAGTACCACCACCACCACCACTGACACTAGTGATGGCAGGGCAGACCAATCTTATTGGAGTTTCTACAGGGTTGTACATGGCAGGACAGACCAATCTTATTGGAGTTTCTACAGGGTTGTACATGGCAGCACAGACCAATCTTATTGGAGTTTCTACAGGGTTGTGACTTCGAATCAGAATGTACAGAGTGAACAGTGAATGATGCACAGTACCACCACCACCACTGACACTAGTGATGGCAGCACAGGCCAATCTTATTGGTACATGTATTACATTGTCCATGATTTTAGAATTTACTCTAGCATTTTCGAGCTGAAGAAAATATTTCGTGTTTTTCTCCCCTTCCTCTATCCATTTTGTGCGTGCACGTGCTTGTGCTGCTCGGGCTTCGAGTTGTTCTGCTACCTCCAACTGTATCTTTATTTGTTCTCTTTCAGCGAGAGTAGTAAGAGACTGGGGTAGGAGGCTAGCCTAGTTTTTAACACATCTAGCCGTGAATAGAGTTTAATTCATTCATTTTTTTCTTAACATATTCTTATGTTTACTGTAATTTACAGTAACATCTTTGATTTTCAATTTTAAAAGCTCCCA
Organism: Conus canariensis; assembly: GCA_033310375.1. Taxonomy (NCBI): domain Eukaryota; kingdom Metazoa; phylum Mollusca; class Gastropoda; order Neogastropoda; family Conidae; genus Conus; species Conus canariensis. Next base: position 64,595,192 of record CM065717.1, read on the forward strand.
TTCTAACTGAAAGTCTGCCTCATCTGTCAGATCAGCCACAAAATTTTCAATTAATCCATTCATTTCAGTTACATAAACTGTATTTTCTAGTAATTAACTGTTCATCTTCCAGGCTCCTGTTCGTGATCATTAAATCTAATCAAGATAAGACAACCTCTATGATCGGATGATGATACAGAGTGTATATCATTCTCCATTATTTTCTCAAATATATTCTGACATCCTAGAATATAGTCAAGCCTTCTAGCAATGAACGGATGACTCTTACTCCACGTTAATTCTTTTTCTTCCGGATGAGACAACCTCCAGACATCGTACAAATCACAGTTATTCACCAGAAAGTTAAAGTGAACAACAACATTATCATCGTGCGGGTTGCCTGCAACTACATCCAGTTCATTACTCAAAACACAGTTGAAAACTCCACAGACAACTAAATCTTCGACATTAACATTCGTTTTAATCTTATCAGTTATTTCCTCAGAAAATAGTAACTTTTCATGTGGCAGGATAGGAGCATACGCATATAATATGGCAAGATTTTTGCCTGCTATATTAACACTAATAGGTAATATTCTATCGGAGGAGTAGATAATGTTATATATAGCGTTCAGTCCTTTCCGTAACAAAATCACCTGACCACCACTATGGGAGTTCTTTGCACTGAATAAAGCTTCCCCTCCCCATTCTTTTCTCCATTCATCTATCACATTATGAGTACAATGAGTCTCCTGAAGACAAATAACATAATATTTTCTTTGCTTAAAAAAAGGAAATAAACTTTTTCTTTTAATTTTAGAGCGTAAACACCGCACATTCAGGGAAAACAAACGTAAATTGTAATCGCAAGCCATAATCCGAAGTCCAGGGACGTAGCGAAAGATCGTGATGCTTGCAACAACCTGCAATAATCGTCATTCTTCAGGTCGGCACGGGTTTGCGCTTAGCAGAATTTTCGTCACGTCTGTCACGTTTGGCGGCCCCCTCACGTCACCTGAAGGAGGGGAGTCCCCAATCTCAGCGCGCGAACGTTTTGGGGTCAAACTCGCTGATCGTCGCTCTCCTGTACAATCACGCTTTGACTGAGCAGCCGTGTTACGGCATACTTCGTCACCCCTGCACACTCTGTCGCTGGCGACAAACTGTGCTGCATGCTTTGTCGCCGACGACAAAGTGTGCTGCACAGTTGTCGTCCCGGCCATGAAAAATATCGACAAGTTTGCACACTATGTCGCCCCTTGCACACTTTGTCGTCACTTTTCATATGTGATATTGCTGCACACTTTGTCGCCCCTTGAAAGAAGAAACTTCAGATCTGGTCAATTGTACATATTGGACTTAGACTAATTGGTTTTGTTTTTGTAATCCCAGTTATAAGACCGTACTTTACAATCAAAATGGAAACATTCTTTCTGTGTGTGTGTGTGTGTGTGTGTGTGTGTGTGTGTGTGTGTGTGTGCGCGCGCGCGCGCGCGTGTGCGTGCATGTGTGCGTGTGTGTGTGAGTGAGTGTGTGTGTGTGTGTGTGTGTGTGTGTGTGTGTGAGTGTCTGTGTCTATGTGTGTGTGTGTGTGGTGTGTGTGTGTGTGTGTGTGTGTGTGTGCGTGTGTGTCTATCTGTATGCGTGTGTGTAAAACATATGTCCCACGCGCTGCAGACGAAACAACTGGAATGATCTTCTCTGAAACGTAGGACATTTGTTAATATGAGTCAAGGATGATGCCGACATTTTTTTGATTTTATCTATTACTTATTTCTTACAGAATAACCGTTAATATGGTTATAACGGCCAATAACTGTTTTTTTCTTCTTTACCAAATATCTCAGAAACTGCTTGACCAATTTTAAAGCGGTTTGGATGAATTTGTGTCAAATCAAGGCCTTCCTTCAGATAATGGGATATAATTGTGACAATTCTTTAAGTAACTGTTAAAAACCGTGGAAATATCAGGAAAATAAATTTCAGTCTTTTCACAGAAAACTGATTGTTCTGAAAATTGGTAGGTATGTTAAATATGGGTGAAGGCCGATGCCGACATTATATTTTTCTACGATCTTCACCGGCTTCCGCCATGACGACCATAATTTTTTTTCTCTTCTTTATTGAATGTCTTAGAATCTACTTGACTGATTTTTAAGCGGTTTTTGAGAGGTTGTGGCAAAGCAAAGAGCTCTTGCTACAAACATGGATATGGGCCTATATTTGTGACCGTTAGAAAAACGTTGCCATTCAAGATAAACTGGGAGTACAATTATATGATTTGCATCTTATTATAATTACTTCCATTATCATCGGTCTGTTTCCCTCTATTTCATTAAGTACCTATTTTGACAGATTTACAACAACCAAAAAAAGTCACATTTCGTGATAAATCTGAGTTTTCGTGTGTGCAGTGTTTGTCGTTGGCAAGCGTGTCGTCAAATCGAAAGCGTTATCGTCAAATCGAAAATCAAAGTGTTCTAAAAGATAACACAGTACACATGCAATCTGCAAGTGTACTTTCTGGATTTTTTCCCCAGGTCTTTGATTCTCCATTTACACAATCAGAGTTCACTTTTGTTCGTCCTTGACCAGATCCAGCTTGAACACCTCTCTGCCGCTTCTGCCATTGCTTTCAGGGCTCTGGTTTTTCCCCTCCTTGCAATTGAGAGCTGTTTCATGAGGTTGTATGCAGACGTTCCTACAAACCCCCTAGCTCTAATTTCTGCAGTGAGGACTTTGACCTGATAGCCTTCTCTCCTCAGGCTGTTTGCCAGATTAGCATACTTTTCAGTCTTGTAGATTTGAGCTGCCTCCATTCTGTTCTCATATGGCACCGTGAGCTCGATCGTGATCAGCTGCTTGGTTGACTGAGAGTGGACTACTATGTCTGGTCTCATGCCACTCTTGCTGGTGATCTCTGAGTGACTCTTCCATTCTGGGAGGTCTGCAGTGCACTCCCAGTCATCTGTCCCGCCCAGCAGACTCTGCCTGCATGTTCCGACTGGCACAGTTGTTCTTGGCCATGATTTGCTGCCTCCTGCCGTGAAGAATGTTGCGGGTGCTTTTGGAGTCCTGATTTTCCCTTTTGTGGTGTTGGTACTAGCACAGACTGCTTGTACAATCTCTTTGAGCACTTGGTTGTGCCTCCATGTGTACCTTCCTTGAGCCAGGACTACTTTACATGAGCTTAGGACATGCTCCACTGTTTGTTTTTCATGGCAGAGGGGCATGCAGGATAGTCTGTTTTTCCCCACTTCACCAGGTTTGCATTTGAGGGCAGAAGGTCATATACAGATCTGAGAATGAAGCTGATCCGGAGAGGGGCCATGTGCCACATGTCATTCCAAGTGTGAATTCTTTAGAGTGCATTCTCCCACGTTGTCCATTGCCCTTGCTGGCTCTGCTGGACTGCTTTTTGGAGTTTGTGTTTGTCTTCTTCTTTTCTCATCTCCTGAATCATCATGTCTCTTTCGGCTTTTCCTTTGGCCTTTGACCACCATTCAGTTTTGGTCAACACCAGACCTTGCCTGTTGGTCTGTGTGTGTCCTGTTATTTCTCTGATCTTGAGACTCTTTTGCAGAATCCATCGCCTCTTGAACTTTCCATTTTCTGTCTGTCTTCAGCTGGGGCTTGATTGCTTCTACCACCTTGTCTCCTGCGTATGCTTTGAAGTCTGATCTTCCCTGCTTTGTATTCCTCCAGGATGGATTTCAGTGGTAGTTTCAGCTTTGCTTGGCGACAGTACAGCGCTATGTCAGTCAGACAGGGTGGGACACCAAGCCATTTCCTTGTGAGCTTGTTGAGTTTGGCTTCCATTGCCTCCACTATGCTGGTGCAGATGTCGTATATCATCAGAGGCCATAGGAGCTTTGGTATCAGCGTGAACTGCAGACACCAGACCTTGTATTTGCCAGGGAGCCCACACTGGTCAATGGTCTCCAAACCTTCTTCCGACGTCTGTTTGGTTTCTTTTGCTCTTTGTGTGTCTTTCAGGGTATCATCATACCATCTTCCAAGGCTCTTGACTGGCTCTTCTGTGACTGTTGGAATGGCCTGGTTGGCAACACTGAAGACCACAGATTCGGCCACTTTTCCTTTCCTCAGTGAGAGACTCCGTGATTTCTTTGGCTTGAACTTCATTCTGGATGAGGCAACTATGTCGTCCAGCCTTCCAGCACATGGACGTGTCTCGTCTTCTCTGGATGAAATCACTGTAGTGTCATCCATGAAGGCCTTGAGAGGGGGTATCTTGTATCCATCGCCAAGGTCTGTTTGTTTTGCGTTGCTTGTTGCTGCTTTCAAGATGACTTCAGCTGCCAACATGAACAGTATTGGGGAAATTGCTCAGCCCATTGCAATGTCCACTTCCAAGTTGATCCAATCTGTTGTGTACTCCTTGGTAGAGAACCGCATTGAGAAGCCATTGAAGTACGTCTTGAGCATGTCGCGGATGTTCTTTGGCACATGGTACATCTCAAGAGCCAACTGTATTATCTCATGGGGAACTGATCCATATGCGTTTGCCAGATCAAGCCACACACGTCCAGGTCTCTCTTTTCTGTTTTTGCTCTTTGGATTGCATCCCAGATCATTGTGGCGTGTTCTACATATCCAGCCACGCCTGGGATGCCACCTTTGTGGACTGACACATCCAAGTATTTGTTTTCCATGAGGTACTTGGTCAGCCTTGCTGCCATGACAGAGAAGAAGATTTTCTCTTCGACGTTCAGTAGTGATATTGGCCTGAGCTGGCTAATATCACTTGAGGTTTGCTCTTTGGGGATGTACACACCATCTGGCATCATCCACTGGCCGCTGATCTTCTGGTTTCTCCAAACTGCTCGCAGCAGCCTGTGGAGCCACTCCAGCACCTTGGGACATTTCTTGTAAAGCTGGTAAGGTATTCCGTTTAGGCTTGGCGCTGGTGATGATTTGGCTCTGGCTTTGTCGACCACCTTCTTGATTTCCGCCAACGTTGGTGGCTTGTCATTGAACTGTTCCTCAGGGTTGGTTGGCCACACCAGACCTTGACTGTCGAGTGGTGCTTTGCTCTGTGAGTCAGAGTATGTTTTCCTCAGGCGCTGCTCAAGAACTCCTTTGTCCACACTTAGGGTTCCAGATTTCGGCTGCTCAAACAGTGTTCTGGCAAACTGGAAGGCGTCTCTGAAGAAGCGCTCTTGGGTCTTCTTCTTTTTGCTCTTCCTCTTCCTCGCAGATTCCGCTTTGCTGATGGCGCTGTGTTTTGCTTTCAGGTCTTTCCAGAGTTTTTCCAAGCCTTGTTTTTCAGCTGGCAGTGCGGTATTCATTTGCTTCTTGAGGTTTTTCTTCTGGACCCTGATCTTGTCCATCCCTTCTTGGTGTCTGGATTTCTTTGGAGGTGTTTTCTCTTTGGGTAGTTTTGCTCCATAGGCGTCTCGACATGTGGCATACACAATGTCCCAATATGTGGCTAGTTTGTGTTCCAGGGTGCTTTTCCCTATCAGTGCATCGAGTTTTTGGACGATTTTTGCATCCAGTTTCTCGCAATCTTCAGTTTCGTTTGCTCGTGGCAGGTTGAGTTTCAGGCGCCTGGCATCGAGGGCCAGTGCAAATTTCTCATCCGAACCAACAGCGTGGATGTCCTTGGCACTGTGGTTTAAATCCTGGCCTAGGTCTTCCGACGTCTTATCTGCTGATGCAATGCGCTGCTGCTCAATCAGATGAGTCTTCACACATCCCATCTTTGTTCTGTGGATCTTCATGCCACGGGTGGTAGCGAAACGCTTTCCACAGACACATGGATATTCCACTTGGTCCATGTTCATAGTCCGTTTGGGATTTGCAGTCGTGATTGGTTGAGCACCGATGGATTCATCATTCTCTCCCCCTTTCGGTGAATCCTGAGAGCATCTTTTCCTTTTGTTCTTAGTAGCCACATGTTGAAGGCAAAGTGGGGAGCCAGCCCACAGAGCCCTTGGTTCTGGTCTTTCCCAGTGTCCCCCGGTCTTTCCCGGGCGTCCTCCGGCCTATTCCCGGAAGTCAATGGTTTACCCATGTATCAGTAGAAAGAAACTCGTGGAGAGCGTGGCAGCAGAGAGTCCTTAGAAGAGAAGCCCCCTTCAAGCAAATGTTTCGGCCCTTCTCTCCTGACGCTCTAGGGGGGTTGGGCCACACCTGGTTCATGACTCCGGATGTCCCTCTGCTGCCCCTTTTTTCCATCTTGGGTTGAGTCATGGCTGGGATTCGAACCCATGACCTCTGGACATGCTCATTTTAAGGATTGTCCACTTAATGTCTCGCACTCTAACCACTGAGCCACTGGGGCACCAGATATTTGTAGGGAAAGTTAAGCCTTATGAAGTTCACTTTTGTTCCTCCTTGACCAGATCCAGCTTGAACACCTCTCTGCCGCTTCTGCCATTGCTTTCAGGGCTCTGGTTTTTTCCCTCCCTGCAATTGAGAGCTGTTTCATGTGGCTGTATGCAGACATTCCTACAAACCCCCTAGCTCTAATTTCTGCAGTGAGGACTTTGACATGATAGCCTTCTCTCCTCAGGCTGTTTGCCAGATTAGCATACTTTTCAGTCTTGTAGATTTGAGCTGCCTCCATTCTGTTCTCATATGGCACCGTGAGCTCGATCGTGATCAGCTGCTTGGTTGACTGAGAGTGGACTACTATGTCTGGTCTCATGCCACTCTTGCTGATCATCTCTGGGTGACTCCGCCATTCCGGGAGGTCTGCAGTGCACTCCCAGTCATCTGCCCCGCCCAGCAGACTCTGCCTGCATGTTCCGACTGGCACAGTTGTTCTTGGCCATGATTTGCTGCCTCCTGCCGTGAAGAATGTTGCGGGTGCTTTTGGAGTCCTGATTTTCCCTTTTGTGGTGTTGGTACTAGCACAGACTGCTTGTACAATCTCTTTGAGCACTTGGTTGTGCCTCCATGTGTACCTTCCTTGAGCCAGGCTACTTTACATGAGCTTAGGACATGCTCCACTGTTTAATTTTCATGGCAGAGGGGACATGCAGGATCGTCTGTTTTTCCCCACTTCACCAGGTTTGCATTTGAGGGCAGAAGGTCATATACAGATCTGAGAATGAAGCTGATCCTGAGAGGGGCCATGTGCCAAATGTCATTCCAAGTGTGAATTCTTTAGAGTGCATTCTCCCACGTTGTCCATTGCCCTTGCTGGCTCTGCTGGACTGCTTTTTGGAGTCCTTTTTGGTCTTCTTTTTTCTCATCTCCTGAATCATCATGTCTCTTTCGGCTTTTCCTTTGGCCTTTGACCACCATTCAGTTTTGGTCAACACCAGACCTTGTCTGTTGGTCTGTGTATGTCCTGTTATTTCTCTGATCTTGAGACTTTCTTTTGCAGAATCCATCGCCTCTTGAACTTTCCATTTTCTGCCTGTCTTCAGCTGGGGCTTGATTGCTTCTACCACCTTGTCTCCTGCGTATGCTTTGAAGTCTGATCTTCCCTGCTTTGTATTCCTCCAGGATGGATTTCAGTGGTAGTTTCAGCTTTGCTTGGCGACAGTACAGCGCTATGTCAGTCAGACAGGGTGGGACACCAAGCCATTTCCTTGTGAGCTTGTTGAGTTTGGCTTCCATTGCCTCCACTATGCTGGTGCAGATGTCGTATATCATCAGAGGCCATAGGAGCTTTGGTATCAGCATGAACTGCAGACACCAGACCTTGCATTTGCCAGGGAGCCCACACTGGTCAATGGTCTCCAAACCTTCTTCCGACGTCTGTTTGGTTTCTTTTGCTTTTGTGTGTCTTTCAGGGTATCATCATACCATCTTCCAAGGCTCTTGACTGGCTCTTCTGCGACTGTTGGAATGGCCTGGTTGGCAACACTGAAGACCACAGATTCGGCCACTTTTCCTTTCCTCAGTGAGAGACTCCGTGATTTCTTTGGCTTGAACTTCATTCTGGATGAGGCAACTATGTCGTCCAGCCTCTCCAGCACATGGCGTGTCTCGTCTTCTCTGGATGAAATCACTGTAGTGTCATCCATGAAGGCCTTGAGAGGGGGTATCTTGTATCCATCGCCAAGGTCTGTTTGTTTTGCGTTGCTTGTTGCTGCTTTCAAGATGACTTCCATTGCCAACACGAACAGTATTGGGGAAATTGCACAGCTCATTGCAATGCCCACTTCCAAGTTGATCCAATCTGTTGTGTACTCCTTGGTAGAGAACCGCATTGAGAAGCCATTGAAGTACTTCTTGAGCATGTCGCGGATGTTCTTTGGCACATGGTACATCTCAAGAGCCAGCTGTATCATCTCATGGGGCACAGATCCATATGCGTTTGCCAGATCAAGCCACACTACGTCCAGGTCTCTCTTTTCTGTTTTTGCTCTTTGGATTCACCACACCTGCCATTTTTTTAGAACGATCAGTTTTCTCTAAAATGAGTGGGATATATTTTCCTAGCATTTAGACGGTTTTTAATGTTGTTTAACAATCTACCACAATCATATCCCATTAGCTGAAGGAAGACAATGATTTGACACAAATTCGTCAAAACCACTTGACAATCGGTCAAGTATTTTTGAGATATTTGATAAAGGAGAACAAGATGCAGAGCATATAAACGTACTCCCAGTTTATCTTGAATACGCGTGAGATATTCCATAAAGAGGAAATACCGTTTCGGCCCGTTATAGCCGTTAGTAACGGATATTCTGGTAAACATCGGCCGTCATCTGTGACCCATAATGAACATACCTACACCTTTTCAGAGAGATCGGCCATGTACTTTCTGTGATATTCCATAAAGAAGAAAATTGTTATGGACCGTTATAGCCGTTAGTAACGGCTATAACGGTACAATAACACATCGGGCATGATCCGTGACCCATAATGAATATACCTACAAATTTTCAGAAAGATCGGCCAAGTACTTTCTAAGATATTCCATAAAGAAGAAAAACCGTTATGGCCGTTATAGCCGTTAGTAACGGCTAAACGGTAAAATAACACATTGGGCATGATCCTGACCCATAATGAACATACCTACAAATTCAGAAGTCGGCCATGTACTTCTGAGGTGTTCCATAAAAAGATAAACCGTTATAGCCGTTATGGCCGTTAGTAACGGTTACAACGGTAAAATAACACACCGGCATCATTCGTGACCCATAATGAACATACCTACAAATTTTCAGAAGGATCGGCCCAGTAGTTTTGTCTGGAGCGAGTGGAACACATTTTGACCACGGACGGACACACACACACACACACACACACACACACACACACACACACACACACACACACACACACACACACTCACACACCCACGCAGACAGCATTTCTTCGTTCCCATTCTAAAGTACTCCCTGTTCTATAAGAACTGGGAGTACAAAAACTGTTACTGACCATTATAGCCATTATTAACGGCTATTCTGTGAAAATATATGGTGGGCATCGGTGTCTTCCCATTTCGCCCCTTCCCACTTCTCCCCTTCCCAATTCGCCCCTAAATTATTCCCATTCTGCCCGTTCTCCATTTCGCCCCTTCCATCTTGTCACTTTGCCCCTTTCCCATTTCACCCCTTCTCATTTTGCCCCTTCCTATTTTGCCCCCTTCCCACTTGGCCCCTTCCTATTTTGCCTTGCAGTTTATGAAAGCGAAATTTGCATTGTTGGTCAACAACCAGGCTTTCACCTCCCCGGTTTGTTTGCATAAATTCTACAGCATTCTCCATCTTGCCTTGTGACTTTGTTTCTCACTTCACTGATTCTGTGGTTGTGGAATTCCAGGAAACCGGTCCGCTTGAATCGCTTGGTTTCTGTAAATATGGAACTGGGAACTGACAGAAAGGGACAAAATGGGAAAGGAGCATGGGAAGGGGTGAAATGGGATTTTAAAAAAAATTATTGAAATTAAATTGATTAAATCAACTGAAATTGGGAAAGGTGAAATGGGAATTAACGGATAGAGGCAAAATGTCTCTCTCTCTCTCTCCTCTCTCTCTCTCCTCTCTCTCTCTCTCTCTCTCTCTCTCTCTCTCTCAAAAAGGGAATTAACGGACAAAGGCGAAATGAGAAGGGGCGAAATGGGAAAGGGACGAATTGGGAAAGGGATGCCCTGGATGAATTGGGAAGGGGCAGACTGGGAAGGGGCGAAATGGGAATAAGGGGCAACACAGGAAGGGGGCAGAATGGGACAGGGGCGACATGGGAAGGGGGCGAAATGGGAAAGGGGCAGAATAGGAAGGGGCGAAATGGGACAGGGCAAAATGGGAATAAATTGGGGACGAAAGGGGTAGGGGCGAAGTGGGCAGGGGCGAAATGGGAATAAACCGTTGGCATCATCCTTGACCCATAGTAAACACACCTCCAACGTTTCAGAAAGATCGGCCCAGTACTTTTGTTGCAGCGCGTGGAACACACTTTGTTC
>CM065717.1:64608063-64618063 GCA_033310375.1 Conus canariensis
TTTTCAGGTCATGAACATCGCAAAAATTCCTGTAGAAATCAAATCTGTCATTGTTATGAATATGATCAGTCCATTTCTGCCATCTGCCGTCAACCAACCGTTGACGGAAAAGACATAAAAACTCTGTAATATTACCAACCCCTTGATTCAGCCAAACAAATCCAAATCCATATTCAAATCCACAAAGGCGCACTTTAGACACCCAGTTACTTTTGCCTTTAGTGTCTAAGTCATATAACATATCGTACGTCTTACGAGGAATTCTAAAATCTTCCATTTGTATCATTTTTAGCCAGTAGCGGATACATCTGACAGCAGAAGCAATGTAAATGGGAAATCGATTAGGTTCACCGTAAATTAAATCATTTGGGGTCCGTCTATCTACACCAAGAAAACTTTTCAGAGCAAACATATGAACAGATTCACAATAGACAGCAGTTTTTTCTAGTCCCCATAGCTCAGAGCCGCACAGTACAATCGGCTAAACCTGAGAATCAAATAGCTTTATAAATAACATGAATGAAGAGTTATTAAGAACATGTAACTTTTTCATGATACAAAGCACATCATTTTTCGCCTTACTTGAAAAAGTCTTTGCACGCACCAACAAAACTCAAGCGTGATGAGAATAATATTCCTAAATATTTATAAGCATTGACAACTGGCATAGGAGTACCATCGTATACCCAACCCTATAACAGTTTCGGACATCAAAACAACATCGTCGGCCAACAGAAGGATAAACAATTCAAAAGCGTCTAGCACCATGTTTACCATTGTTGATTACATCAAGAGCTAACTCATTAATAAATATGGAAAACAAGATAGGGCTGCATGCATCTCCCTGCTTGACTCCTCTAGAACAATTAATAGTCAGTAAGTTTCGCTCCACAACGGACTCTGGTTCTTACTTTATCATACATACTTTTAATACATCTATAGAGTTTACCTTTAATACCATTTTTTGTCAAATGGGCCAGAGGAGATTTCTATTAATGGGGTCAAACGCTTTTTCGAAATGTATAAAAGCTACGTATAACTTCCTATTGTAAGAAAACTGCTTCTGCACAAGTGCAAGCAAAGTGAACATGTGGTCAATAGTTGAGTAACCCTTCTTAAAGCCTGCTTGATAATCACCTGTAATGCTATTCTCCTCTACCCATTCTTGCAGTCGATTATTAATACTTGTCCCAAAAATTTTACTACTGATACCACTAATAGAAATCCGTCTATAATTGTTGGGGTCATTAACATCACCCTTTTTAAAAATTGGCAAAATAACTGATTCATTCCAGTTTTCTGGGAACGTACCTTTATCAAATAATATGTTAAACAATTTCAGAAAGAATTGCATTACATGATCAGAAGCATATTTAAATAGTTCACCAATAATGCTGTCAGGACCAGCCGCCTTGCGATTTTTCAGTTTACTACACGCTAATACTACTTCGTCTTGTGTAATTGGTCGATTCATATAAGTGTCATCGTTGACATCAAGTGGTTGGTCAACACACACGATACTAACATCAGTCTCTAGTAGAGCCTGGAAATGTTGAAACCATGTACCAATACTGATGTTATTCCTGGGCTGTTTTCTTTTGAAAGAAATCCTCTGAATAGTATCCCAAAATTCCTTTTGACAGTTTATAGATGACACAAGTTTTTGAACTAAAGAATTATTGAAGTCTTTCTCTTTTCTCTTCAGTACATTCTCGCCTTGCAACTGAGTAAGCATTTTTGTCCTCGATCTTTAAAGTGCGAAGACTGATACGAAGTAACCTCCTGACTTTTCTTTTACTAGCATCACACTCTTTATCATACCAGTCACCGGGTACTTTGTTACTTCGTACTTTGTTACACATGTATACATCTTCTCATGCAGTCTGCACTTTCTTTCATGCCATCATTAAACATGTTTAGCGCATAATTTATATCTACATCTGATAAACTTATAGCAGCATCTATTTTTGTACGAATTCCATCATTACAAAATGTACTACGAAACAAACTAGCGTGTTCATCATTCCAGACGAGTTTTTCTATAATATGTTTTTCTATCCTGTTACTGGCATGTACGATGTTTTCTTTTGGAAAAGTAACAGAAAGCGATACAGGTAAGTTAGGAAAAGTAACAGAAAGCGATACAGGTAAGTTAGGAAAAGTAACAGAAAGCGATACAGGTAAGTGGTCAGAATCTATGCGTTCTAAAACATTAAGCATACATGAGTCATGCAAAAGAGCAAAAAGTTCTTTAGAAAATATGAAATAATCGACAACACTGAAACCAGTATCTGAAATGCATGTATAGCGACCTTCAAGGTCACTTTTACACACGCCACTGAGTATGCACAGATCTACAGCAGTGCATGCATTCAGTAGCAATTTACCATAATTATTCAGTGTACACTCTCCGGAGTGTCGATTAATACTGAGAGGCCGGCTATGGAAATGCTCATCAAGAACAACATTCACAGATATGTCTTGTGAAATGTTAGAGGTTCTGCTGTTGGGGTCACCATTTAATATAACAGAAACATCCCAAGGTAACAATAGATCAAGACATTCTTCAAGTAAATTAATACCATTATCAATATAAAAATGGCCATAAAAAGGTGTACCTTCCGGAGGTATATAGGAACAAAAGTACAAAACATCCTTATCTATTCCAAGTAGGTTTTTTTTTATCAATCAAGAACACAACGTCATGATTTTAACAAAGGGGGGCAATTCTTTTCTAAATAAACAAATCACTCGGGCCTTATCGCCTCCCTTGTTTAGAAAATTTAACTGCAGATTTACAAAATAATTCATAACCAACAAACATATCAGCACGACATTCGTCCATAAATGTTTCAATCAAACATATGAAATCAAACTCGTAAACAAACGACATAAAATCACTGTCGGTAAGTTTAGTAAATAAGCCATTCACATTCCACGACTGGAAAGAAAAAGATTTCTTTACATTTGTACACGCTGTGCCGTTCACTTGTTTGCACGTGTTTTTCACAGTTTGTCCTGACTCACCTCTCTGACCCACAAAAAAACGGTTCACCGTTGACACTGTCACAAGTGACAAGCGATTTCAGCGGTGTAGCGTTTTTGTGAGTACCTTCTTCTGCCACACACGTGTAGGTCAGATTTTTATTAAGTGCTGCCCCCCCCCCCCCCCCCCCCCCCCCCCCCCCCCGTCTGGATTCAGCTTATCTGCTTTGGTCGTCGAGGAAAAACTTTTTCCCGTCAACGAGGAGATGATTAAAGATCATCGCCACTCTTTTGCCTTCCGACCTTGCTTTCTTCAGATGGGGGGAAAGACTACGCCTTATTGTCCTAGCGCGAGAGGAGAAATCCTCGCCCACAAAGATATTACTCCCTTTTAATTTTCTTTTTGCTCCTAAGATTTTCGTTTTGTCTTTGTAAAATGAACATCGAGCGATGATGGGAGAATCAGGTTTGGCATTTAATCTATGTACCCGATCGAACTCAATGTCCCGTGTCAAATCTAACTCATCAGTTAATAGATCATGAATTTTACCTTCACATTGTTTGTTAGTTTTATTTTTTATCTCTCGGGATGCCATAGAAAATAGGTTATTTCGTTTTGATCTTCCTTCTAAATCATCAGCCTTTCTTTCTAATTGTTCAAGTCTGGCAGTGAGATCAGAGTTCTTTTTGCTAGCACAGAATTCTCTTCTTTTAAAGATCCCACCACCTCCCTCAGACCCTTCAAACCATGATGCTGTGCAGCGAACTGGTCATTCAAATCCCTGACACTCCTCTCCATGTCGGTGAATTTAATGTTCATTTCCTTGAATGCACGGTTCATAGAGTCCAACATACCCATGACGTCAGCATTGGTGGGCTGTTGAGGAGAAGTGGGTGTCGTCTGTTCACGGTCCGCCGATGAAGCGCCAGCCTTGTCCACACTGGTGCTGCGTCCTGAGCTGCCGAGCCGGCTCTGCTTCATGCTGTCCGCCCAGGGTCCGGGTTCCGCTCCACATCGCCACAGCGTAGAAGTAGCCCGCCCCAAAACATCAAGGTGAGGAGCAAGTGTGTCAGCATGGCGATCGCAATGGCCGCCTTCCTCCTGGCTCGCTTCGCCATGAAAGTAATGTAGACGGGGACTAAGGATCCACATCTCGCCCTAAATACTAGTGGTCCTGTTGGCATGGTGACTGACTGAAATGCAGGTCAAAGTACCGGTGTAACGATCCATTTTAACCCCCCTCCACTTTTTAACTCCCCGGGAGTTAGAATTAGCACGTGCCAATTTTAACTCCCAGGGAGTTAAAACAAACCACGCCAGAATGACCCCCCCCCCCCCCCCCTGTTTTAGATTAACTCCCCCACCCCAAAACATTCAGTTTTATGTGTCAGTCACGATATGAGAAATAAACATTTAATATACACCCCCTCCCTCCCTCCCTCCCTCCCTCCCCCTTTCTCTGTCTGTCTGCCTGTCTGTCTGTCTATCTCCCTCCCCCCCCCCCCCTCACCAACTTTCAGTCTCACGCTCACTCTCTCTCACTCTCCTTGCTTGTCTGTCTGCCTTTTTGCTTGTCTGTCTGTTTGTCTCTCTTAATCTCTCTCCCTCTCCCTTTGCTTGTCTCTCTGTCTGCCTGTCTATTTTACGCCACAGGTTCATGATAAAATCAACAGCGCCGTTAGTCTTACTGATGTCGATACAAATGAAGCATTAAATGTTTTCACTACCTGCATGCAAGATGCTGTGGACGGCATGAAGAAAGAATTAAGAGTTAATCATGATGTGAAATCTACAGACTGGTTTGATGCTGACTACCATCACCATTCTAATGTCCCAGTCTCTTGTGTGCACAATGTCAGCCCAGTGTGTACACTATGGGAGCCCTAGTGTACACTGTGTTAGTCCCAGTTCATGCTGTGCTAGTCCTCTGTGTACACTGTGATAGTCCCAGTTCATGCTGTGCTAGTCCTCTGTGTTCACTGTGTTAGTCCCAGTTCATGCTGTGTTAGTCCTCTGTGTACACTGTCTTAGTCCCAGTTCATGCTGTGTTAGTCCTCTGTGTACACTGTGCGAGTCCTCAGAGTGTTGTGTGAGTCCCCTGTATACACTGTGTAGGTCCACTACGTATAAAATGTGAGTCCCCTGTATACACTGTGTAAGTCCACTACATATAAAATGTAAGTCCCCTGTATACACTGTGTAAGTCCACAACGTATAAAATGTGAGTCCCCTGTATACACTCTGTAGCTGCACTACGTATAAAATGTGAGTCCCCTGTATACACTGTGTATGTCCACTACGTATAAAATGTGAGTCCCCTGTATACACTGTGTATGTCCACTACGCATAAAATGTGAGTCCCCTGTATACACTGTGTAAGTCCACTACGTATAAAATGTGAGTCCCCTGTATACACTGTGTAAGTCCACTACGTATAAAATATTAGTCCCCTGTATACACTGTGTAAGTCCACTACGTATAAAATGTGAGTCCCCTATATACACTGTGTAAGTCCACTACGTATAAAATGTGAGTCCCCTGTATACACTGTGTAGCTCCACTGCGAATAAAATGTGATTCCCAGTGTGTATAATGTCAGTCTCCCATACGTGTTTTGTCAGTGTCCTTTGTGTGTTGTATCAGTGCCTTTTGTATGATTCGTCAGTGCCCTTTGTATGATTCGTCAGTGCCCTTTGTACGGTGTGTGAGTGCCCTTTGTGTATTGTATCAGTGCCCTTTGTGTGTTGTGTCAGTGACCTTTGTGTGTTGTGTCAGTGACCTTTGTGTGTTATGTCAGTGCCCTTGTTGTGTCAGTGACCTTGGTGTGTTGTGTCAGTGCCCTTTGTGTGTTGTGTAAGTGCCCTTTGTCTGTTGTGTCACTGGCCTTGGAGTGTTGTGTCACCGGCCTTTGTTGTGTCACTGGCCTTGGTGTTTTGTATCATTGTTCTGTGTGTTGTGTCACTGGCCTTTGTTGTGTCACTGGCCTTGGTGTTTTGTATCATTGTTCTGTGTGTTGTGTCACTGGCCTTTGTTGTGTCACTGGCCTTGGTGTTTTGTATCATTGTTCTGTGTGTTGTGTCACTAGCCTTTGTGTTGTGTCACTGGCCTTGGTGTGGTGTGTCACTGGCCTTTGTGTGTTATGCCATTGTCCTTTGTATGCTGTGTCAGTGCTCTTTGTGTGTTGTGTCAATGCCCTTTGTGTGTTGTGTCAGTACCCTTTGTGTCATTACCCTTTGTGTGTTGTGCCATTGCCCTTTGTATGCTGTGTCATTGCACTTTGTGTGTTGTGTCACTGCCCTTTGTGTGTTGTGTCACTGCCCTTTGTATGTTGTGTCACTGGTCTTTGTATATTGTGTAAGTTCCCCTTGTGTGTTGTGTCAGTGCCCTTTGTGTGTTGTGTCAGTGCCCTTTGTGTCAGTGCCTTTGTGTTGTGTCATTGCTCTTTGTGTGTTGTGTCATTGCCCTTTGTGTGCCGTGTCAGTGCCCTTTGTGTACTGTGTCAGTGCCCTTTGTGTGTTGTGTCAGTGCCCTTTGTGTGGTGTGTCGGTGCCCTTTGTGTGTTGTATCAGTGCCCTTTGTGCGCGGTGTCAGTGCCCTTTGTGTGTTTGTGTCAGTGCCCTTCGTGTGTTGTGTCCGTGCCGTTTGTGTCTGCGTCAGTGGCCTTTGTATGTTGCGTCCGTGCCCTTTGTGTTTCGTGTCAGTGTCGTTTGTGTGCTGTGTCAGTGCCCTTTGTGTGTTGTGTCAGTGCCCTTTATGTGTTGTGTCAGTGCCCTTTGTGTGTTGTGTCAGTGCCCTTTGTGTTTCGTGTCAGTGCCCTTTGTGTGCTGTGTCATTACCCTTTGAGTGCTGTGTCAGTGCCTTTTGTGTGTTGTGTCAGTGCCCTTTGTGTGTTGTGTCAGTGCCCTTTGTGTGTTGTGTCGGTGCCCTTTGTGTGTTGTGTCGGTGCCCTTTGTGTGTTGTGTCAGTGCCCTTGTGTGTTGTGTCAGTGACCTTTGTGTGTTGTGTCATTGCCCTTTGTGTGTTCCGTCACTGCTCTTTGTGTGTTGTGTCACTACCCTTTGTGTGCTGTGTCATTGCCCTTTGTGTGCCGTGTCAGTGCCCTTTGTGCGCTGTGTCAGTGCCCTTTGTGCGCTGTGTCAGTGCCCTTTGTGCGCTGTGTCAGTGCCCTTTGTGCGCTGTGTCAGTGCCCTTTGTGCGCTGTGTCAGTGCCCTTTGTGTGTTGTGTCAGTGCCCTTTGTGTGTTGTGTCAGTGTCCTTTGTGTGTTGTGTCACTGTCCTTTGTGTGTTTTGTCAGTGCCCTTTGTGTCTTGTGTCAGTGCCCTTTGTGTGTTGTGTCACTGGCCTTTGTGTCTTGTGTCAGTGCCCTTTGTGTGTTGTGTCAGTGCTCTTTTTGTGCTGTGTCAGTGCCCTTTGTGTGTTGTGTCAGTGCCCTTTGTGTGTTGTGTCACTGCCCTTTGTGTGTTGTGTCAGTGCCCTTTGTGCGCGGTGTCAGTGCCCTTTGTGTGTTGTGTCAGTGCCCTTCGTGTGTTGTGTCCGTGCCGTTTGTGTCTGCGTCAGTGGCCTTTGTATGTTGCGTCCGTGCCCTTTGTGTGTTGTGTCAGTGCCCTTTGTGTGTTGTGTCAGTGCCCTTTGTGTGTTTGTGTCAGTGCCCTTGTGTGTTGTGTCAGTGCCCTTTGTGTGTTGTGTCAGTGCCCTTTGTGTGTTGTGTCAGTGCCCTTGCCTTCAGGTTCATGTATGTTTTGTGTGAATCTACTGTGTGTGTTGTGCCAGTCATTTTGTGCAGTGTTAGTTCTTCATACATACCATGTTAGTTCCCTGTGTGTGTTGTAAATCACGCAGGGCCACTGAGAGTGCTGTCTGAACCTTCTAAAAAACTTTCAAGTTTCATAGTTTAGACATAGTGTGTCAGACCTAAACATTTGTCATGTATCACCCCCCCTCCTCCACGTACATTTGGTGATTGTTCTCCAGCACCAAGAGGTAACAGGGTGCCAGAGAGACTGGTCACACCACAACACTCACACACAGGATGGCATTGTCCTTCAGCACCAAGAGGTGACAGGGTGCCAGAGACACTGGTCACACCACAACACTCACACACAAGATGGCATTGTCCTTCAGCACCAAGAGGTGACAGGGTGCCAGAGACACTGGTTACACCACAACACTCACACACAGGATGGCATTGTCCTTCAGCACCAAGAGGTGACAGGGTGCCAGAGACACTGGTCACACCACAACACTCACACACAGGATGGCATTGTCCTTCAGCACCAAGAGGTGACAGGGTGCCAGAGACACTGGTCACACCACAACACTCACACACAGGATGACATTGCCCTTCAGCACCAAGAGGTGACAGGGTGCCAGAGACACTGGTCACACCACAACACTCACACACAGGATGGCATTGCCCTTCAGCACCAAGAGGTGACAGGGTGCCAGAGACACTGGTCACACCACAACACTCACACACAGGATGGCATTGTCCTTCAGCACCAAGAGGTGACAGGGTGCCAGAGACACTGGTCACACCACAACACTCACACACAGGATGGCATTGTCCTTCAGCACCAAGAGGTGACAGGGTGCCAGAGACAGTGGTCACACCACAACACTCACACACAGGATGACATTGCCCTTCAGCACCAAGAGGTGACAGGGTGCCAGAGACACTGGTCACACCACAACACTCACACACAGGATGGCATTGTCCTTCAGCACCAAGAGGTGACAGGGTGCCAGAGACACTGGTCACACCACAACACTCACACACAGGATGGCATTGTCCTTCAGCACCAAGAGGTGACAGGGTGCCAGAGACACTGGTCACACCACAACACTCACACACAGGATGGCATTGTCCTTCAGCACCAAGAGGTGACAGGGTGCCAGAGACACTGGTCACACCACAACACTCACACACAGGATGGCATTGCCCTTCAGCACCAAGAGGTGACAGGGTGCCAGAGACACTGGTCACACCACAACACTCACACACAGGATGGCATTGTCCTTCAGCACCAAGAGGTGACACGGTGCCAGACTGTACACTGGTCATTCCTTACACCCCCCACAACACTCACCACAGGATGGCATTGTCCTTTAGCCAGAAACATACTGTGCTGACTGTCCTTCTTATCCCCTTCCCTGCATCCCCCCCCCCTCCTCTCATCTTCCCCTCCTCTCCCCCCCCTTCTCTCTCTCTCTCTCTTCTCTCCTCCTCTCTTCTCCCTCTTCTTTCTCTCCTCCCCCCACCCCCCTCTTCTCACTCCTCTCTCTCTCTGTCTCATCTTCATATACCCCTACTGTTTTTGTAAATGTATCGAGCTCCATCCCCATCCCCACACATCTTCCCACCCCACTAACACCATTCGACTCAAACCCACAGCTCAAAGTCACACACCCACCCCGCATGCTCCAAACACTGGTTTATCAACACACACACACCCCATCACATGTCACACACAGACACACACACACACTGTTTTCACACACCCACACACACAAATATATATATATATATATATATATAAACTTCCGTCAAAAGTAAAGATTTAAATAATAGATTATATATAATAATAGATAGTATAGATAATAGATAGATAGATAGATAATAGATAGATAGATAATGGTAGTAAGTACCAACAAAGATTTAAAAATGCTCAACCGTACTGGGAGCAACATTTGTTAAAAGGTAAGGCTTAAAATTCTATCTATAGCGCTGTTCATGCGATTGCAATCGTCAGGATCCTGACGATTGCATTCGCATGAAACAGCGCTGTAGATAGAATTTTAAGCCTTACCTTTTAACCAATATATATATATATATATATATATATATATATATATATATAAAATATATATATATATATATATATATATATGTGTGTGTGTGTGTGTGTGTGTGTGTGTGTGTGTGTGTGTGTGTGTGTGTGTGTGTGTGTGTGTGTGTATACACACAATAAACTAATAAATTCCAAGGATAAGTGCCGAGCACCACAATTTCTTCAA
>CM065717.1:64620563-64625563 GCA_033310375.1 Conus canariensis
CTAAGATTCTGTGAAAGCTCTCCTTCGGGGATGGTGGGGGGGGGGGGTGGGGGGGGGGGCATGGAGAAAAGGGGAGAGGTGGGCGGGAGGACAGAAGGCGGGAAGAAGCGCCGAGTGCTGAGTTGAGATGAAAAATAAGGACTTGTGGATGGAGAGAGTGCCAGAGAGTGGCAAGGATAATTTCCTAATTTCAGTCGTAGCAGCAGCAGATAAATTTGTTGTTGTTTTTGTCGGTAAACTTGTCCCTAACTCAAAGAGGTGCTTTCAAGCACTGACAAACACTGGGTTTTTTATTTTTCATTCAGGCGTTTGCTCCGACGTACCAGTTCCCTCGTTCTTTGTGTGACCCTTCAAACAGAGGCATACAGCTGGTGTGTCTACTGCCTTAAAGTTTCTGTTTTCAAACTACAGTCTTTGGAATTTTCAAGGCTTGGTCAAGACATGTGATTTTCATGGCTGAGGAAAATGGATAAGCATACCACTTGTGCAAATCTAGTCATTGAAAACAGCAAGCGACATATCATAAAGACTAACAACCCACGCTTTCAGAGAAAAGTAATACAAGTACCTGAATAACAGTATCTTTTCTGAATACATCCATCACCCCCCCCCACCATCCCTCGCCTTCTTCAGCATATGCCATGACATGCACACCAAAGCATATTTTCTGTACAAGGCAAGCATGAAGCACATACCCAGTTTAAGATGATACTTGATCAAGTGTCTCCCACAATGCAAAATGCTGGAATTCAAGTATTCAGGGAGCAGTCGCAGGATCGGGTATAATCATGTAACAGATAAGCATGTAACATTTTCTCAACGTGACGTCTGTGCTGGTGTCCTTAAGTCTTCTGTAAGACGTTGTGGTTAAATTTGAAGAAAAGCTGTGTAACGTTCGGTGTTTGTGATAAAAAAAAAATCACCAAACCTGGGGTATTTAGCAGAACAATAAAATCGGTTATGCTTCTGTTTGCACAAATTGAATACGAATCTCACTACTGACCTCTACCCTACCCCCTAACTCTAACTGTCCAAAAGAAGTGAAGGACGAAGATTCACGGTTCATGGAACAGACAGGTCCCAGCCAAGGCCACACCTTTTCAGCAGACACAGAGACCCCCCCCCCCCCCCCCCATCCACCCAGCCAGGGTGGGAACGGCAATGACGATAGCTGTAACGGTCTGGACGATCACTGAAAATGGCTGGAACACGACCAGCATGGCATAACTCACGCACCAGTAGGGCTGGAACACGGAGTACTAATGCATGACTCACACGTGAAACTGATGGACAGGTGTACATAGAAGAGGAGCGGTGGGGGTGGGGGAAGGGGAAGGAGGTGGGGGAGGGTTGGAGAATGAGGGACTGGGCGGGGGAGAGAGAAACAAGAAGAAAAAAGGAGAAAAAGTTTGGGCAGCAACAGCAGCAGCAGTAGTAGTGGAAATTGCGGACAAAGATGATGATGGTCAGGACGATGCTGATGAAGTTAACACAAACAAACAAAAAGAAGAACAACGATAAAAGATGGGAAAGAACAAGAAGATGGGGAAAAAAAACCCATCCGTATGACCCCTTTCCTCCATCCCCACCCCCAGAAAAAGAGCCGGAAGAGAAAAATATGAGGGTAATTGCAAGAGAGAGAGAGAGAGAGAGAGAGAGAGAGAGAGAGAGAGAGAGAGAGAGAGAGAGAGAGAGAGAGAGAGAGAGAGAGAGAGAGAAAATTCGTAACCGTGCTGAATGCGAATTACACAAAGACCACACAATTGAAGAACACAAATGCAGAGCCTTCACGTTCTCTTCAAATAGGAACAAAGGTATACTGACGATAATTGTGTCCCTACTGTGCGAGCTGCCAATGTAAGAAAGACAATGTCCTTCTGCAGAGTGGGATTTTCTTTCGTTGATGTCGGTGCGGACCTGAACGCAAACTTTAGTGATTTTTTTTCTACACGCAAAAGATGTTGGCAGTTTCATGTTTCCCGTTTGCTTTCTTTCTGCTCTCATCATTAGTGGACTTCCTCACGCAAAACACGACAAAGATTTGGACAACCACGTTTCCTCTACATATCTAATCATGATGCTGTTTTGTTCACTATACCTGGATTCAGTACACCTGTTGTTTATAACAACAACGACTACATCTCTCTCTCTCTCTCTCTCTCCTCTCTCTCTCTCTCTCTCTCTCCTCTCTCTCTCTCTTCTCTCTCTCTCTTCTCTCTCTCTGTTCGCCCCCACTCTCTCTTGATTACGGATTGTGTAAAGATACTTTCAGAATGAGATCCATTTCGTACTCTATTCTCTGGTTACCATGATTTAAAAAGAGTTTTTTAACCTCTGTACGCTGAAACTGATATTTCCTTTTACATAGATTTGTGCGTCCAACCCCCCCCCCCCCACGCACACACACACACACACACACACACACACACACACACACACACACACACACACACACACACACACACACACACACACACATACACACAAAACGAAGTACATGAAGGCAATAGTCTATCTAGCTGAAGAAGGCTGTGAAGAGACGTCAAAGGTCTGCAGTTTCCATTCTCCGCATCCATCACTTCCTTCCTCTAGCCCCCACCCCCAGCACCTCCCCCTTCACACCCCTTCTGTTCAATGAATCGTACATTACGAGTTTGCTGCCAAGGATAAACTACGTACCGTTTTCCTGAACACAAGAGGTTCAAAGTACAAAATGAAAGGAATTTGTCATTCAGTTTTCTGGAGATAAAACAAATTGATATCATTTGTTTACAAGAACCTCTTATCACAAGAGCCGAAATACAATACCGGGAAAAATAACGGGGAAGTAAAGTATTTTGCAAATGAGGGTACAAATCAAATCAAGGAGAGGTAATCCTGATCTCAAAACATTTTGACAGACTATTTATCCTAGTACTTTCCAAAGTAAGAATCTTAGTCATTTTGGTGATGTATGACAATCATCATTAATTTTGATAATTGCCAATATTTACTCGCCAAGCAATACAAAAGAATATCGAAATCACCTTCGAGAACTGAGTGATATTCTCTTTAATCTGAATGACAGAGGTCTGATACTTTTAGATGGCTTTAGGGCTCGGGTAGTGCTGATAGAGACATAGTATCAGTGCAAGCACAGGACACACCAAAGACTGAAAACCTAAATGAAATCACCTGTTTGCGGAATTCAGAACACCTGGAGATCACTTCTCCCCCCAAACAGAAAGCTTACGTGCTGTAGACCAAATCCTGTTGGCGCATGCTAATTAGGTCATGCCCTTGTACCTGGAAAATGAAATACCTTTTTCCATCCTCTGGCCGTGTAACTGCCCAGATCAAACCAAAGGTTATTATGTTCAACTTAATGATGCTGGCTATTTTGTTCGCAGTCCAGGCTACTGGCGATTCAACAAGCGTTATTTTTAAAAGTATTTATAGAAAAAAAAATGAGCTCCTTAAGATGCTTTTCTGAGTAGTTTCCTGACAGTCACCAGATGGAAAGTTTATCAAGCGGAAATCAGGAATTTTTGCACACATTTTGGCTAGTCAGTGTCATGTAAAATTCACAGACACACAACAAGTATCACATTACTTTTTCCCTGAACCTCGCTTTGTTGTTCTGTTTCTTCCCGAGTAATTTCTCTCTCTCTCTCTGTCTCTCTGTCTCTGTCTCTCTGTCTCTGTCTCTCTGTCTCTGTCTCTCTCTTTCTCTCTCTCCCTCCCTCCCCTTCTCTCTCTCTCTGTCACGTCAAATCGAACTAGAGTATTATCACTGTAAACATAATTACATTTAGATAACTGTTAGTAAGTTATCTTCGAAATAAAAACAGATGCTCTAATTATCTCTCTGTAAAAAAAATAGCACACCTTCAAATTAAAAAAGAAGAGATGAGTGTGGAAATAAGAGTCATGATCAAATGGAAAGAGGAAAGAAGCAAGAACAGCAATGTTTTGGGCATCTTAAAAAAAAAGCTGGGAGAAGAAGAAGCATGACAAAATAATTGTGCAAAAAAAAAAAGGAGAAATAATAGATGACTAGATAGACATTTTACAGGAACAAGAAACATTTTTGAAAGACTTACATGATTAGAAGACACACACTGAAGATGTTGAAAAGGTTGTAAATACATTCGCGAAAGATGATATGTTTTTTGTCTTCAAAAATAGTAAAATTAGAATTTGATGGTCATAAATTCATTTGTAGAGGCAACTGCTGCGCTAAACAACATAAGAAAAAATTGCCCGTGATATTCCAGAACTTTTCTGAAAAAGATTAATGCAATGCTGCTCAAATTCATATGGTAAGGAAGCTATAACAAATCATTAAGCTTTCGAAAAGGTAGAAACAAAAGTAATGGAATCCAGATATGACGAAGTTTGCCTGAACATTGAAAATGTAACTGAAGTTAAAAGCTTTTTCTAAGCAGTGGGTTGGAAAACTATTTTCACCAGCAGACCGAAAGTAGCGTCACACGCCCAGATGGTCTTTGAGCAAAATGTTAAACTGATGATAGTATATCTTTATGACTCAGAAAGGGTGAAAGATATCCATCCTGCAGAAAATTAAATCTGGAGAAATGTTTATCGGAATATACGTAGATTAAAACTATCATTGAAAAAAATAAGATGAGGTGGGTTTTCTAATAATCGGTCATTTTTATGATAGAAAATTGAGTACAAAAGTATAAATGCTACATTTTCGGATCTGCAAAAAATAAACTTGGAAACAGAATACGTGAAACCTTTTCGTTGTCCTGAGTGTTTTGTATCTTGCCTGAAGAAGACTTAAGAGATCAAAAC
Source organism: Conus canariensis (assembly GCA_033310375.1). Classification (NCBI taxonomy): domain Eukaryota; kingdom Metazoa; phylum Mollusca; class Gastropoda; order Neogastropoda; family Conidae; genus Conus; species Conus canariensis. The sequence continues at coordinate 64,625,364 of CM065717.1, forward strand.
GAGTCGTATGTTTTGTCTTGTGATTCGTTTGTTTACGTTTTCTTGGCGGTTCGCTATTAATTACATTTAAGATATGTTTAGATTTCCGCCTGCAGTCGCCTCACTTTGCCAGTAGTGAAACATTTGATTCATGTTATAAAACAGATTCAATTTAACCAAGGACAGACGCTATGTAAGTACACTTGATGATAATATTTGAA
>CM065717.1:64630563-64635563 GCA_033310375.1 Conus canariensis
TTGCTTGTCTTGAAGGTGAAGTGGTAGATCGGTCAAACTTCGTCTTTTTTTTTTTTCTATCTCTATCTCCTTTCTTCAGAAACATGAAGAGATATTTCGGGCCATTTGATTGGCGGAGTTTTGTAAACTAATTGCGATTGGTGGGAGGAGCATGCGGTACTGACTTGTTCACATATCATCTTAGAGGGTACCTCACCAGGTATACGGTGCGACTCAAGGCCCTGTTGTTTTACCTAATGAAATAGCTGGCGATTTCTGGTAAGCAGACGACCAGAATCTACAAGGTAATGGCAGAGGCAACTGAAAAGAGTCCCAACTTGATCTGGTCGAGGACAAACAAAAGAGAATTTCATAAATTGTCCAATTTAAAACAGATATCCGACAGCCATGTGGGTAAGACATCCGTCTAGAAAAGCAACCCCTTGAGATGTCCATCTGTATATATCCCGGCAACGCCGCGAAAAATATGACAGCATAAGGGCATCTTGAAGTTTTGACCTGGAGATCTGAAGATCTGCAGGCAAGCTCTTCCTAGAATCTCTTTCTACCAGTGAGACTTAAAGCTCTTAATGCTGAGGCTCTTGGAGACAACTTGCTCCAGCACCTAAGTCATCTAGGTGGTCGGCACTGGTGTCCTCAAACCGAAGTATGTATACAGCCTGATCAACCTGGCAGAAACCCCTTCTTCTAAGGAGTCAGGACTACCGATCTGTTCAGTATTACTGTTCTGTTCTGTTCTATTCAAAGTCTGTGTGGTCTTGTCTAACCGGTTGTCTTTTTCGTTAGGATAGATCCATCTGCTGTGGGTAGACCGATTCTTTGTGAAGATAGGAACTGCTCCAGGTGACAGACGGTGATCAACGGCCAAATAACACCGCTGTCTGTTTGTTAACAGACAGGTGAAGACGGTCTAAGGTGACCTTCGGGTTTGTGCATGCTGCTTGTCTTGATTTATCAGTTATAAAACCCCAAACAAACAGAGAGATAGAGATAGAGAAGAGAGAGAGAGAGAGGAGAGAGAGAGAGAGAGAGAGAGATACAGCCAGCCAGATAGACAGACAGACAGAAGGTCGGTGGGGAGGGGGGGGGGCGGCGAAGAGGGAGAGAAGATGGTAGGTAGGTTAGGGGAAGAGGGAATGGTAGACAGAGTCGGTGTGGGGATGGGCGATTTAATGGAACAGGTTACATGTTTACACGGTGTATTTAAAGCCTGCTTTACAGAAGACTTTGCAAATGGTCGTTAATGATTTTACTCCAATAACCAAAGTCGTGAGACACAAAATGTTTATGTAAATGTTTATTGAAAAGTTTTAACGTTTTCGTATTTTGCAGACTCGGTGGAAGTGAGTTCCAGACATATGGTCCAGAGTAAGCCAGGCTCGTTTTGTATTGATCAATGCGTGGGTAGGGGAGAAACAATTTCTCCAAGAGAGAAAAGCTGTTCAATCTTGCAAAAAGGACATTGATATAACATGGCATGGTATATGCCGATATTGTAAACATAAATGATGCCTCGTTGAATTCCAATTGCTTACTCAGAGGAAGTATGTTCAGTGCTTTAAGCTTTTCATCTCTGTGCGTGTGTGTGTGTGTGTGTGTGTGTGTGTGTGTGTGTGTGTGTGTGTGTTGTGTGTGAAGAGAGAGAAGAGAGAGAGAGAGAGAGAGAGAGAGAGAGACAGAGACAGAGACAGAGAGACAGAGACAGACAGAGACAGAGACAGAGAGACACACAGAGAGAGGCAAACAGGGAGAGAGAAAGAGATACGATAGAGAAAGACAAACCCCTGAAAACTAGGAATCCCCCAAGCAGGCTGAAGAGCGACTCCAGTGGGAAATTGGGAGTATCTGCGAAAGGCTTTAGCCACACACGCTGCGTCTTCTGCACCAGTGAACGGAGGCATCGCGGGCCAGCCAGGCGGTAGGAGGCAAGGAAGATGATGATTAGGGGGTGAGGAGAGAGGGGGGAGCGGGGAGATGTGGGAGGGGAAAGGAGGGTCGTGTGGACGGAGGCTGGGTACCTGGTTTGGACCATTACTTGAAGGTGGTCGACCTCGCCTACCTTCGAGAGAGAAGTTTGCTGTTTTGCTTTTCAGGAACACGCAGACACAGTCATTCAGAAATACTCTCTCTCTCTCTCTCTCTCTCTCTCTCTCTCTCTCTCTCTCTCCTCTCTCTCTCTCTCTCTCTCTCTCTCTCTCGTGTCTCTTTCCCTCTCTCTCTTTCTCTGTCTCTCTCTCTCTCACATGCACACACACACACACACACACACACACACAGACACACACACACACACACACACACACACACACACACATACAGAGAGAGAGAGAGAGAGAGAGAGAGAGAGAGAGAGAGAGAGAGAGATCTAGGTCTTGCTAGCAAGATCCACAAAGTTCGTAACATCGGCCAAGTTCTGTCTGTCTGTCTGTCTTAGTCTATGTCTGTCTGTCTATCTCTCTGTCTGTATGTCTTTCTCTGTCTGTCTATCTCTCTGTCTGTATGTTTTTCTCTGTGTCTCTGTCTGTCTGTCTGTCTCTCTTATCCAGCAGGCAAAAGTAACTCAGCAATGGACATGTACAAGTCTCCCAGAGAGCAGGGTTCATGGTATTAACCACATTACATATCCATCCAATGATGGTGATAGAAACGTGCCATCTGCGGAAAACTTCACATCGAAGCAGTTACACGATTTTACATTGACACAGGTGTTCTTTAACACGGTGACTGGTTTGGTGGTTTGGTGTGTGTGTGTGTGTGTGTGTGTGTGTGTGTGTGTGTGTGTGTGTGTGTGTGTGTGTGTGTGTAAGTTGTGTTGTGTTGTGTTGCGTTGCGTTGCGTTGCGTTGCGTTGCGTTGCGTTGTGTTGTGTGTTGTGTATGCACGTGCGATTTTGTGATGCTTCTTTGCACGTGCGCGTGCGGGAGAACGAGGGTGTATACGTATACGTTTAATTTATTTCTCTTCTTGTCTTTATTCTAGAGTATTCTTGTCTTTATTCTAGAGTATTCTTCTCTTCTTGTCTTTATTCTAGAGTATTCTTGTCTATATTCTTCTTGTCTTTATATTATAGCAGAACTATTCGTAGACCTAGCAGGGATAATGGTGACGGCTGCTGAAGCAGCACCATCAAGTCTGTTCTTTACTGCACAATTTTGACGTTTCAATCAAACCCACCTGAATCCATCAGATAGCTTTCATGGTCAGCTGGATATGAAAACTGGCTGACTTCGTGTCATGAGCTTCGCTGAAAGCCATAGACAAATCTAGAAGACTATCATATGTCGGACTTTTTATAAAAATTATTAAACAACGGAAAATCGTGATTTGCTCCAGCTCGGAGAATGTTTGCAAACAACCAACAGAAACGTTCAAGCTGGAACCTAACAAAATGCGTCATAGTATCGCAAGGTTGAAGATGGAAGTCGGTTTTATTTGTTAGGAACTAAAGATCTGAATGATGAAAGATTTCACAGGAGTGCTGCCATCAAAAACCAGCGCATGCCAGGCAGAACATTATGGTAGATGTACTTGTCAAACACACGTCACAGATGATGGCACTCCCAGCTGTTGGCTTGTCTCACTCTGCTGTGCAGCCTCACAGTAAGGATCTCTTACCTCCCTTCCTTTCCTCTTTCCTTCCCTCTGGTGTTCATTTTCCCTGGCAATTTCAAGCGGGGACTGAACAAAAGATCCCTGAATCAGGGAAACAATGCTATATCTACTTGGCCAAGCAGGGCCGCCCCTGTGCCCTTGAAAAGATGATTTTGAGAAAAATGGAGGGAAAGCGGAAGGATGTTTTGACTAGGACATGCAAAGCTAGTGCAGACGAAAAGAAAAAGAATTGTCAAGAAAGTAAGGTTAACTGCAATATCAAAAAATGGGTACCTAGAGGATTTTGAATACAAACAAGAAAAAAAAATGGCTTGATTATCAATGTCAGTCAGCTGGACCAGTTCAGAATGAACAATTTTACAATCCTACAGAGAGATTGTTTCTGGTCTCCACGATGCCCGGAGACCTTTCTTTCTGTCTTTCTGAGCGTCAGTGCCACGTTCTTTTGATGGAATCACCCAGAGCGATTTTCCTCCCATAGCGCACCGCCACCGTTGTAAACAGTTGCCTCCAACAGCAGTTTTGTCATTCAAGTCAATTATTTTCTATCTGCAGTATTTTTTTTTCTTTTCATTACTGCCTTGCATTACTGCTGCTTTCCATTTCTGTCTTCAGTTGACGCTATTTTCCATTGCAGCTTCAGTTGCCATTTTCCATAGCCGCCGTTTGTTGTTGTTGTTGTTGTTGTTTTTTGTTTTTTTGCCGAATTCCATTGCTGCTGTTTTCCATGGACTCCTACCATTGCCACCGTTTTCCATGGACTCCTACCATTGCCACCGTTTTCCATGGACTCCTACATTGCCACCGTTTTCCATGGACTCCTACCATTGCACCGTTTTCCATGGACTCCTACCATTGCCACCGTTTTCCATGGACTCCTACCATTGCCACCGTTTTCCATGGACTCCTACCATTGCCACCGTTTTCCATGGATTTTCAGTCTGCATTGCCACCAGGTTTTCCATGACTCTTACCATTGCCACGTTTCCTCGGCTCTTCCATTGCCACTGTTTCCAGTCGCTGCCATTCCATTCTGCCTACATGGTTTTCCATCCTGCTTTCATTGCTCACTGTGTTCCATCGCTGCCTTTCCATTGTTGCTGTTCCCTCACTGACTTTCCATTGCCACTGTTTCCATCGCTGCCTTCCATTGTTGCTGATTCAGTCACTGACTTCCATTGCCACTGTTTCCATCGCTGCCTTCCATTGTTGCTGATTCAGTCACTGACTTCCATTGCCACTGTTTCCATCGCTGCCTTCATTGTTGCTGATTCAGTCACTGACTTCCATTGCCACTGTTTCCATCGCTGCCTTCCATTGTTGCTGATTCAGTCACTGACTTCCATTGCCACTGTTTCCATCGCTGCCTTCCATTGTTGCTGATTCAGT
>CM065717.1:64640563-64655563 GCA_033310375.1 Conus canariensis
AGCACCACAAAAAAAGTTGGTTTTCTCCGCCTTCGATTTTAAATGACCATGAACACATTTCATCAAGAGACGAGTTCGGAAGGATCTCCAAACGAGATGGCAGTCTGAGAACTGGGCATACTCAAAGCGATTATCTTGAAAGAACTGGAGGATAAGCAGTCACTCTGGACACGCCTTCTTGCTGGTCACCAAGCCGGGGAAGCTACGAGAGAGAAGAGAGAGAGAGAGAGAGAGAGAGAGAGAGAGAGAGAGAGAGAGAGAGAGAGAGAGAGAGAGAGGAGCTTGTGGCAACTGCACATCGGGCCACCCACTACCTTCATCCCACAACCTGGCCAAAGTCCCTGTGTGAACACCTGACATGACACCGCCACGCTGTTAATAGCACCTGATGAATGGCACCGCTGTATGTATGACATGGCAGTGTAATCCAGGCCGTGGGAAGAGGCTGGGAGAGGGACGGTGCAGGGGGGGGGGGGGGGAGGAAGAGAAAGGGGTGGAGTTGGGTGAGGAGTATCGACACTTTCTGCCGTTACATCAGCAACCGTTTCATTTACGTACATGCATGTCTTAATATATCTGTATGTGTACACACGCACACACACACACACACACACACACACACACACACACACACACACACACAATATATATGATTATATATATATGTTTATATATATATATATATATATGGAGAGAGAGTGAGTGAGTGAGTGAGTGAGAGAGAGAGGGAGAGGATAGATCGATAGACAGATATCTGTACATAGATACAGATATGCAGCTGCTGGCACCACACCACAATTGTCGGTGCTGGAGATTAAAGTGACTGATTGAAACAGATTTGTCAAACAAAAATTGAACATAAAACTTCGCACTCACCGTCAGCTCGAAAATTCTTCATTATTCCAACACGCGCGCGCATACACACACACACACACACACACACACACACACACACACACACACACACACACACACACACAACACACTACACAAGAGAGAGCAAAGTATAAACTCGCACACACACACACACACACACACACACACACACACACACACACACCACACATAACACACACACACACGCGCGCGCGCGCGCGCGCGCGCTCGTGCACTGGTAATCTACAGAAACACGCGGGTAATGTACATAAATACTTCAAATACCCAAAGAGATTGCTCCCAAAGTTCTTCTTTTGGCAAGAAGGGGAGGGGAGGAGAGGAAGCGATAGGAGAGAGAGGTGGGGTGGAGGTGGGGGTGGGGGTGGGGAGTGACGCACAAACTCATTCTATATTTGCAAGGAATGAAGGCAAATTAAGTGATCGAATCACTGAAGGCAAAAAAAAAAAAAAAAGTATCCCAACAATCCATAATAAGAACAATCAAAACAAAATCGCGTATGTATCCGGTGAGAGACCTAGGAGAAGATATCTCAAATGTTATATAGTTATAGACATTCCTTTCATGTATTATCGTCAATAACATTCTGTTTGTACCAGTTATCACGGGCATCTGTGTATTGTCTATTTTTACGAGCAGCGCAGTGTGTTCTTTAAATCTGTTTAAGAAATGATGTGAATTAAGTTCAGTTTCATAGATTCTACATTTCTATATCAAATGTGTATGAAATGTTTAGCAGACAAATTAATTTGTCCAAACCCTTTGTCTGTTTTTATGTGAGCCATAACGGTGATAACAGACGTGGAAAGAAAACAATGCACCGTACATCTCTCTCTCTCTCCCTCCCTCCCTCCCTCCCCCCCCCTCTCTCTCTCTCTCTCTCTCTCTCTCTCTCTCTCACGTCTTTCAAGAGATAGATAGATAGATAGATAGATAGATAGAAGATAGAGAGAGAGATAGATAGATAGATAGAGACAGAGAGAGAGAGAGAGAGAGAGAGAGAGACAGACAGACAGACAGACAGACAGACAGACAGAGACAGAGACAGAGACACAGACACAGACAGAGAGATGTGCAGTAATAGACCAAGAGAAGCTGAAATACATTTTTTGTTTTGCTGTCCTGCTTTGAAGGATCTTAGAATAAAACTTATTCAATCTAAATGTTTCTCCAAACCATGTAATTTCAGGCTAATTTTCCTGCTGTCGACAAGGAATGAGAATACACTTTTGAATTTAGCCATGCATATCTATAAGCAACTAAGAGAATTCGAACAGTAATGTCTTGATGTACTCTGCTTTTTGTAACATTTCTACACTTTTTCATGATTTCATTTTGTTACGTATTAGGAATGTTGTATGATGCATTTATGAAAACCCCCTTCAGTATGGGGCTGTGGCCTTAGACTGAACAAAACATTCGCATTCGCATTCGCATTCTCTCCTCTCTCTCTCTCTCTCTCTCTCTCTCTCTCTCTTCTCTACTACTAATCCCAAACGGCAACCAGTATTCCTTTCTCCCCTGTGCTCTTTTGCATAGTGCGCGCGTCCGCGCGTGCGCGCATGTGTGTGCGTGTGCGCGCGCGCGCGTGTGTGTGTGTGTGTGTGTGTGTGTGTGTGTGTGTGTGTGCAAGTACCAAAACAGCACAAGGCATTCTTTCATTCGTGAATGTGATCAAATTCAGTTGTGTTCATACAGGGCGATGTTTGCCTGAAACATAGTATACATGAACTTCGGAAAACAACTTAAGTCAGACTCGACCTTCCTAAGTTTGAACACTCCCTAAATTAGAGTATTTAGCCTTTGTTACGGGCTTTCTGTCTGGATGAGTGCCTGAGTGTGGGAATAAGGCAGAATAATACAGAGACAGATCTTATGGTGCACCGCTCGTTCAAAAGGCAGCGAATTGTAACACAAAAAAACTGACAGCACAGCTTCCACACATGATATAAATTGATAACCCTTTCAATCAAATCTCTCACACACACACACCAGCAGGAGAATGGCCTGGAGAGAGTCACCATCCAGGGGACTCATAAGACTAACTATCCCGGAGGATGTTACAATGTCTTAAAGCTCAAAGGGGGCACACATGGAAACGCTTCTAAAACGCTGCACTATAGCCACTGGTAGATCTCACCCAGTGGGTTGGGAAGCTTCTTTTAAGTGCACTCCTCAAATTGATAACTTCAAAAAATCACGAAAAGACCTTTCAAGGAGAAAACAAAAGTCCCAAAGCAAACGAAAGCAGTTTAAGCCTCACTTCCCCTCTTGAGAGGAGTCACAAAGGTTGAGCTAATCGAGGGTGTCAGCTATCGAAATCTGGGCAGGATTCTTTACAGTCTCAGAGTAACTTCTTGGGTTCACGACCAGCCTGCAGTTGTTAAAAGAACTTCACAATATAAGAAATAGAGAGCCTTACGCACGAAGCGCAAAGTCAAAGAGGCCACAGCCCTGGTCTAAGAATGCAGTTACGAATACCTTTTTACTTCAGTCACACAGAAGTATCTCTTCAAAGAGAAGCGCCACATGTCCTTTTCAAGGTTGAGGGTTAAAGTCTGGTTCGCATCCCTAGTTCACGGAGCACATATCTCGCCACCATTCGCCACACGATATCGTGAAGGTAAATCATATAGTTAGAGTACTGGCATTCCGGGTAAGGGAGGGGGCAGAGCCACAAATCGGGGCTGAACAAATACAGTCCCGGTCCAAGTTCCATTTCATTACTATCATTGATATTATTATTTTTTTTAACCATTTTTCTTGTTATTATTACTATTGCCGTTACTATTGTTGTTAGTATTATTATCATTGTTATTAATATCAGTATTATTATTGATATTACCATTATGATCGTTGTCATTATCATGATCATTACCGTCATCATCGCCACTAACACTGTTGCCACTACAACCATGCTGTTCAACGATCCTCCAACCCCTCTCCTTTCTCCCATACTACACCTGCTGTTGCCATATTATCACCAAAAGTGGTAATAATCTTCTCTTTATCATTATTTTCAATATTTTTCATCATTATTATTATTATTGTTATCAGTATTATCATTCTCATTCTCATCATCATTATTATTATAAAATGCATCGTCTACTTCCCAACTGCCTCGTTTTCATCCAACACCGATCTTGCGCCGAATTTGACAAGATAAGTGATTGCTCGTTCTTCATTTTCGTTGTCCTGAGCATTGTTTATCTCGCCTGAAGAAGACCTAAGAGGTCGAAACGCGTCGCGTTTTGTCCAGGATAAGTGATTGCTCGTTCTTCATTTTCGTTGTCCTGAGAATTGTTTATCTCGCCTGAAGAAGACCTAAGAGGTCGAAACGCGTCGCGTTTTGTCCAGTAATTCGTTTGTCCATGTTATCTGGCGGAGTTAGTTCAAGTGCCTTTTAAAACCTTTTCATGGAGTTGCAATATAATTATTTTTCCCTTTCCTTTTGAAAATCGGACGAAAGGAGGGGTCAGGATCGGTTGATTGAAAACATTATAAAAGAATCTCTTTTTCCCATTGATTGAAAACATTATAAAAGAATCTCTTTTTTCCATTGATTGAAAACATTATAAAAGAATCTCTTTTTCCCATTGATTGAAAACATTATAAAAGAATCTCTTTTTTCCATTCTTGTTGCAAATAATTTTGAACATTTGGAAAGGAGAAGACCAACACTACAAAATCATGTGGAATTCTGAAGTTTTAGAAAAGACATTCCCCATACACCTCCACTCACCTTGACCCGCTTGACCGGATAGAGGCGACAGTCGAGGGATACGGGTACCTGGCCCTCGTGCACCTCACACACAACTGCCCCAGCTGAGAGTCGCCAATCGGGGCGGGGTGGGGGGGGGAGGGGGGAGGGGGGGTCCCAGTGAACTCTTCCCAATAGTTAAAGTAGTCACTGTCCGATCGGTATGACTCAAGGAAGAAATGTACCACACCGGAAATAATAAGCCCCAAAGGGAAGACAACCGCATGTCTGAGAGCCTTAATGAATTAGTCGATGTTATAGGCTTCTGTGGAAAGCATTGGCGGCATAGGACCGAGAAGCTACGTCATGCTGGTTCTACAGTCAGCTAGACCACACTGGTGCCGCAGAACTGCATGCACTGTGTGACAGAGAAAGACGACTCACAGTAAAAGTTCAGAGGTGGAGGGTGATGGCTGGAAGGGGAAGGGGAAGGGGAAGGGCAGTCTTTGAAAGTGAGAGTACAGGCCTATGCTGGTACAGGATATTTGTCTTGCACTTGTAAAATCTGACGTGAACGTTTGAACAAAAATGTATTCAAAATATCTATGGATAACGACTGAGAGAGAGAGAGAGAGAGAGAGAGAGAGAGAGAGAGAGAGAGAGAGAGAGAGAGAGACAGACAGACAGACAGACAGACAGACAGACAGACAGACAGACAGGGAGAGAGCATGTTGTTATTAGAATGATCCCCGCGATCATCGTTGTGATTATTATAGCTATTGATTCTCTCAGGTCGTTTCGACCATTTCCCCATCGCATTTGCCAATCCAGGAAATGAATTCGTACCATTTCTGCACAATCATGGGCATGTGAAGGGTTAACCAGATCGCGCAGCAGATTGCCTTGAGGTTTGCGCTTGCCCGCTAATGGAATCGGAACTTAATGGGAACTGCACAACTAGTGTGATTACGCCGTGATGGTGATGCTGTGTGCATAAATGTTTTAGAGCGGGACTGCGTGTTATGGTCGGAACGAGAGAGAGAGAGAGAGAGAGAGAGAGAGAGAGAGAGAGAGAGAGAGAGAGAGAGAGAGAGAGAGAGAGAGGTTGTTCTATGATACCTCCTTTCCCGACCCCTCCTCACAAACCGTTTTCTACATTCCATCTCCACCCCCTGCCATGAGAAAGCGTCTGCCTATAAATCACGCTCAGCGCATCTATAGGTGATACATTAAAGATTGATTTCCAGTCGAGTTAACGCCGACCGATCTACCATTCTCACTCAGACAGCATGTGTTCTTTTTCATACTGGTGGCAAGCTGGAGAGGGGCAAGATGTGGAGCCAGCCCTCACAGACCTGAACATCTGGTCGTTTCCAACGTCACCTGTCTTTTTTCCCCTGCACATCCTCCGGACTACTTCTGGGAGTCAATGGTCGAGTCATGTGTCAGTAGAAAAAAAAAAACTCCCTTTACAGCAGAGAAGAAGTTCCCTCTCAAATACATGTTCCTGCCCTACACCTCTTACACTTCATGGGGCCAGGCCGCATCCAGGTCATGACTACTAGATGCCCTCTGCTTTCAGAACTAGTTTTGGCCAGCAGTGATCAAAGCTGCACCCCGAGGTCGGTGGGCCTCACAAGGTGCACCTTTCTTGATACCTGTCCTAAAGCTGGGAAATCTATGCCGTATGAAGCTCACTTTCTTCCTCCTCGAGATCAAGCTCGGTCTGATATCAGCTGTCTCTGCCATTGGCTGTTATATCCTTATATGGAACAAGGGAAAGAATGAGGTTTGACTGGAGTGCACAGAGTGAGGACGTCACTGAACCAAAGATACTCAGTGCTGACTGGAACCGCTCTGCCCTAGTAAACGATAGGTTATCCTCAAAAGACTATAGACTGTCATTGTTTGGTTTTAGTCTGGCAGTTTACTAGTTTGGGATTTCGAAATGTAAAGAAATGGTTTTGAAAGGGAAAGTGTATTGCCAGACGCGTATTGACATGGTGTCGACTTTCTCTCTCTCTCTCTCTCTCTCTCTCTCTCTCTGTGTGTGTGTGTGTGTGTGTGTGTGTGTGTGTGTGTGTGTGTGTGTGTGTGTGTGTGTGTGTACGCGCGCTCGCGCATCTCTCTCTCTCTCTTGCTATTGTTGTAGTTGTGTGATATTATTTGTTAGGCCTGTCTGTCTGTCTGTCTGTCTGTCTGTCTGTCTGTCTGTCTGTCTCTCTCTCTCTCTCTCTCTCTCTCTCTGCCTTTTCGTGTATAACTTTCTGTGTTTTTTGTCAATACGTCTTTTGTCTTTCTTTCAGTTCTTCCTTCTTTATTTCATGTTCGTGAAGAAAAGGCAGCGGGCTGCATGTTGTTCTTGATCTTGCTCCACCGTTTCTTCCTTTTGCCTTGCCCCCCAGGTTTTTTTTTTTTTTTTTTTTTTGTCTCTTGTCTTTGATTTTCTTCTTTTGTGCACATTGATTTGTCTGTCTGCTCACCCCTCCCCATCCATTCTACCCTCTCTCCCTACCTCCCTTCCTCCCTCTCTCTCCCAAAATAAGAAACGAATATTAAAATATAACACAAAACATGGACACGACGAAGCTTCATCATGACGTTAGATACATGACTAATGAAATTAATCAGATATCACTCAATGCTATTTTCCGACATTTTCTGTAGAATCTCTCTCTCTCTCTCTCTCTCTCTCTCTCTCTCTCTCTCTCTCTCTCTCTCTCTGTGTTAGTTCTTGAAACAATATACATATGACTTTATACATGATATTATCTCAATTTTCAATACCGCGAAGAAGAGAGAGAGAGAGAGAGAGAGAGAGAGAGAGAGAGAGAGAGAGAGAGAGAGAGAGAGAGAGAGAACCAGCTTCTCCATAAAAGAATGTCGGAAAACAGTATTGAGGGTTATGTAATTAATTTCGTTAGTCTAGTAACTAACGTCATGATGAAGCTTCGTTGTGCTCATGTTTTGTGTTATATGATATTTCAATATTCGTTTCTAATTCTGGGATCCCACGCTCCTTGGAATTAAACTTCTGTCTTACCTGCCTGACTTCTTCTTTCCACGTATTGTCAGCCCTACCAACCCCCCCCCCCCCCCCCCCCCCCATCCCCCATCCCTTCCCTACCACCCTTCCCCTCTCTCCCTCCCTCCGTGTCGGCCAGACTATAAACAACATGTCGGCGTCTCCTGATTCCAGCACACTCTCAGCGTGATTTTTTTTTGTTTTTTGTTTTTTTTCGAAGCGATATTGACGAACGACGAGAAAATACACCAGCACAAACAATCAGATCAATGTCACTGCACGTCATTCAAATGTCACTGCCATGTTGGAAAAGTGCGGCTTACTGAAGCAGATCAAATCTGCAAGTTAACCTCTGTCAGCGTCACATTGCAGCAAAAAGGAACCATAAAAAAATGTTTTCCTTGTTTTTGTGTCTTGTCTTTTTTTTTTTTTTTAAAATTTTTGATATGTCGTTTCGTAAATACCAGACGTGTGCCTCATTTTGCAAGTGGTGTGAAAGGGAGCTCGTCTCATTGTGTGTAACCTTTACAGCGGCATTGGCTCCTTTTTTTTTCTGTCGTTTTCATGGAAACGACAATCATGGCATCAGCTTGGTGTCACATGCGAGTTGATGATGATGAAGCTGTGAACGTTTGCCGGAAAACAGCCTAACCAAACATTGTCGTAAACAACCAGCACGACGTGTGTCACACACCGCATTTGCAAGCACTCAATCAGAAACACAGTATGTTTACACTCAATCACAAACACAGGATGTTACACTCAGTCACAAACACAGCATGTTGCACTCAATCACAAACACAGCATGTTACACTCGATCACAAACACAGCATGTTACACTCAATCACAAACACAGCATGTTTACTTAATACGCGCGCATCTGCTCCGTCCATTCAAAGGAGAGATTGGGGAAACCAGAATTCGCTTTTTTTGTGCCTCTTTTACCAAAACAACAACAACAACAACAGCAAAGAAGTTTATTCTGACAATTTGCATTAAGCAATACACATATAGATGTAATAACACATTCGTTCCGATTTTTCACAAAACACTATGAAACATTGCATTTCTCATTCTTCTTCTTTTTTTTTTTATACTTAACTGTTGCCGCGTAAATGCCGTGTGTGTGTGTGTGTGTGTGTGTGTGTGTGTGTGTGCTTGTGTGTGACCCAGAGGCAGCTGACGTCAGCAGTCTAAATTTAGCTATCACGCAGGTTGCTTGTGAAAATCGTGCTTCGAGGGAGGAAAGGTTTGTTTGGTGGGGGTGGGAGGGGTTGGAGGGGGTGGGCGAGCGGGGTGGTGGGGGTGGGGGCGTGGAGGAGGGGAGCAAGGGGCTAACTGTGTAGAAGGTGTCTTCCTCCAATAAGCCTGCTTGCACTTTATCGGTGAATAATCGCAAACCTGAAAAACGATATGAAAGTTCTGCATACTACTACTATTATTGCTCCTACTTCTACTATTACTAATACAACTGTTATGATGATGATGATGATGATGTTGATGATGATGATGATGATTATTGTTATTATTATTATTATTGCCGTTGTTATTCGGCTACTCAAACCTTTGGTTTTGTTGTTACGGTGCGGTGGTAACAGTGATTATCTAATGACTAGTAAATGAGCTCTTCACCCCGTCCCCATCCCTCCCCTCCCACCCGCACGCTCTCTTTCTCCGAGTCCGCGCGCGCGCGCGCGCGTGTGTGTGTGTGTGTGTGTGTGTGTGTGTGCGTATGTGTGTGTGTGTGTGTGTGTGTGTGTGTGTGTGTGCGCGCGCGTACATGCACGCGTGTGTGCGTGCGTGCGTGCGTGTGTGTGCGCGCGCGCGCATGATCGAGTGTGGGGTGTGTGTGTGTGTGTGTGTGTGTGTGTGTGTGTGTGGTGTGTGTGTGTGTGTGGTGTGTGCAAGCTTTTGCCATACAATGTAAGCAGACTTTCAACCAGGCTTTTTTTTAAATCTAGAAAACATTTTCTTTATGGTTGACGATGTCGTAACAGCGCCCCTGTCATTTTTATGCACTGCATTATACGCTCCTTGTGTTATTGAGCCTTAGTGAAAAACCAGCTTTCAGACGGTTTTGTTTGTTTGTCTGTTACTTCGTTTTTTGCTAAAAAAAAACAACAAATGCACTCTTCTGGCTGCCGGTTTTAGGACAGGTTCTAAGACGATTAAGTTCATGAATATGTAGCTTCAGTGCATGAAGTTGTTAACTCTGTAGCTTCAGTATATAAAGTTGTTGACTCTGTAGCTTCAGTACATGAAGTTGTTGACTCTGTAGCTTCAGTGTATAAAGTTGTTGACTCTGTAGCTTCAGTACGTAAAGTTGTTGACTCTGTAGCTTCAGTACATGAAGTTGTTGACTCTGTAGCTTCAGTATATAAAGTTGTTAACTCTGTAGCTTCAGTATATAAAGTTGTTGACTCTGTAGCTTCAGTACATGAAGTTGTTGACTCTGTAGCTTCAGTATATAAAGTTGTTGACTCTGTGGCTTCAGTACATAAAGTTGTTGACGCTGTAGCTTCAGAACAATAATTTGGTGACTCGGTAGTTTCAGTACATGAAGTGGTTGACGCTGTAGCATTAATAAATCGAGTTGCTGACTGTAGCTACACTGCATTATTTTTTTCTAATTTAGTTTCGGTAGATTAAGTTGATGGCGCTGCAGCTTCAGTAGATTAAGCTGCTGACCCTTTAGCCACAGTCAATTAAGTTGTTGACTATGTAACTGCAGGACATCCAGTTGTTGACTATGTAACTGCAGGACATCCAGTTGTTGACTATGTAACTTCAGGACATCCAGTTGTCGACTATGTAACTGCAGGACATCCAGTTGTTGACTATGTAACTGCAGGACATCCAGTTGTTGATATGTAACTGCAGGACATCCAGTTGTTGACTATGTAACTGCAGGACATCCAGTTGTTGACTATGTAACTGCAGGACATCCAGTTGTTGATATGTAACTGCAGGACATCCAGTTGTTGACTATGTAACTGCGGGACATCCAGTTGTTGACTATGTAACTGCGGGACATCCAGTTGTTGACTATGTAACTGCAGGACATCCAGTTGTTGACTATGTAACCGCAGGACATCCAGTTGTTGACAATGTAACTGCAGGACATCCAGTTGCTGACTGTTTGCAGCTTCAGTAAAACAAGTTGTTGACTTTAACTTCCGTACATCAAGTTGTTGACTTTAACTTCCGTGCATCAAGTTGTTGACTTTAGCTTCCGTACATCAAGTTGTTGACTTTAGCTTCTGTACATCAAGTTGTTGACTTTAGCTTCCGTACATCAACTTGTTGACTTAAGCTTCCGTACATCAAGTTGTTGACTTCAGCTTTTGTACATCAAGTTGTTGACTTTAACTTCCGTACATCAAGTTCTTGACTTTAGCTTCAGTAACTTAAGTTGTTGACTGTGTGTTGACCCTGTAGCTTAAGTCCATTAATCTGTTTACTGTAACTTCATTATATCACATTGTTGACTCTGTAGCTTAAGTACATTAATCTGTTTACTGTAACTTCATTATATCACGTTGTTGACTCTGTAGCTTAGGTACATCAATCTGTTGACTGTAACTTCATTAGATCACGTTGTTGACTGTGTAGCTTAAGTACATTAATCTGTTTACTGTAACTTCATTATATCACGTTGTTGACTCTGTAGCTTAATCATATCACGTTGTTGACTCTGTAGCTTAAGTACATTAATCTGTTTACTGTAACTTCATTATATCACGTTGTTGACTCTGTAGCTTAATCATATCACGTTGTTGACTCTGTAGCTTAAGTACATTAATCTGTTTACTGTAACTTCACCATATCACGTTGTTGACTCTGTAGCTTAAGTACATTAATCTGTTTACTGTAACTTCATTATATCACGTTGTTGACTCTGTAGCTTAATCATATCACGTTGTTGACTCTGTAGCTTAAGTACATTAATCTGTTTACTGTAACTTCACCATATCACGCTGTTGACTCTGTAGCTTAATCATATGACGTTGTTGACTCTGTAGCTTAAGTACATTAATCTGTTTACTGTAACTTCATCATATCACGTTGTTGACTCTGTAGCTTAAGTACATTAATCTGTTTACTGTATCTTCATTACGTCACGTTGTTGACTCTGTAGCTTAAGTACATTAATATGTTTACTGTAGCTTCATTGTATCACAATGTTGACTCTGTAGCTTAAGCACATTAATCTGTTTACTGTAGCTTCATTGTATCACGATGTTGACTCTCCAGCTTCAGAACTTTAAGTAGTCCAAATTGTAGCTTCAGTATATTAAGTTGTTGACTGTGTAGCTTCAGTGAATTAAGTTGTTGACTGTGTAGCTTCAGTGAATGAAGTTGTTGACTGTGTAGCTTCAGTGAATGAAGTTGTTGACTGTGTAGCTTCAGTGAATTAAGTAGTTGACTCTGTAGCTTCAGTGAATTAAGTTGTTGGTTGTGTAGCTTCAATGAATTAAGTTGTTGACTGTGTAGCTTCAGTGAATTAAGTAGTTGACTGTGTAGCTTCAGTGAATGAAGTTGTTGGTTGTGTAGCTTCAGTGAATTAAGTTGTTGGTTGTGTAGCTTCAGTGAATTAAGTTGTTGGTTGTGTAGCTTTAGTGAATTAAGTTGTTGGTTGTGTAGCTTCAGTAAATTAAGTTGTTGGTTGTGTAGCTTCAGTAAATTAAGTTGTTGACTGTGTAGCTTCAGTAAATTAAGTTGTTGACTGTGTAGCTTCAGTAAATTAAGTTGTTGGTTGTGTTGCTTCAATAAATTAAGTTGCCGACTGTGTAGCTTCAGTAAATTAAGTTGCCGACTGTGTAGCCACAGTGAATTACGTCACTGGCTCAGTACATTAAGTTGTTGACTTTTTAGCTTCAGTACATTAAGTTGTTGACTTTTTAGCTTCAGTACATTAAGTTGTTGACTTTTTAAGCTTCAGAACAATATGTTGACTCTTTAGGTCCAGTAAATTAAGTTACTGACTTCGTAGTTTCAGTACAGTAAGTTGTTGGCTTTGTAGCTTTAATTAATTAAGGTGTTGACTCTGTAGCTTCAGTAAATAAAGTTGGTGAAGAAGCTCCGTTGTACATTAGAGTGTTGGGACTTGCACTATGTAAGACATAAACACTTTACAGCAGACTCCATGAAAACTTTGTTCAGAGATGCCCCACCTGACGTGATCTTTGAATTTCTGAAAGAGATTAACATTTTTCATCTGATCTAAGATTTTACGGAAGAAAGATTTTTAACGAAGTTTCTGGTGCGTTTTTAGAAGAGTATTTTTAAAGAGATGTGTGATTTTTTTTTTTTGATGACTTGTGAGTTGACTTCAACGTGGTGACAGCCCTGATATAGCCCTTTGCGGTCGGCTGGGCTATAAGCAACATTACCTTACCTTACATCTGTAGCTTCAGTACTTGAAACTACTGTAGCTTCAAAATATGTCGAAACACAGCCTCAAACTTGAGTTATTATACCACATATCTCACTTGTCCTCATCTCAGTTGATACCAAACCGTTGCTTTTCACATTTTCCAGTAAATTAACTCACTAAGTCACTCGTGCTGAAAACCTCACACTGGCGTCAATTCAGATTTATTACAATTCCTCGTCGATACCGTCATATTCATAAGGTCGGAAATCTTTAGAAAATAATCTAAACCTTCTGTACAGGTGATTTATTAAAAAAATCAATGTTTCACATGTATACTGAGAGGCATAAATACAGGTGATTTATTAAAAAAAATCAATGTTTCACATGTATACTGAGAGGCATAAATTCCGCACATCATGCACACAAGTTCCACGGGAAACGTTTGATTTGTTGCTTCTTTTATGACCCATTCCTCAGTTGGTGGCAGTGTGACCCACCTTTCCACAGCGACGTTTCTCGTGCAGCACGTGCCAGCGAACAGACAATAGCGCCAGAAGCAAAAAGCCAAACTGGGCGACAACTCAGTTCAGAGTGAATATTGCGTCGCTTTCTTTTCACGTGATAAACACACAGTTTAACCCCATAAAATGCCGCAACCAGCATGATTTTATCACACTGCAAGAAAATGCCACGGCTAGACAACAACCAGCGAAACTGTGCTGTTGGGATGCTGAGGGCCGGTTCATCTGTCCGACAGGTGGCAAGAGCCATGAACGCCCACCACACCACTATCTACTGCCTACAACAGCGCTTGGCAGCCACCCGATCAGTTTCTGACCGTCCTCGACCAGGCGCACCTCGAATGACGACGACTCAGAGACAAGATCGAGCCATTCGCCTTTCCCACCTCAGGAACCGATTCCTGACTGCTGCTGCCACCTCTAGAGCAACTTTGGGGGAGCGTGGGGGACCTACCGGCAGCCGCACCGTCAGACGATGCCTGTCACACGCAGGAATCAGGTGTCACAGGCCCTACGTTGGCCCTGTATTGACTGACAGACATAGGCAGGCCCGGCGCCATTGGACAGCAAATGGTGCGTTCCTGGGAAGACGCGCATGGAGGAATGTCATCTTCTCTGACGAGTCACGTTTTTGCATGAGCCACGCTGATGGGAGAATCAGAGTTTACAGGAGACGAGAAGAACAGTATTTTGACCCTTGAGTTAGGCAGCTCGACTGGTTTGGCGGCCCTTCAGTGATGGTGCGGTGTGCCATCAACGCCAACTTTAGATCCCAGCTCGTGGTGATCGATGGCAACATCACGGCACAGCGTTACGTGAACCACGTTCTCCAGCCTGTCCTGCTTCCACTCCTGGATCACCATGGTGGACGACACAGATTTGTGTTCCAGCATGATAATGCTACACCTCACAGTGCCCGGATGACCCGTCAGTTTCTGCAGCAGAATGGAGTGGAGGTGATGCCCTGGCCATCCCTGTCACCTGACATGAACTGCATTGAGCACCTTTGGGACGCGCTTGGCAGGAGAGTGGAGCATGCTAGCAGCATCAGCCGAGGCCCCAGACGAGAGGTGAACTGATCGCCGTTCTTCAGCATCACTGGGTCAACATCCAGCAGGTGCAGATCCGACGTCTCGTGCAGTCCATGCCTCGGCGTCTTCAAGCGTGTGTAGCTGCCAAATGGTGGATACACCAGATATTGACAGAAACATCTCTTTTGAAAGATGGTTTATGCTGTGCAATAACCATGTTTGACATTGTTTATGAATTTGATTCAGGTCGTTTTTTTCTGTTCACACATGGCCTTTACAATCAAATTTTCTAACGCAGATTTGGTTTGTTTAAGTTGTTACCAAGTTTCCAATTAACCGACAAATGAGATTTTTGTGCATGATTTTTTTTTATGTTTGTGCGGAATTTCTGCCTCTCGGTATATATTTCGAAAAAGAACATCGAGAATTCATTGCAACATCACCTGATGAA
>CM065717.1:64658063-64670563 GCA_033310375.1 Conus canariensis
TTCTACCAGTCATGTGCTCCTTACCATTTTCTCCAAACTGTGTATTGTTGTGTGCATTGTTTTGCCAGCATCAGGGATCTTCCAGTCGTAAAAAAGGTTTAATTTTCATGATTTCTGGCCAAGTGTTACAGCTGCATAAGTAATGTAGGATGATGCAATACAAAATGACCGGTACAGCAGCTTGGACCAGCGTTGATCCCATACTGTAGTTTGTGTTTGCTGTCTTCTTCATTTACCTATCTGGGAATCGAACTGTGAAGAAGGTACTGTTTCTTAGCGACCGTGCGCAGATTGGTCGGTTTTTCAGATTTATGAATTTGTGAATCGATATCTGATATCCGCCCCCCCCCTTCACCCCTCCGCCCCCACCCCACCCTTTCCAGGCTTCTGTCATCTGCTGTTTCCCTCCTCACCATCACAGCCCCTTCACAGTGTCGTGTTGTTTGTTCCCCCACATCTCTGTCATCTGCTGTATCCCTCCTCACCATCACACCACCCTTCACAGTGTCGTGTTGTTTGTTCCCCCACATCTCTGTCATCTGCTGTTTCCCTCCTCACCATCACAGCCCCCTTCACAGTGTCGTGTTGTTTGTTCCCCCACATCTCTGTCATCTGCTGTTTCCCTCCTCACCATCACAGCCCCCTTCACAGTGTCGTGTTGTTTGTTCCCCCACATCTCTGTCATCTGCTGTTTCCCTCCTCACCATCACAGCCCCCTTCACAGTGTCGTGTTGTTTGTTCCCCCACATCTCTGTCATCTGCTGTTTCCCTCCTCACCATCACAGCCCCCTTCACAGTGTCGTGTTGTTTGTTCCCCCACATCTCTGTCATCTGCTGTTTCCCTCCTCACCATCACAGCCCCCCTTCACAGTGTCGTGTTGTTTGTTCCCCCACATCTCTGTCATCTGCTGTTTCCCTCCTCACCATCACACCCCCCTTCACAGTGTCGTGTTGTTTGTTCCCCACATCTCTGTCATCTGCTGTTTCCCTCCTCACCATCACAGCCCCCTTCACAGTGTCGTGTCGTTTGTTCCCCCACATCTCTGTCATCTGCTGTTTCCCTCCTCACCATCACAGCCCCTTCACAGTGTCGTGTTGTTTGTTCCCCCACATCTCTGTCATCTGCTGTTTCCCTCCTCACCATCACAGCCCCCTTCACAGTGTCGTGTTGTTTGTTCCCCCACATCTCTGTCATCTGCTGTTTCCCTCCTCACCATCACAGCCCCCTTCACAGTGTCGTGTTGTTTGTTCCCCCACATCTCTGTCATCTGCTGTTTCCCTCCTCACCATCACAGCCCCTTCACAGTGTCGTGTCGTTTGTTCCCCACATCTCTGTCATCTGCTGTTTCCCTCCTCACCATCACAGCCCCCTTCACAGTGTCGTGTTGTTTGTTCCCCCACATCTCTGTCATCTGCTGTTTCCCTCCTCACCATCACAGCCCCTTCACAGTGTCGTGTCGTTTGTTCCCCACATCTCTGTCATCTGCTGTTTCCCTCCTCACCATCACAGCCCCCTTCACAGTGTCGTGTTGTTTGTTCCCCCACATCTCTGTCATCTGCTGTTTCCCTCCTCACCATCACAGCCCCCTTCACAGTGTCGTGTCGTTTGTTCCCCCACATCTCTGTCATCTGCTGTTTCCCTCCTCACCATCACAGCCCCCTTCACAGTGTCGTGTTGTTTGTTCCCCCACATCTCTGTCATCTGCTGTTTCCCTCCTCACCATCACAGCCCCTTCACAGTGTCGTGTCGTTTGTTCCCCCACATCTCTGTCATCTGCTGTTTCCCTCCTCACCATCACAGCCCCCTTCACAGTGTCGTGTCGTTTGTTCCCCCAATCTCTGTCATCTGCTGTATCCCTCCCACCATCACACCACCCTTCACAGTGTCGTGTTGTTTGTTCCCCCACATCTCTGTCATCTGCTGTTTCCCTCCTCACCATCACAGCCCCCTTCACAGTGTCGTGTTGTTTGTTCCCCCACATCTCTGTCATCTGCTGTTTCCCTCCTCACCATCACAGCCCCCTTCACAGTGTCGTGTTGTTTGTTCCCCCACATCTCTGTCATCTGCTGTTTCCCTCCTCACCATCACAGCCCCCTTCACAGTGTCGTGTTGTTTGTTCCCCCACATCTCTGTCATCTGCTGTTTCCCTCCTCACCATCACAGCCCCCTTCACAGTGTCGTGTTGTTTGTTCCCCCACATCTCTGTCATCTGCTGTTTCCCTCCTCACCATCACAGCCCCTTCACAGTGTCGTGTCGTTTGTTCCCCACATCTCTGTCATCTGCTGTTTCCCTCCTCACCATCACAGCCCCCTTCACAGTGTCGTGTTGTTTGTTCCCCCACATCTCTGTCATCTGCTGTTTCCCTCCTCACCATCACAGCCCCTTCACAGTGTCGTGTCGTTTGTTCCCCACATCTCTGTCATCTGCTGTTTCCCTCCTCACCATCACAGCCCCCTTCACAGTGTCGTGTTGTTTGTTCCCCCACATCTCTGTCATCTGCTGTTTCCCTCCTCACCATCACAGCCCCCTTCACAGTGTCGTGTCGTTTGTTCCCCCACATCTCTGTCATCTGCTGTTTCCCTCCTCACCATCACAGCCCCCTTCACAGTGTCGTGTCGTTTGTTCCCCACATCTCTGTCATCTGCTGTTTCCCTCCTCACCATCACAGCCCCCTTCACAGTGTCGTGTCGTTTGTTCCCCCACATCTCTGTCATCTGCTGTTTCCCTCCTCACCATCACAGCCCCTTCACAGTGTCGTGTCGTTTGTTCCCCCACATCTCTGTCATGTGCTGTATCCCTCCTCACCATCACAGCCCCCTTCACAGTGTCGTGTCGTTTGTTCCCCCACATCTCTGTCATCTGCTGTTTCCCTCCTCACCATCACAGCCCCTTCACAGTGTCGTGTTGTTTGTTCCCCCACATCTCTGTCATCTGCTGTTTCCCTCCTCACCATCACAGCCCCCTTCACAGTGTCGTGTCCGTTTGTTCCCCCACACATCAACTAAGGGAGGTCAAATGGATGTGTTCACTTTTTCCCTTGTATCCCTGAGTTGACAGAAGACTTGCAGGCTTATGAACGTGAAGGTGTAGGTGGAAAATCACCTGGGCCGGTTGAATACCCCCTCCCTCTCCTAGGCGGCACCAACAGAAAAAAAAAAACAACTACCAAAACCTGCAATCATTTTGGACAGAAATACCACTGTGGTCGTATAGAAATATTGAATGTTATGGCGGGAAAAAAATCCCTACCCCCCCCCTCTCCCTCCTTTCTCTTTCCTCCCCCTATCCCCACCAGTCTCCTTTTCTCCCACACAGCTAACCCCCAGCCCTTCTCTATCCCAACTCAAGCACGTAACAGATTGTCTTTTCGAACCCCCATTCACTTTCACACCCCGCCTCTTCTCTCCCTTCCCACTTTCACGCGATTCCTGTTTGGTTTTTATTAGGTGTTGGTTATTTCCTCTTCTTCCTTACAAATATTGTTGCTGATCTGGCCGGATACCTCCTGTATTGACCATCATTAATCACTACTGGAATGAACGAGCGACAGGTTGTTGCTTTATGCTGCGAATGCTATTTTTTTTTTTTTTTTTTTTTTAGCGAATGCTATTCTTGTTTATAAGCGAGAAAAGGGGTTTCTCTTGGTTCACGTCAATGAAAAGAAAGAAGACATGGGAATACGAAAAGAAATAGAACGAGAAAGCAAGAACATCAAAAACGAAAGGAGGAGAAGAAGAAGAAGAAGAAGAAGAAGAAGAAGAAGAAGAAGAAGAAGAAGAAGAAGAAAGCAATAGCAACAAAAACAGCAATAACAAGCAAGCAAACGCATGTTCAAGGTTATATCAATCCACCTAAAACGACGATGGCATCCGTCTGTCTCGGGAGACAATGGTGTAGTGCCGTGGATCAGTCAGTTGTGGAGTTGCAGAGCCTGCTGTGGCTGAAGAGCTCGATCCTTGAGTGGCAGACACTGTTGCAGTTGCTGCAGGTGAAGTCTCGGTCATGAGTGTCTGCGGGTGCCGACGCAGTTCTTTGCCGTCTGTGCCGCCTCCGTTCTTCCCACTCTGCCTCTCTTCTCTGCTCTGCTTGTTTGATGCCGGTCTTGGTGGTGGACAGCCAGCTGACGCGGTCTGAAGTTGCTGTCTCCAGCTCTGCTGGGTTGAGACTGCCTGCCCTCAGGTCACACTTGTATACATCCTTGTAGCGTGGGGCTGGCCGTCCTGTGGGTCTGGAGCCTGTAGCCAGCTCGCCGTATAGCATGTCCTTAAGGATGCGACCGTCCGGCTGACGTTCGCTAGGATAGCGGCACTGGAGTGGCCTCTCTATGGCGTAGGCCAGGGCAAAGTGTATGAAGATGCTGGGTGGTCAATCGCAAGAATCCCCCTCTCGGCCTTGCGGACAGGATCCAACGGAAAGGACAAGCCGGTACAGTATGGTGCCAGCGCAGCTCAGGAGTTGCTGGATGGTCTCACGGTGGGTCGACCAACCGCCTTAGGGGCTCCACTCCTGATTTTCTTTCAGGGTTTACTCCCTTAGCCTTTGTCTCTCGCAAGACATCCACAAGATGGTGAAGCTATCTGACCCATAGCTGGGAGTCCAGTTCGTGAGCACCAGGGCGTATCAACACGCCGGTGGGCCTGCATGCCTCACGTCTTGGGGCCAGACTTCCCCCGGGTCCCTTGTAGTTTAGCCTGAGTTCCTAAGCTCCCAGTTGACGTGCGTGGCCACGAGGAGGCACCACATGGGGCTTGCTGGTGGAGAGGCTGTATACTGACAGGGAAAGACTGACGCATTCTGCCCCCCTTTTCGCAGTGCTGCAAGCAGCGGTGCCAGTCAGCGGTGGAGGCTGACAGCGAGAGGTGACAAGCACACACATACTTTGCCGACACGCAAGGCGCATCACACCACCCACTATCGACAGTACAATGCACCAAATATATACATACATAAAGATAGACGAACAGACAGACAGACAGATAGACAGGCATAGAGATAGATAGACAGATAGATGGATAGATAGATAGAAAGACAGACAAATAGACAGAAAAATAAATAGATAGATATCAGTTATACAAATATCCAGAGAGAGAGAGAGAGAGAGAGAGAGAGAGAGGGAACCCGGCAAACCGCAACAAGCTGACCCAGGAAAGAGTAGCCAGAAACTCGGTGTAGGTGACTCACCGTACCAACCAACCATCCAACCAAGTAACCAAACCAGCCACTCGTCCACCCAACCTTAACATCCTTCCCATCATGCAGCATTGCCAACAAAACAAATCTGGAAGCCTCTCGACGGCAGTACCCCATCAGAAACTATCACAAACCGTTCTGTTTCCCCTCTCCTCGTCCTTGGGCAACAGCAGTTAACGACAAGCAACTATCACAAACCGTTCTGTTTCCCTCTCCTCGTCTTTGGCCAACAGTAGTTAACGACAAGCAACTATTTGCAGTGCCGGAATGATGCTGAAAAGGCCAACAGCGGTGCCGGAATCTGGCGATTTGCTGACAATGTTATGACTTCCTTTCATTCCTCCCATTACGACATAGATCGATTCCGGGTAATTACGGCCCAGCCTGGTCTGTAGAAGAGGAGGAGGAGGGGGGGGATGGTGAGGAGGAGGAGGAGGAGAGGAAGAGGAAGGGATAAGGAGTGAAGCGTTAGGGAGCCGTGTGGAGGTAACGGATGGAGAAAGAGAGGGGAGGGAGGAAAGGGGGGGACGACAGGAAATTAAGTGTTGCGAATGAGAGAACGGAGGAGGAGGAAGCTGTATCCACATGATTTTATTACTTTCTCCACGGGCTTGTTTGTAGGCTGAACGCCGTTGATTTCACGCATTAAAGAGAGATGACGCGAAATCAGTTCAATACACGGACAAGTATGTTGTGAAATGATTACAAAAGTGGATATATGCATGGATGGATACTATATAGAATAACTAGATAGATAGACAGGCAGACAGACAAATACGTCTGACGTAGCGGATGAAAGCCATTTATTAAAGTCCACCTTACCACAATGTAAGAAAACATTTACTCTGAGGAAATATTGTTCTAATCCCCATGTATGTTTCGGTTGTGCCTTTTACTTCCACGTGACACATTGTAACTATGCGGAGCTTGTCACTGTGCTTGTCTAAAGCCTTTGCAAGATTTGCTGATGCCATTTGCAACATACTGATTTATTGGTTTTGCACTGTAATGTATCTATCATCTGTATGATCATTGTTCATAACTTTTTTTACGAGGTCTCCCAGAATGGACTGATGGCCTCGTGGTTAAAAAAATCATTGATTCATACATCGATTGATTTATTGATTAATCATTGATTGATTCACTCATTCATTTATCATTTTTATCTCCCTCTCTCTCTCTCTCTCTCTCTCTCTCTCTCCCTCCCTCACCCTCTCTCTCTCCCTCCCTCCCTTCTGTTCTTTTCTCCCTCCCTCCCTCTCTCCTTCTGTCTCTGTCTGTCTGTCTGTCTGTCTGTCTCTTCATTCTTAATGTGACCACCGTGGTCAGCTAGGCCGTAAACAATTGTCTTGAATCTCTATACATGCTTATATACCGTGCGGAGGTGCGACGTCGCTGTGCGGGCTTAACATGTGTGTGCCTGCATACATGTGTGTGTGTGTGTGTGTGTGTGTGTGTGTGTGTGTGTGTGTGTGTGTGTGTGTGTGTGTGTGTGCGGTCGCGCGCGCATGGTGTGTGTGTGCGGTCGCGCGCGCATGTGTGTGTGTGTGTGTGTGTGTGTGTGTGTGTGTGTGTGTGTGCGGTCGCGCGCGCATGTGTGTGTGTGTGTGTGTGTGTGTGTGTGTGTGTGTGTGTGTGTGTGTGTGTGTGTGTGTAAGTGTGTGATGATATGTGAATGTGATCAGCGGCAGCATCAAAGCTTAGCAGATGTACATCTAGCATATGCTAACCCGTCTGCACAGAGAGTTGCTTCCTTGTGACAACAAACACAGATCTTCCATTTAAAGATTGTGCTATAAAAACAAGGAAAAGACTGGCAAAAGACGTAAGCAGAACTGAGGAGAAAGAGAAGAATATTGGCAAGTTTTTTTTTCTCCTTCTTTTTCCTTCTTTGTGATGCTAGCATCGAATACGTTGTCACTCCTTGCTTTCACTTTGAGCTGCGTTCCGATACGAATTTCCTTGTTTGCATCTAGAAGGAGTATTGTTTTTGTTTGGTTTACTTTGCTCTATACCGGTGTAGAACGCTGTTTGTACTATCACGCAAAAAGTGTTCAGAACACTTTGTGCGTTCATGAATTACTTTCGGCGAATACTTTTTGGCATGCTGATTGAACACTAATCATGCGGATGCAGGCACGCCAAAATTTTTCATGAGTAACTTCGGCATAAACCGCTCGGTCTTCAACTGTGTGTGTGTGTGTGTGGGTACAGTGTGCTTGTTTATGTCACTTTATGTCTTTGTACACTATTGAGCATACACGTCTGTCTTAACAATCGAATGCTCGTGTTTGCGCAATGGTTGTGCACCTGTGTATATCCCTGCGAAAGTATCTACTTGATGTGTGTGTGTTGTTGTTCTGTTTTACGTCTTTCCACATTACGTGATATTAGACGAAAAAAAAAAAAAAGGGGGGGGGGGGGGGGGGGGGTCGGGGTAAAAAAGGTTAACACTATGAGGTAAAATAACTAACTTATCTACAGCAATAACACAAAAGTAGAAAATCCACTTAATCAAAGACTGAAAAACAAAAAACAAAAAAAACTAAAAACCCACACAAAAAAAACCCCGAAACATGTAACTCTTCTGTCTCATCGCACCACTGACTGTTATGTGTTATAAATATTTGCCAATTGGACTTTTAGCTAAGTGCAAAAAGAAAAGATACGTTTCACTTGCTGACAGTGACCGGAAAACATTTTGACTAGGCTGTACAGACGTATTTGGAATGAATTTTTTCATCAAGTTACACAAAAGAATGTGATCAGTTGATATGCTATGACCACATATACAATGTATATTTTTGACATACTTTGTTTTAAAACAATCCAATTTCCATCTACAGATCAAGGAACTTATCTGTCGTCTACGATAAATGTTTTGATCGTACTTACTTAACATTTCATGAATACTTCCCATTTCATCGTGTAAACCAAAACACCCAGTTTCTCTTTCTATCAAATGAAAATTAGAAAATTGTACTTTCTCTGCCAAAGTATAGCACCCTTGCATTGACATAGAGAGGTTCAAAAAATGCGAATCTGATGATCGTTTTGCTCCTCTCTTTGCTAGAACATCAACCTTTTCATTATAGTATAACCCACAGTGGGAGGGCACCCAAAGAAATGTTA
This sequence comes from Conus canariensis, assembly GCA_033310375.1. Classification (NCBI taxonomy): domain Eukaryota; kingdom Metazoa; phylum Mollusca; class Gastropoda; order Neogastropoda; family Conidae; genus Conus; species Conus canariensis. The sequence goes on from CM065717.1 coordinate 64,666,388, forward strand.
TTTCAGTGTCTCTGGCTGAGAGGAAGTGTACTAAATTATTTATTTCAGTGATCATCTCAGGTCGAACTTTTAATCTAAAATTCTTCATTGCAGTAAGAACTGACTTGGAATCTACGCATAAAACAACTTTAAATAAATTTTGAGGGTAATCAACAACACACTTTAAAGCCATAATTATAGCAGTTAACTCAGCAGTGAATATAGATTTGTTTTTTTCCAAGATAATAGGACTTTTCTTCGTTAAGACCTGGGATAATGTATGCTGCACCTGCATGTTCATTGATTAATGACCCATCAGTGTATATCTTAAAATGGTTGGAATAGTGATCATGCAAATGCATTTTGATATTGGATAACAACAAATTAGTATTTTCAGCCTTTGTTAAATCTGTATGGTCAATATCAAAATGTGCTCGTGTTAGTTTCCATGGGGGGATAGGAGACACAATAGATCTTTTTGCAATAGATGTTAGTTTGATGTCTGAGGATTCTAAAATCGAGGAAGTATATGTTCTTAGAGTCGTTTGAGATGATATATTTTTAGCCCTTTTGGGAAAATCAATGTCCGATTTAATATTTATTTCAGGGCCTATATTGTTGTCTATAGTAGAACTTCTTATAACAAATTTGGTGCATGCAAGATTCCTATATTCTTCCAGTGGTAATATCCCAGCAGCACTGTATGCTTTTGTACAAGAGGCATGGACTGGTAGTCCCATGGCTATCTTATATGCTTTGGAATCAATACTTTGAAGTTTTTTCAGTAAGTATTTGGGTGCACTGAAGAACACCTCTTGTGCATACGTTAATTTTGATCTAACCAGTGCAGTAGAAAGGTGCAAAAGAGCAACTGTGTCCTGAGCCCAAGCATGCTTGCTAATAATCTTTAATAGATTTAAACTTTTTCGAGCTTTTGTTAGAATATGCTCTATATGAAAATTCCATGACAACTTTGATGTTAAATTTACTCCAAGGAATTTCACTATTTTGGTATATTTGATGGGTATGCCGTTGACTTGAAATGAAGGCATATTAACTGGATCAGATCCAGTATTAAATAACATCATGTGTGTTTTTTCTGTTGATATTTGCAAACCATTTTCAGTCATGTAAGCAGAAAAGGTGTTTAATTCTTTTTGATATAACTTTTTAATATAGTTTTGTGATCTGACAGATGTACATTTTTTTAATGTCACTTTCATCCATATGCATATGTCATCTGCATATTGGGCTAGTTCTATATTTTTAGTAATTTTTGTGGGTAAATCGTACATAAGAATACTAAAAAGTAAAGGGGCAATAACAGACCCCTGAGGAATGCCCATGTGTAATTTCCTTCTTGTAGAATAGGAGTTCCCTACCTTCGTTCTAATATATCTGTTTTCTAAGAAGTCTTTAAGAAACTCATAAATGTTTCCTGATAATCCAATCTCTTTAAGTTTATAAAGCAAACGAGAGTGCCATACTTGATCGTAAGCTTTAGTGATATCAAAAAAGGTTGCTAGTAAACATTTTCTCCTGGAAAACTGATGTTTAATTTGAGTGGTAAGTTTGACCAAGTGTTCAATAGCACTTCTTCCCTTTCGAAAACCTGCTTGATTTGTTGGGATAACTCTGTTCTTTTCACAAAAGTAGTTTAGCCTATTCAAAACAATTGTTTCATAAAGTTTACAGACATAAGTTAATGAAATAGGTCTGTAACTATCTATTCTTTCTTTCAGTTTACCTTCCTTGTGAATCGGTACTATTACTGATTCTTTCCATATTTGTGGCAAAAGACCTGAACTCCAGCATTTTTTAAATATATTAAGTAAAATGCTTATCCATTTGTCTGGAAAATGTTTAATCATTTCATTAGAAATGGCGTCAATCCCAACAGCTGTTTTTTTGTTTGGTAGAGAATCTATGGCGTCTTTCACCTCTTGTAATGTAATTGGGGCGTTGATGTCGCTTGTGTCATTATCAGATACATCATTAAAGACATGGGCAGATTCTTTATCCTCTCTGAATTTTCTTTGGTTTTCAGACAACCCATCTAACCTGCTTACTTTAGCAAACTGGTTGACAAACGCTTCTGCTTTGTCTGCGGATGATGGATATTCTGGGAGTTTGATTCCATTTTTTATCGTTTTTATCTCTTTCCATACCATTCTACTATCTTTATGATCGAATGTGTTTCTTTCGCAAAAATCATCCCAATAATCCGTTTTGGCTTGTTCCATAACTCTATTACTATGTATATTTGAGTGTTTCATTTCTTTAAATTTTTCATCTACCATTTTCTTATCTTGACTTTTCTTAGAGTGCACGTATTCCTTGAATAACCGTTTTTTCTCTTTAACTGCCTTATCGCAATCTTCAGTCCACCAAACATTACCGAGATGTTTATCCCCTTTAGATCCACGATTCTTCAATTTAGGAATACATAAACCAGACACTTTTAGAACAGAAGTACAAAACATATCATACATTGTATCAATATCATTATCTGGGGACAAGCTTATGTCTAGATCTTTAAGTGTATTGTAAAACTGAGACCATTTGGCATTTTTATAATCAAATCTTGGGATTGTATCATCAGGTTTTGTGTCTTCAAAACTTGGGGACTGATTAATTGTAATAATGATTGGTATGTGATCACTCCCAAGAGTTTCACTATACGTTTCCCATGCACACGACAAAGCCATTTTAGGTGAAACCATAGTTAAATCAATAGCAGTAGGTCTATGTGTAGATACATCAGGAACTCTGGTATAAGAACCATCATTGAGTAAACATAAAGTTGAGTCTACAACATTTTCTACAAACCTATTACTACTGACCTGTGTGCACTCTTTTTCCCAGAAAGGAGAATGGGCATTAAAATCCCCTCCTACTAACCATTTACCATGATCATTCTTGATATTTTTCATCCATTCAGTATTAGCTTCATCTGGACCCTTAGGTAAATATACAGAAGCACAGTTTACTTTTAAGGAGTCCGAAAACTTGACAGTTACAGCACATGAAAAAATCCCATGTAATCCACTAGGCACAGGTGATTGTTTGTCACAATATTGTAGTCCAGTGTGAATATAGATAGCACAGTTTACTCTATCACCATTTTTTTCTGTATCTACTACTGGTGGATAGTAGTATTGTTCCAGTCTTGGTAGTTTGTTCTTACTGATATTAACAGACTGGAATAAGAGAACATGGCAGTCAGACGACACTAAAAACTGACGTAAGCAGTCAATATTAGAATAGAGAGAGCGGCAGTTCCATTGCAGTATTTTTATATTGTTGTTAAATTTCATGTTTGAAAAAACAGATAACTAAACAAATAATAATATGTCGCTTTAACACAATTGGAGCTTAGCTACACACAGACGTAGGCTGGTATGCTGCATTTGTTCCGAACAAAAACAACAAAAAAATGTCACCAGTTGTATAAGACATTGAACCTATTGGACAAGGCAGAGCCGTAGAAGGAATCCTCGGGGAAGGGAGTGGGGCGCAGGTACCGGGGACGTCGCGCTGTCTTCCGGGGCCGCTCCCAGAAGAGGTCCCTCAGATGCCGGCCAATATTCCCCGCTAGGATGCTAGCTCCTCTTGCAGTGGGATGTAGCCCATCACGGAGGTTGAAGCGGGCGGCTTGTAGGTTGGAGTGAGTGATGAAGGTGATGTTTTTGTCATCATTCAGCTCTGACACTAAAAGTGCGTTGTACAAGTCCCCTTTGATATTGAGTTCGGGGTCTAATGTAGGAGCCATCTTACTGACTATGATGGCCAGATCAGGGTTTTCTTCTCTGATACTCCTCACGCACTTTGCCATTCTTCCGGAACATGTTGCTGCAGATTCTGTTTCTAGGTCCTTCGATCCAACATGTAAGAGTAAAGCATCAGGAAGTGTCTTGACAGATGCACTTGCTTTGGCCACTGCTGGTTTAATGTCCTTTATTGTTCTTGCATTACTCTGATGCACCTTACATCCGTAGGACTTCCCTAGTCTGTTTGTGTTGACTTTCTTTATGACAGGGTCATTCACATATAAAATGTTGGGAAGGCCTTTTAAAGTTGGATTTGGTTTGTCTCTGGACTTGGTCTTTAAGTCATTGACGTTTTCTTTGTGTCTGAACTTGACCTTTAAGTCATTGACGTTTTGTTTGTCTCTGGACTCGGCCTTGAAGTTATTGT
>CM065717.1:64680563-64685563 GCA_033310375.1 Conus canariensis
TGGCCGATTCTTACGGCATGCGTGTCTCTGACTAATAGGGGCCTCTTACTAACGGAGTGTTCACTTCAGCGGTCGATGAAAATTAAGCGACGAAATAAGTATGAAGAATGAACATCTAAAAAATAAATCACAAAGAAACAAAATCCTGAGATGTCAAGACGTCGAAATCATCCTTTACAGACAGACTGCCCTATTGCAGATAAGTCATTTACTCATCCGACCATAAACTTCAAAGCATAAATATAGTGCACCGTGAATACATTGAATGATGTATTATATTGTTTATGTAAAAGGTTTCAAAAAGGAAAAGAGAACCTTCGTTGCAAGGGGAAATAAAAAAATAAATATAGTGCACAGGAGATACATACCATACGTTTTTGGAGTCAATATGTGTCTGACTGGCTATATACGCTGAAAAAAAAAAGAAAAAAAAAACAACACATTTCCATCAGCAAATCCTGATTTCCCCCTTTAGTTTCAGTGTGATTTATGAGAGGCGGCTAGTGCTAGAGGGTCACTTGACAAGAACATTTAAGAGACAGAGACAAAAAGAAATGTTGTGCACCTTCTCTGAACGTAGCCGGTTTGTTCACTTGAACTGGTGGAAATGTCGCCCCCCTCCCCCCCCCCCCCCCCCCCCCCCCCTCCTCCCCCTCCCTACTCCTTAACGCAGCATTACAAAAGGTAGAGTGAAAATGAATCGGCAAAATACGCCTCGCCTTCTCCAAGCAAAACAACGAACGTAAATGAACACGATGAAAAGTTATGTTACTTGCAAGACACCGTGCTCAGAAAGTTAGGCAACTTGTTGTTGGGGTTTAATGGGCTTTTTTTTTCTTTTCTGAAAACAAACAGCCCTTTTCCCCTTTTTTGTGATGTAGATATTAACTTGGAAGACAAACATTCTTTTCAGCCATGTAAACAAGCCCTTTTCTGAGACAGATTTGCTTACAATTTATTTTTCTTTCCAGCATACAAGGAAGTTTCTTTAGGAAGAAACACACACCTTTTTATTTGCGGTTCAGACTTGCAAGAAATGTTCTTTTCTAACAAAGACATGTCTTTTGCTTTTTTCAACCTTGCGAACAAGGTTCTTTACGCAGACAGACTTAAAAGTGTGTTTTTTAAACCGCTTAAGGAAGTTCTTTTGTCACACAGACATAATTTGTGCATGTTTCAGACAGATATAATTTGTACATGTTTTCAGACAGACATGATTTGTGCATATTTCAGACAGACATGATTTGTGATATTTCAGACAGACATGATTTGTGCATATTTCAGACAGACATGATTTGTGCATATTTTCAGACAGACATGATTTGTGCATGTTTCAGACAGACATGATTTGTGCATATTTTCAGACAGACATGATTTGTGCATATTTTCAGACAGACATGATTTGTGCATGTTTTCAGACAGACTGATTTGTGCATATTTTCAGATAACATTATGTGGCCTGTTTTCAGACGCGCAGCAGATTTTTACCCGCAGGCAGGCGCACTTTTTTACTTTTAATTTCAACCTTGTAAAAAAAAAAGGCGTTTACTCAGAGGGGCATACGTTTGACTATTTCTTCAGTCTTTCAGAGAAAACTCTTTACTCAGATTTTCTGTTGTTGTTGCTTTTTCTTCAGCCTTGCTGAGAAAGTCTTCTTCTGTCAGACAGACACCCTTTTTGCTGTTTTGTTTTCAGCTTTGCATGTAAAGATCTTTTTTGTTTAGACAAACATTTGTCTTGCTTTCTTTTAGCCTTGCTGAGGAGGTTCTTTTATCAGACAGATATAGGAGGGTTTTTTTTTTTTTTTTTGCTTTATCTTCAGCCGTGCCAGATGCCCTTCCACTCCACTCTTCCTCAGATAGACATTCTTTTTGCTGTTTCTTCAGACTTGCAAAGAGGGTCCTTTTTTGGAAAAAATAAATCGTGCCTTTTTTAAGCCTTGCAAAGAAGGGTTTTGTTTTAAGGCCTTGTAGGTAAGGTTTTTTCCTCAGACTGACATACGTTTTTTTTTTTTTTTTTCCGCAGCCTTTCAAAGAGAACACCATTGTCACTGAGACATACTTTTCGCTTTTTTTTCAGCCTTGCGAAGAAGAGTCTTTTCTGAGGTAGACATACTTTTCGCTTTTCATATTTCTTCAGCGTTATAAAGAAAATTCTTTCATCAGATATACACACCTTTTTCATTTTTCAACCTTACAAAGAAAATTTTATTCTCAGATAGAGGTAGAAATAGCATTTACTCAGCCTTGCATGAAAATTCTTTTCTCGGATAGACATATCTTTTGCAGCCTTGCAAAGGAAATTGTGTTTTCAGATACAGATACATACGGCAATTTTTTTAACCTTGTCTGAAAATTCTGTTCTCAGATGGACATAATTTTTGCCTTTCCCAGCCTTACAAAGAACATTTTGTTTTCAGATAGATATACTTTTTGCTGTTTTCAGCTTTGCAAGGAGGGTTCTCGTCGTAGACAAAAATACTTTTTTCCCTTCTTGTCAGCCTTGCAAAGAAGGTTCTTTTCTCAGAGAGACACACATTTTGCTTTTTACAGTCTAGCAAAGAATTTTTTTTACGGAGATCGTCATGTTTCTGCTTTTTTTTCAGCCTTGCAAGGAGGGCTCTTTTTGGAGATACACTTTTTGCTTTTCTCATTCTCGTAAAGACAGTTCCTTACCGCACATTCCGTGGCAGCAAGAAGTGAGACAATCAATAATCAATAGATCGACCGGAGGCTTAAATGTTCCGAGTTTTCGCAGGCCAGTGATGTTTGGACAGTTCACTCATTCCACTAATCACTGTAAACAAAAAGTCAGAGAGAGAGAGAGAGAGAGAGAGAGAGAGAGAGAGAGAGAGAGAGAGAGAGAGACAGACAGACAGACAGACAGACAGACAGACAGACAGACACACACAGAACGTTTTATCATGTTAAGGCCATTCTCTCTCATTGGCCATTGTTCACACGACTCGGGTGTATGCTTTATGACCTGGGTTTGAACCCAGCTTGAACGCTTTTTATTGATGAACTGACCGATTTCTGACCGTTTGCTGACGCGTATATGCTGTAAGCGATAATAATCTGATTCGGCAATTAATGAAATTTCAACAGTATGTACTGAGAGAGAGAGTGAGGGGGGGGGGGGGGCGGGAGAGAGAGAGAGAGAGAGAGAGAGAGAGAGAGAGAGAGAGAGAGAGAGAGAGAGAGAGAGAGAACGCATACGATGCAATACAATAATTCGCGGTCGGAAATTCGCTTCCGGCCCACCTGCTTTGGTTACTGCCCCTCTTCAAGTTCTGGCAATAACCAGGGCATAAAGTCTTCAGTTGGTCAAACGCAGAGCAAGAAAAAAACAAACAAAGACAAAAACAACCAACAAACTTAAACAAACAAACAAACGAACGAAAACCAAGCGAGCACAAAATAAACGAAAACCAAAGCAAAACAAAAACTTCCAAACATCAACACAAAATGTTTTGCAGACGCGCTGATAGGGGGGGGGGGGGGGGGGGGTATATTAATGTGTCAATTCAGTGACATTTCATTTCGATTCCTGCCTGACAAAGTCAAGTGAAATCCATGAGGCTGTCATGTTGATGTCGGCGTGAAACCTGACACGTGAGTGACAAGAGGTGTGTATGGCGGCTCAGTGAGTGCCAGTGAGGTGTGATCTGGAGGGCTGTTGTCGGGTTGCCGTGTGTCAGCCTTGCTGATTATTATGTCACGGACTTGTTTTCGATAGCTGGCGTGGAGGGCGTTTGAGGAAAGTAACGATCGTCTCTTATAGGCACAGGTAAGGAAGTTTTTTTGCTGTTGTTGTTGATGTCGGTTTCCTCGAATGGCAGTCACTGCCTCTTCTTCTCTTCTCTCTCTCCCTCTCTCCTCTCTCTCTCTCTCTCTCTCTCTTCTCTCTCTTCTCTCCTCTGATGTATGGATGTTTGTGTGTAAAATCACATACGTGGTGGGCTGTATGTCTTATCAATATCTTCCTCCCACTCCCCCTTCTCTCTCTCTCTCGCTGATTGTGTTTGTCTGTCTGTCTGTCCGTGTCTGTCTCTGGCTCTGTCTGTCTGTCTGTCTGTCTCTGTCTCTGTCTGTCTGTCTGTCTCTGTCTCTCTGTCTCTCTGTCTGTCTGTCTGTCTCTCTGTCTGTCTGTTCTGTCTGTCTGTCTGTCTCTCTCCTCTCTCTCTCTCTCTCTCTCTCTCTCTCTCTCTCTCCGCTGATTCCGTTGCCTGTCTGTCTGTCTCCCTGTCCCTAGCTCTCTCTCCTCCCCTCTCCCTTCCCTTTCCTTAACTGACTCTGTCTGTCTGTCTGTCGGTCTGTTGATCTGTCTGTCTGTCTGTCTGTTTGTCTGTTTGTCTGTCTGTCTGTCTGTTTGTCTGTCTGTCTGCCTGCCTGCTGTCTCTTCTTCTTCTCTCCTCTCTCTCACTTTCTCACTCTCTCTAACTCCAATATATATATTATTTTTTTTAGCATTTCTGTTGCTGTTGTATGATGCTAATGCATTCCTTCTTTAGCAGGGGCCGAGTTCTGCATGAATAAAGCATGTGTATCTGAATTTGACTTTGTCTCTGTCTGTCTGTCTGTTTGTTTGGCTGTCTGTCTTTCTGTCTGTCCGTCCGTCTGTCGTCTGTCTGTATCTGTCCGTTCGTGCATCCGTCTGTTTGCCTGCCTGCCTGTCTGTCTCTGTCTGTCTGTCTGTCTGTCTGTCTCTCCCTCCCCTCTCTCTCTCTCTCAGCGGACAAATTTGGGTATGTATGCATTGTATGCATCCAAAAACGAGAGACGTTCATACCAGTGATCAATGAAGCAATTTCGGTTTACTGATAATATGTCACAGTTGGCGAACTGTGGGCAGAAAGATCTTGATGTTTAGTTTCGTTCGATGACTGATAAATGAAATTATTTCCCCTTCAAATTGACAGATCCATTGAATTATCATCTGCCTCTGACCCGCGTTCCTTGTTTACCGCTGGTGGCCTCACAGTCCCAGTCCCGAAGTTC